>OZ014479.1:7336318-7746592 GCA_963965965.1 Trididemnum nubilum
ATTACAAAAACTCACTGAAACTGGAAATCATTTGGAAAACCTTATCCAAGTCGTTAATCCAGATTGAATACGACCTCATAAACATTCTTTTTTGTACGTATTCAAACTAGGAAATGATAAATGGCTTTTGGTAGTTTAAAACCATTACAGTAGGCGCCGCTTAATACGACCACCTTGTGACCAGACCATTTTGGCCACAATATCCGAATGCTCATAAAAACCAAAGTTGCCATAACCGCGCCTGAATCGACGCCGTAAGCCACATGAAGTCCAAATTCCGTCAAGTTCATCGTTTAACCGAAGTAGCAGTGTGGCGTTGGCAGTAAAGCAAAGTAAGTATTTGTCTAGCGAAATTTGTACAGTAGTTTGTCCAGCGAATATATCGAACTCTTCCATTGACCGAAAACCCTTCGTTTCCAAGCCTATGGGGAGTTAATCGAGCATTTTTCTCATGTCAGCATTCTGTGGTATGGGCACAGGATCGGGTTCTTCGGGCTCTGCTTCATCTTCACTTTCAAGAATTTCAGATTGTGCTGTGTATCTCGCTACAATTTCTTGTTCTTCAATTGTTTCTTCTGTGGCAATTTCAACATCATTGTCAATGTCTATGTTGGTCATATTATCCGAAATTTGACCGACAAGTTTGACGTCCTTCGTGGTCGACTCCTGGGAAATCATAACAACTTGTTAGAGAAGCTGAGGGCTGCCGATGAGAGCTAAAAGCTCGAAACAGCGCTGTCCAGCTCTGTGCATATTATGACTCGAGCTGCTTTGCAGCTGCAGGGTTGGTGGTTGATCTAGCCACCTAACTGCCAGTGGAAGTCGTTATGATTTCCCAGGAGTCGACCACGAAGGACGTCAAACTTGTCGGTTATGATTTCCGTGGTCACACAAGGGGAACCCTTGTAGTAGGGATAGCCTATGGCTGTCCTTACTACAAAGTTTCAGCGATTTTTTCATTTGTTTTTTAAAGTACCACAAGTGAAAAATCGTTTATTCCCTACAAAGCCTCTGCCGCTGTGCAAGCCTTTAAGGTTTGTCCAGTTCGGCCAAGAGTCTTGTCCAGCTGGGGAATAACTTTGTTAGAGAAGCTGAGGGCTGCCGATGAGAGCTAAAAGCTCGAAACAGCGCTGTCCAGCTCTGTGCATCCGAAATTTGGTTATATTAAACGGAGAATTTTAAATGGAGAAATTCCGGACCGTACAAAATTGATCATAATAAGCGGCTGGTCATATTATCCGAGGTCATAATAAGCGGTGCTTACTGTATTGTTTCGCAAACAATATAGAACAAAAAAAAAACGTTAAGAACAGAGAGCAAACATTTAGAATCACCTTCATTGTAAAAGTGATGTTGTCATTTTCCATACTCCAACCGACAAAATATTGGCAGTTGAAATCTGAGTCTTCACTGATGCAACCCTCTGGTTCTTTAAACTCTCCGGAAACCGTGCAAGAAGTTGATGCTGTCGCGATGGTGGTACTAGTCATATCCGGTTGAACTGTGACAATGGTTGACTGTTTACCACTTCCTGCTGGTCCTAAAAAAGTATTATGGGTTTGCTTAGTTTTCCAATTGTAATTTGGGCAGATTATATTGAATTAATCAAAGGTGACTCTGATGAAATTAACATATGAAATTTGTGAAACGTTTATGGAAGCTAGGACATTGCTACCGACGATAAAAAAAACGTTTGTCCGACAATATTATGCCTTTACTTAGTTTACTGCATGTAGAGGAAATAATATTTTCAGCCAAGCGTTCTTTTTTACGATTACCAATACGACGCGTCTGATTATCATACTGCAATACTGAACGACATGGCAGAGAGACAATTGAAAAACGCTTGTCTAAAAATATTATGCGTATAACTTTATGTAGTGGGCAAGTGGGCATACTGTAAATATTTTCAGATGAGCGTTTAATTATCTCTTTGTCGTGTCGTTCAGTATTGCAGTATGATGATCAGATGCGTCGAACTGGCAATTGCACAAAAAGATTGAAATATCGATGATGGATTTAATAACTGCTATGAAAAAGAAAGACGATTGAAGCGGTTTCAAAAAATATCTCGTCAAAAACTTTCATGTGACAACTACAGTATCGAATGCACAGTAAATTGAAATATTAACCGTACTAGCACTACTAATTGCTAAGTAATGGAGTCCCAAAAACGTTTATCCCATTGAGTCCTTGGTGCCCTAGTATAATATATCGTAAGTGTTCTTGGAACAGCTGTGTGTACTTGTAAAAGTGTGCCGAAGTCTTCCTTTTGGTTGTTTGTTACCACCATATCCATGATATTTCAGCTCGTCATGGCGATAAAATCTAAGAACAGAGTTTTTTAGGCCTAATCTACACGTAATACACAATCGTAAACGTGCGAGCGTACCGTACTGGTAGTTTGTTTTTGAAAATTTTACGCTGGTAAAGCGTTAAGCAGGACGTACCCAGATACTGTTAAAAAAAAATCAGGCTACGGTATTCATTACCGTTTATACTGTTTTTGCTGTTGCTGATTTGCCTAAAGACTATTTACTGAGCATTTTCAACAATCACAAGATAATTTCTAACCAACAAGAATAAATTTGTGTCACTTTATTCTATAACCAAAGTCAAAAATAAACAACAAATAAAGCTAAGAATTTCTGAAAATGGATAAAAGTCATACTCAGCTCAACGTTTGCTAGTTCTTAATATGAAAAATAAAGTGTAGGTCAGTAAAGTAAACAGAAGACAAACATTAAAGACTACCTTAAATCGGAGGCCTGGCACATTTCTAATCCGGTAGAAGGAGAGTGGGCGTAATTGTTAAGTTCTTGACCTCGAGCCCAAATCAGTGTTTGCGTTCCATCATCAGCAGCGTGGTCAGAGAAATGATTGACTGAAAAATAATGAGGAAATAACATTAGAAACCGATTGCAAATGGAAGGATTCACCAAATTCAATTATCCACTTCATCTGAGTTTTTCATTCCAGGACATGAAGCACGATGGCAATAGTGGTACTGTACAAACCGAATCCGATTTGCTTATTTGTGTCTTGTGCCATGATCAAGTTGAACCTGATTGAAACAGTAGCGTACGCAGGATTTTGAAAAGGGGGGGCCAGGATCTTCAGAAAATTTGAGAATAACAAGGATCATGATAAGAAATTGTTCCACCCAAAATCAGTCCAATTTTTCGCCCAAAATTAGGTGAAGAGCAAAAAAAAAGGTCTTCACTAAAATTTAGTCCGAGTTTTTGCCCAAAATTAGGTGAAGAGCAAAAAAAGGTCTTCACTCAAATTTATTCCAATTATTTGTCCAAAGTTGGGTGCAGGCCTAAAACAGACGTATAAAACATACCCTTTGTGTGATCAAAGCTTCAATTTTGCATGCTATTCTATGCTAATTATACTATCCTGGCGACCCAAAGGGGGGCATGGCCCAATGCCCCCCCTAAATACGCCCCTGGATTGAAACGAACTTTTAAACTGCATGATTTTTCATGGATGAGATTTCGTCCTTGGACTGACGAAGCACCACTTCTGAAGACACACAGTCATCGAACTGAAAAGCTACGTTTGCTGAAATTATTCGCAACATTTGCTAAAAATTCTAGTTATATTAAATGTTAGTGAAATTGGTTGTGACAGATCTAAACAAATCAACCATACTTGCATTAAGTTATTTCAAAAACAGTATGATATGCAGTGGGGCAATAGTTGTATAGGTTTACATTCACTTCATAATTATTATTCTACTAGGCAACAAAAAACTTTCAAAGCATCTGATCATGCTCTAAGGTAGTGGCTTTTCCTGTACCTCTAAATCTCCCGTCAAATATCAGTGATACTGAAATGCTGATTTGCAATAATAATTTACTCTAATTTACTCTAAATAAGTTCACAAACAGTAACACCATGTAAACCACCAGTTGTCAAGGATTGTTTGAGATGATCAAATTTACCTAAATGAAAGTTAATATATTCCCGACCTAATAATGACAGCTTCTCAAAGCTGCACATATACCGTACAGTACGAGGCGTATGCCTAAAATGGACGGAAACCATCTTCTCAAAACAGAAGAATAACTCATTTAAAAATGCAGAAATACTGCACATAGGTGGGCAAGTTAATGCAAAACGTTAGCTTCGTTAACCACTAGTCCGTTAACAAACTTCACACCTCCGTTAACGTTAATTCGTTATTTTCAGCTTTGATTAACGGAAGTTAATAAACTCCGTTAATTAACTCCGTTATTTGATTAACGGAAGTTAATAAACTCCGTTAATCCGTTAACATTTTGCGGGTAATTTACATTTCTTTTTATTTACTCGCTTTTAGAACACGTATTGACGCTGTTGAGCAGATTGCAAGAAAATATTTATAGCTATGGTGGTCTTTTTGTGTTTTGGAAGTTACATTTTACAGTCTAATCTAATTTCACAATAAAAACAAGTTCAAATGCGCAACGAAGCTGCGATTGGAAAATCTTTGGAAATTGTGAACAGCTATAATTAATAGACTATGAGGCTGCAGGTTATTATTTGCCTCAAAAAAGAGCTCCTTTCTTCGCTTTCGTCCATAAAACTCGTACTAATACGCAACAAGTGTTACCAGTGCAAACTGGTTTGTACCGGTACGATGAATGAATGGTGCAAGATATTAAAGATAAAAACCTTAACGGAAGGTAACAGAACTTAACGGAAGTTAATTTAGTTCGTTAACAGCACTTAACGGAAGTTAATTTAGTCCGTTAACATGAAAAAACTTTTTAACGGATAAACGAGTTATTGAAAAAGTTAGCTTCGTTATTAACGGATTGACGATTAACGGACTTGTGCCCACTTATGATACTGTACTTTTCGAGGCAAGAATTTTTTCCAACCTGTAAGTCGCTTCCTAAAAGCAATAGTGGTAAATTCGCCAACTTGAGTTCCGTAGGCGGAAGTGATGTCATCTGTACCTCCAAAGTATGCGTCAGGATTTGGTTTTGAACAATCGGGGGTCCATGTGTCTTCAATACGGTACAAGTCACCTATTGAAGAGAAACGAATCAATTGCTATGCACTTATAAATATCGCAGTGCAATAAGCAAATTATTGTGGCCAGCTTTTTCTGATTGTTGTTGTTTCGTAAATCGCACCGTTTTGGAGTAAAAAGACTAAAGTTTTGACGTTTCTACATTAACCAAATCAAATCTTTTGTTATACTTGCTGTACGACGCCAAGACGTGTAACAAGTTTGCGGGGCCCATCTCCACGTTATTGCTCGGGCAACACCAGCTGCTTTCAAAGAATGTCGTAGCGGTGGCGAGCCGTTGGCAACACTGTGCCCGATTTTACTGCTCGAGATTTGAATCTCAGAACTTCCGCTCTAGAGAAGAACCCGTTGCCGCTCGACCAATTAAATGGCAGGTACAAAGCTTTAAAATCTTTTTTAGCTGCTTAATATGTTGATCTTTCCGAGATGAGACCACTAGACATAGGCGTAGGCAGGATTTTTGATTGGGGGGGGCCCCAAACTACGAATCACATGCAATGACGTCATCCGAAATTTTCAAAACAGGAACTTTTTGTGGGGCAAAGATATCGTCGAATGGAAGATCTGAAGCTGTTGCCTGTTGGCACTTTACCAGAATTTTGGTAAAGGGAGTGGACGAAAACTAATCGTTAGAAAGTTCAAATGTCTAACTTAGGAGACGTGTTGAGTAAGCTAGAGCACTCAAACTTATCACAGACGGGGGTCTGGGGGCGGATCCCCCAGCCGCTGGGCAATTTTTGTAAGTTTTTGGAAAAAAAAGCTATTTTAATCCTATTGGATCACATTTTGCACGTGTTCTCAGCAATTTGAAAGAACTAGATTTTTAACAATTGAAAGCCAATCGAAAAAATTTAACTGTTCAATCCTTCTTTTACTTGCAATTAAAGTCCAAAACACGTTTAAAATCTTGCATTAAGGAGTAAAATTTTAATTGTAAGTGATTTGGTCCATGTAGGGGTAAGTAAGGCACATTGCCTCCTGCAATATTTTAGCAGTAAATAGTAATCCACTCGAAGATTTTCCTTCAAGATTTTTGTTTTGTCATGAATTTAACCAGTTATAGGAGTACATGTACGACCAGGGGACCCAGGCCCCCTCAATTGAAATTTAATAATTTGTTTAATGAGCATTTTCCCACGGTATTTTTTTAAAAGTATTTTGTGCGTAAAAACTGGCGAGGTGGAGGTGAATCTTTATTGAAAAATGGTACAATAAATGATTACGCTTACTAAACATGTTATTCCGGGGCCGGATTTACATTGCGCTGGGCCCCCGGCACTTAGGGGATTTTTGCAACATCTTCCTGCCAAATATAAGTGAAGACCAAAAAAGTCCTATCATCTGGGCATTGGGCCCTGGCACTGCGCCACATGGCAAATACGGCGCTGGTTATTGCATTCCGTTCATGAAAAGCTCAGATGAGGGCCTGAGGTAGCAACTTTCCGGACGGAACTCATGATTTCACACTGATTATACGTCTAATTGGTTGGAAAATATTGAATTAAGGTGGTGCGCCGGGCCTCCTGGTGATCAATATTATTTATTGTTAATTACTGTTGTACGTGTGTACTGTTGTACGCAAAAATACTAAAAGAAACTGAAAATGAAGAAACAAGGTTTTTTGTTAAATTTTTGTCATCGGTGGCATTTCAATTGAGGGGGCCCGGGCCCCCTGTGCCACCTCCCTGGCTACGCCTATGATTTTGAGATAAGATCGCACCCTTAAGTTCTTTCATAAAAAAACAACATTTTAAGTAAAATTAAAATAGCTTTTTTTCCGAAACGTGAAGGACTCGAGTCAAGTCATTTGAAAGTTTTTTGAAACCTCTTGGAATTGCATGACATTATTATGACGTGGACACGTGGTCGTCATTATTATTACTTACTTTTGTACGCATAAATCCTAAATTAAAGAAACTGCAATTCCAGATAAGGACAAAATACTAGCTATGCTCTCATTTTATCTATCATTGGTAGTATTTCAGTTGGGGGTTTGCATTACCGCCTGTGTTATAGCATTAAGTTCATAATAACGTTAAACGAGGGCCTGGGGTTGCAACTTTTAGCTCAAAACTCTTAGATTTGTTAAAGGTTTTGCATATAAATTGTAAAAAAGTTGAATTACGGGGCCCCTGGCCCGGAAACCTTGGTCATCAGTTAGGGGCTCCTGGGCCTTCTGGTTGTCGGTTAGGTGCCCCGGGGCACTAAGGTTGTTAGTAAGGGGCCCTGGGGCCCCCTAGTCGTCAGTTAGGGCCCTGGTTTTCAGTAAAGGGCCCTGGGGGCCCCCTGGTTGTTAGTTGGGGTCCCCTAGTTGTCAAATTAGGGGCCCCAGGACCCCCGTTTGTCAGTTAGAGACCCAGGGTCCTCTGGTTGTTGGTTAGAGGCCCCCACTTGTCAGTTAGGAGCCCCGCGGCCCCTGTTTGTCAGTTAGAGGCCCTGGGGCCCCCCGTTTGTCAGTTTAGGGCCCTGGGACCCCTGGTTGTTAGCTATGAGCCCTGGGGCTCCCTGGTTGTTAGTTAGGGGCCCCAGGGCTCCCTGGTTGTTGGTTAGGGCCCCCCGTTTGTCAGTTAGGGGCCCCGGGGTCCCCACGGTTGTCGGTTAGGGGCTCCGGGGCCCCCTGGTTGTTAGTTAGGGGCCCCAGGGCCCCCTGGTTGTCGATTAGGGACCCTCGTTTGTCATTTAAGGACCCCGGGGTCCCCTGGTTGTCGGTTAGGGGCTCCGGGGCCAACTGGTCGTAGTTAGGGGCCCCAGGGCCCCCTGGTTGTTGGTTAGGGGCCCCATGGTCGTTAGTTAGGGGCTCTGGGGCTCCCCGGTTGTCGGTTAGGGGCCCCTTGGTTGTTAGTTAGGAGCCCCGGGCTCTTTGGTTGCTAGATAGGGGCCCCGGAGCTACCTCGTTGTCCGTAACTGCAACTAAACATTGCTAGGCTATGTTGTCATAATTTTTTATCATTGGTGGTATTTTAATTGGGGGGGCCCGGGCCCCCTGGCCCCCCCCGGCTACGTCTATGCCACTAGACGCGATAATTTGAAACGACAAGCATATATCTCTATTTTAGATAGGCGGCCCTCAATAACTAAGTAAATATACTGCTGTAGTACCTACACTGCTTTGAATCTAAGGTTACTATTGTATTTCAAAGTCGCTAAATTTATTGTAGCAGTAGAACGGCGTTTTAAATTGGCTTTAAATACATTTTTTTTCAAACTCATAAGTAATTGCGACGTTATTAGCCACCTTTAACAGATCCGACAGTGATATCCGCGCAATCCATTCCTCTATAGATGGGCCGATAGGTTTGCCTCGGAAAACGATCTTTAACCCATCTCTTTTTTCGAGACGTTCCGCATTGCCGCTCCAAGTTACTTCCGATTTGATTTTCGATGTCGATTTCAGGATCGCGGTGAGGAGCTGGCTGAATGTTAATTGCAATGTGATGCAAACAGCTGTTAATTAATGCTACAATTCGAAGTAATGCTACAATTTAAGACAAGTTAAGACATCGAAGTTATTGTTACAATTCGAAGTTAATGCTACAAGGATATTTGAGAAACAAAAATTTAACACAAGGGTAAGCAACAAATTGTAAATTAAACAAAATATGATTGTATAATGTTGAAAAACTATTATAACAGCTAAACGTTAAATACGTTTTGAAAAATATCAGTAGGTCAGTATCACTGAACAATGAACAAATTTGTAGTAAGTGGCAAATGAATTAACTATGTTTAAGAAGCTCAATATTGTACGCTTATTCAGACTTAACTCACAGCTTTTGTTTCGTAATTAGCTTGGCGCTGAAGCAATTCTTTCTGTGCTTGTCTGTGTTTTTCCTCCACCTCCAAAACAGGGTCAAGCTCTTTGCACTGGGTAGTAGCGTCGGTGGACTTCCAACCAATCCCAACCCAGCTGTACGTACGAACTCTCATGACGATTTCAATCTCATCCATTTTGGGATAGCTCCAATGCATGGTCACTTCTCCGCTCAAAAGCTCTTTCGTCATGTAATTTGGATTAGACGCGTAATCGCTGCGGATTTCGGTGATTGCGGAAACTGAAAAGTAAACGAATTTACAGCATTGCTTGCCAACATAATGTCCATTGAGCAATCACATTCAAAAACTGGTGAAATCAAATCCTTGAAATACTATAAAATACTAGTTTTGTATTGTTTGAATCAAACGCTGTGGTCCTCCAAGCACTAAATGCTGCGACTTTTTTAAATTATTGTATACTCTGGACAGACTATGAGGAATGCGAGTGAGAGATCCCGATTGCGAGCATTGGAAAAGTGATTTTTCTGCACCGTAAAACAATAAGCGTATAGTTTCTTGCCTTGAGAATAAGAAAACTTCAATTTTACAAAGCAAAATATAAGTTCAAACAAACTGAAACGCAGAATGCTTCAGAGATAGCTACAATTATCTCTGAGTTGTATCTTGGACCAGTCTTTTCGTATCGGCTTTCAGTTCGGGCCGGATTCGGGTTCAAGATTGACAAAATTTTATGGTTAATTGGAGTCTGAAACGCTCCCTTTGTTTTAGGTGCTGTAAGAACATACTAAAATATGCTTTTCAAAGCTGAAATGCTGTGTGACGACTTCATCTAAGCACTAATTATTATGACTATTAGCACACAGTTATTATTATTGCATCGTTACTTATCAACAAGTGGTTTTATTCTGTCACAGACGACTAAAAGTTATTTGAAGAAAAGAACAATTAACCGTAAACTTTGTATAGACCTTGTTTAACTTTTGGGTTTTTTCCGACCTAGATCAGGCCTCAATCATTTTAAGGTTCGGGCCTCAACTAATCTGTCCGTTTACAACTCTGCACGGTTTAAATTCCAGACATTCCGGGTTTCCACGCTGGAGTGGTGCTAGCTGCACTTCTTTTATTTTCATATTTCGCTCAAAATCGAAAAAGCGTTTTCAAGTGGGATTACTGGTTAGAGGTCACTGATTGAGCTTAAATTTTACAGCTGTTCTCCTTAAGATTAGCGAATTAGCATGCATTGCTAACACGCTGTATTAAAAACAAAAAACTTTTTTTTGCCTTGTAACAAATAACAATACTTAATTGGTCATACGGCGTAGTGGCAAAGAAGCACTTTAAGAGAAACTCCAATTGCTCAAAAGTATGAGCAAAATAAAAGTTTAGGCAACGCACTCCACAAGAGGTACAGATCGATATGCTTAGTTTCTTTAGTTTTCACTTACGTATCTTAACTGCTCTTGTAATATCGTTAAATCTTTTATGATAACTTTCAAGTAAATAAACTGGAGTACAATCAGTCAGAAATAAGTGTGAAAAGAAGTAATGTTTGCCATCCGAAGAACTTAGTTTCTGATATATTGTAGGCTATAGCTGAACAAATTTTAGGGAATATAATACCTTTACTGCATTCGGTTCCAAACCATCCTCGTTCGCAATAACATTGTAATATAGGATATGTTGTTTGCCTAGTGTTGATGCATTTTCCGTGATAATTGCAATCTTCATCAGTCCAGCACTCGTCTACAATTCAGTGAAGCTCGTGACTATTTTAGAATAGAGTTTCTGACTTTATTTTTAAATCCAAGTAGAGAACTTTTTTATTCCGTGATAATGTGCTACACAGAACGTAATAGTGATGATGTCGCTGGCAAACGTTCAGCTATATAATTTTGCGCCCAAAAAAATTTGAGTGTTTTTATCTTTTAATTACGTCCTAAATAAAGAAAAAGTTAGGGTCATGTAATTTTTTCAATCATGTCAACCTCGAATAAAAATGTCAGTTATTGCCATCTAACAGTGATCTACTGATCACCCCATTGAAAACATACATATCGCATAACTAATGGGGTTTATTGACACGACCAGTAATAAAAATCAATTTGTTGGCACTAAGCATAGTTAGATGAGATTATAAAATTTCGATGATGTCATTCGGTAACATCATATCTTGAGAATATCGCAAGCCAAAAATTAATGATAGGGATTTTTTTGCTTCATATAAGTACATTTATGAATAAATCGTTGCTGAGTCAGTATGCACCACAAGGCGACGATTCTCTGTATTAAAGTGATATTGAATTTGATGAAAATAGTTAAAATGACTCCATTTATGCAATGTAATTAATTACCAAGGTTCCTCAATCGTATACTGTAACATCTCTTATATTTTTGGAGTGGCTTCTGTTCGACGAAGCGATTCTGAACCAGTCACTTCGCAGCGGCACTGTTGACGTGGAAAAAAATACCTATTCAAGTTGTTGTCTACAGCTTCATTCATTGTATAATTGCTGGTAAGTTAAACCTTGATTCTAGTTAAGGTAATTCTATATGATAGAACACGCTCAATTTTAGCACAACTTACGTAAATTGAACCATTTTAGTAATTTTTTTTGAATTCATTATCACTTTGATCCCCGTATATTTCATCACATTGTATGTCTTGGGCAAAAAATTGACTCTTCAACAATACATATTTAATGATTTATTTATAATCTTAAATGAGGACTAAAGGCAAAATCAATGGGAGGTATTTAAACTAAGGCGAGTCGTATTAGACTAGATTGACGTTGACTATATCCTTTTTGACCCAGCCGTTCGAGAGTATTCTACTTTAAACACGACGTCGGGGCCTCTAATCTTGTAATTGCAATAATTTTTTTTGGCAGCCCTGCTTTTGAGAGCTTTGTAGCGTCGTTAGCAAACCCTTTTTCTTTATGGTTTAATCTTTCCTAGTGTTGGTTTCACCGTAATTTTGTTGTAATGCTAATTCAGAAAAATTATTTTTATAGAAACTGCCCACATTTATTTTTGTACTCACCTTTATATTTATCTGTATGACGAAGCCTATCCTAGCAATGAATTTTTTGTAAGCCTTAGCTGATTTTTTCGCTAGTTATTCTACAAATGCAATTTGTGGAATCGTTTTTCTGTTTTTTGTTATCAGTAGTTTGATGGCGATTTGCTATCACTTCTGATAGCAGTGCTCTGATGAACCTAGTTGATTTTAACCAGTCAAACGTTTGCAAATAAAGTTAGCTGTATAAGTAGCACCTAAATGATTTTCCGAAGCCAGCCTACAACACCAGAAGAACTTCAGAAGTTTCTAATTTGAAATGCGTAGTGTACAACTACATTAGAAGATAGACTTGTACATCTACACACTAGTATGTACTGGGGAGAGGAGGTCTAGTTATTGCAATACTAGACATTTACCAGTGTTACTTGTTTTTTTATTTTACTGCCTAATAACCAATGACGTCATCAAAAACAATGACGTCATCATAATTACATACCTTATCTGAAATGTCATGCTACGCCACTACTTAAGCCCGAACCGGAGCCAAAAAGCCCTGCCCGACTTGTAACTCTGCATTCGCCAGCTATCGTTTTATATAAAATATAGTGAAGTTTTATTACTATAAATTGAAACGCTAAACAATTATTTCGTCTTCAATTAATCTATCTCTTCTATCGGACCAAAAAATACAAATTTTTACCTTTGTATTGGCATCTAGGTCCAGCAAAAAGGCGATGGCAATTGCACTGACCAGTAGCGCTATCGCACGTTCCTCCATTGAGGCAATAACCATCAAAACAACCTGGCTCATTTGGTGAGCAGACAGCTCGTTGATTTGGCTCAGTAAGCGATGAAACGTTGTTGTTTTCTATGTAATCCTGCAGAGCTTGGTAAACGGTAGCATTTGTTCCACCATTGTCCGGTGCTAATCTTTGCGAAACTGAATTGATCCATACGTTTTGCAGTGATGCAACAATAAAAGGCTGTTCACGTTGAACTCGACTGCATGCGACCACCGAAACGTCAGCACAACTCCAAAAAACATACGTCCGAGAATATTCTGCACCTTGACGAATCAAGCGAATTGCACAATCAGCGCACTCCTCGTTTGGCAAAGTTACGACGGCTGATTGTCGCCTAAACATCATGAAAATGCTGTTTTACGGACATCAAGAATGCTGAAGTTAATTGGGGACACCAAAAACTAGATTGAGGGTTAAAAGAACTGCAGGTTTTCTCCTCAAACAAGTCACTAATCTAATAACGTGCCACTAAAAAATGCAAGTTTTAAATGTATTGTGTTTTTGGTAAATGAGGGGGATTTCGTGAAAGCTAAAACTATTCTACCTTGGCAATTTAACACTAAAAATTTCATGAAGTTTTTTCTCATAATTGAGTAAAAAAATTCTAGAGTCTCTAGCGTTTGTGGATTGGATAAAATATACATTTTCAAAATCTAAGACCAAATAGAATTGTTTTAGGAAACAAAAGGTGCTTGGCAAAACTTCTCAATTTACTTCGGGCTTGTTCGCGATTAATGATGAAATAATCATTATGAGATAAGCAAGCCATACTCCGACAAAGTTCATCAGAAAAGTTTTGCTGCAATTGATTTGCAAAAAATGAATCATTCCTTCTTTCATTAGATGCACTACCGGTACGTCAATAAAATAATCCGTATTTTATTACATTGCTTCAATTGCAATTTCTTTGATCTTTACAACTATTATTGACAAACCAAAATCAAATTTCGATGGTACTGGTGTGTTATGCCAAAGCGTGTAACGAGTTTGCGGGGCCCAGCGTAAATTGGCCTCGCAGAAAGCACAGCACAGCTCCTTTAGAAAAAATGTTACTGCGGTGGCGAACAATGTTCTTCATTTGATCTTCCCAAGATTTGAACCTCAGACGTTTCGCTCCAGGTCAGAGGCAATCAGAGTTTTTGAATGCGATCGGTCTATGGTTCAACAGGGTTGAGGCTTGAATGCAGATTTGTTCATTTTTTTTTTGCTGGTTTGAAGATTTGACAAATATTCGAAAAATAAGTAACGCATGCAAATCAAACTGACACACTGTCAGATGTAAAGTGGTAACCATCTCCAGATGTAAGTTGAGCCATTACATCGAAACCTCCTCCTGTTTTTTCACGGATTAGTTCAAGTTTTGATCCTCCCTGAATAAAAAGACAAGAGAATTGATCACTATCCTTATTATAACGTTTATTTTTGAATGACCATTGTAAGTTTCGTAGCAAATTTTATCTCCTGGAAAATCAAAACTTTGAAAGTGCAATTTAGCCTACAAACTAACGTCTGTTATATTTGTTCTTCGTCAGGTAAACCCAAATTGTAAAGTAATGGTCAATCGAAAATGTTTTACTTGGTGAGAATGATGATTTTTAGGTGCTTCAGCAGCAGCCAATGCGGTGAAACGTTCAATTCTTAAACAAATTTTGGCCTAGTATAAGCCAAAAAAAGAATATTCATCCCCTGCTCAACAGTGGTTTTGTAAACGATACAAAAATTGAATTTCAAGCAGCCAATTTTGGAATGCTATGTAGCAGCTACAATAACAATCGGAATCTGACAATGCTGCAAATACTGTGCCGTAGTAGCTAAATCCGATGTATTTGCTTACCATAAATTCAGTTATAACTGAATGATGCTCTGAAAACAAACAAAAAAATGCAATAAATTATGATGTCTCTGGAGCAATGAATGAACAAATTGGCTTTTTTAGCATCGACTCAAAAAAGTATTTTATAATAATTCACTGAATTTAGTTTACATAAAAAAAAGACGAAAGTGCCACGCTCTCAGTTTTCCTTTGTTTTTGTGTTTGCTGTTTTTTGTTGTAAATCCAATCAGAAAAAAAGCTTTTCTCTTCAAACCAGCTTTATTGCACGTTTAAAATTTTGAATGTGCTGGGGGTAAGGCAAAGGAATTAAAGTGTCTTAATTTTCATGTTCGTATAGAAGTCTATGCAGCAATATTTGAGCATTTCCGACCCATATTAAAAAATAATTCAAGTCAAGTTTTTCACTCTTGACCAACCTGTTGGGATAAGCCTAAAATGCTTTTTCACTAAATCTGAAGTTTCTATGCTCTTCTGTTATCAATATATTGCCTTTGAAAGTTTAGAATTTTCCTTTTACTTCATTATTGCCATTTTGTCAGTATTGTAACAGAAAATTACTTTTGGAAAGCTTGCATACACTTATTGAAAAGCAAATGTTTCAATTCTAAAACCTTCTCTTTGTTTTGCAATAAAGGTGAATTTACACAGTATCCGTTTTTCGTACGTTTTCGTCCGTTTTTTTTACGTTTTTGCTTCTCCTTGACAAAGTATGCGCTTTTTCATCCGCATGTTTATGTGTCCATATCCGCACTAACCAGACAGTCACATACTGGACAAAAGTTTTCCGAAAAAAATTTTTTGTAAAGGGGTACAGCTCTATTTTGAAATATCGCTCTTATCGTTCATACACAAAATTTTTGAACAAAATTTTTATCTATATATAAAAGTCTACTTAGTGCGTATATGGACTTATAAAAATTCGGATGAAAAAGCGCATACTTTTTCAAGGAGAAGCAAAAACGTAAAAAAACGGACGAAAACGTACGAAAAACGGATACTGTGTAAATTCACCTTAACTCCGTCGTAAAAGCATTTATTGAAAATCAGAAACATGCACTAACTTTTTGAAATTTTGTTTTCAATTGGCAACCCTGGCCAAATTCCTAACGGAAAAAGCCTCTCTAAAGAGAAATCTACTCTGTTCTATCTCAGGAATGGAAGATCGTAGAAAGCTCAATTTTGGTAAAGTTAGCCTTTAGACCTGTCAAGTTTTTTGAGAGAAATTTGAGCAAAAATAGTTTCTGACCTGAATGCCCTTTCAATAACGCACAAAGATTGTTTTTGACTTAATCACATTGGATTAAACGGTTTTATAATTTCTAATGAAAAAATCAAACTTAGTGCAAACCCTCAAACGCCAATGATGTTATGAAAAGTTATCCTAATTTTTTGTTACGTCATTCACACAAACTATATATTTTTCTGAAACAATTTAGAACTTCATTAAAGTCCAATTTAAACAGAAGTAGGTGGAAAACCATCGAGCGTTTTTGAATCTCAATTAATATGCGTTGGACAAACAACCCTTGCAAAATAAACTCAAAATTAAGCTCTTCTGAGCAAAATGACGGGATCAGCAACCAATTCTTGGCAAAAAACACTAAGCCAATACAACTAAAAATATTCTGTTTGTTGGTGACGTATCGAGATTTTATTTATCTCATTATCAAAGCTCATAGATAGATGTCGCGAAATTTTGAAACACAAGACTACCAATGGTACGGAGTCAAACGGATTAAATCGTATTTTTGCAGATAAGGGGAATAGTGGAACAAGGTTTGGGGAACCTCTTTATCACCTCAAGTAGTTCTCATTTCTTCAATAAAACTGATCTTAGATCAAATCTGATCTCAACTCATAGATGAGCTTTGATAATGAGATGAGAAAAATCTCGAAACCTAAGCAATAAACAAAATGTTTTCAGTTGCATTGGATCTGTGTTTTTTACTAAGCTCTTCTAGTTTTGTAGGCTGCATTGGAAACGTCATCAGAGTGCTACTAAAAAACTAACTTAATGCAGTAGTTGTAAACGATTATTATTTTACTTTATCAGAGCTTAAAGAGATACTAACTCGAGAACAGTTTTATTGAAAAAAGTAGGACTACTTGACACAATAAAGAGGTGCCTCAAACACTGCTCCACTATTCCTCTTATCTGCGAAAATACGATTTAATCTGTTTGCCTCCGTGTCTGTACCATTGGCAGCCTTGCATTTCAAAATTTCGTGACATCAGAAAAGAATCACTTTGCAAAATTTCTTGCAGATTAAGGTACGGGTTGTTCGATATTCTGCAAGAAATTCAGCGAAGTCATCCTTTTCCTATGTCACGAAATTTCAAAACGCAGGGTTGTGAATGTTGCGGATTTAAACAGATTATATCTATTTTTGCGCATAAGGGGAATAGTAAAAAAATAAGGTTAAAAGCACCTTTTTATTACCCCAAGTAATTCTCATTTCTCTAATGAAACCGATCTCGAGCAGACTCTTCAAATCCTAAAATGATTTCTGTAGTGAGAGCAAATCGTCATCCTATGAGAAAAACAAACCAAAAAAAACACATGTTCTTCAGCATAACAATCCGTAAGGAAAATTTAAAAAAGTTGAAGAAAAATTCAAGTCGATGTGTTACTGACTATGACACATTGTTCTTTCAGCTATACAATAGCAAATTTGATGACATGTTCATTAACTGCTTACTAATCAATAATCTTACCCGATGTGGAAAAGATAAATGCCAAGTTACATTTATTGTGGATCCAGTTAAGAATGTTGTTTTGAAAGCACCTATAAACAGAATTGAAAAAAATCAAGGTTAATGAATTTGGTTAAATTTGCACGTAGAATAATTGGATTTTTCTGGTGCGTTCAGAAAAAGTTGGAGTTGCTTATTTTTTTTACTACCTTGACTTTATAGGCACGTTTCTTAGATCTTGGTTGTCTGTTTCCTTATTTTAGTGTTTTTCTTTTTTTTTCTATTTTAATTGTTTTTTTTTTCTTTTATGGCATCAAACTATGACCAAACCACAAATTGACTTTTATAGTAGACAACAAAAATGCGTTTTTCGCTAAAATTTTGTTTTTAGGGGAATAACTTTGTCGATTTTTCTGGACCATTGCTTTTGGCAAACTTTAGAATCTAATTTACCTTTTTTGCATCTTTAATTTTTATCGTGACAAAAGTAACGCGATATTTCAACCTTAAACAAAAATCTAATTTAAGAAATTTCGTAAAAAATATTCAAGATGTTTAAAAAAATGTTCAAATCACATTAACTTTTATGGTGGAGAAAAGCAGTCGCGTCACCAAGATGTAAAGAGTAAAACAAAAAAGCATTGACTTGTAACTGTACCTTTAGTCTTGGGCATTCCACATGGTGCTAGGCCGGAAAAGCGGTAGTTGTCGAGATAGTCGAAAGCATAAGTCCGAGCTGGTGGAAAAGTCAACGCCACATGGGCTAGCAACCCCACAAGTTGGTGTAGCAATAACACTAGCAGCAAATATATTTTGCCAGTCTTTCTCTGGTACATCAATCGCATTTCTAATTCTAGACTTGCCCACAAAACAGCATACAATACTGTAAATAAAAAAGCATATTCCGTGCTTACTGCGCTGTGCAGACTTTATAGCCATTAACATTTAGTAGTAGGATATACAGCTATACGAATTATAGTCTTTTTCGAGGTACATTATTCTAAAGTTTTGGTAATCATAAATCAAAAAAATTGCTCTAACAAGTAGACTGAAAAGCTATAAAATGCAAAACATATTATTTGAGATATGGAACGCTATAATTAGAGTCGGATCGAAATAACGGTGATAGTTTTTGGGAAACCCACAATACTGTAAGTTTTGTATGTGTCGTAACCTTAAGCATATTTGGCGGCATGGTTTTTGAACTCAATAATCTCTAACATCATTTGGGATAAATGTATTTTGGAATTTGAGTTTAAACTTTCCCAGTGACTATGTCACAAAAAATTTTGAACTAAAAGAGAATAAAACGAAAATGAGGATTATAAATTGACTCATTTATTTTATTTTCTAAAGGTTAAAATTAGGGCTTGAGTTATGGTTTAGGTAAGGATTGAATTTGGGGTTAGTGTTAAAGCAATGATTTCAGTTTGGATCAGATTTAAATCACAATTAATAAGAAAGTAGACAAAAATTTCGTATAAAATAGCCTTTTCCTTTAACTTTTGAGGTTAAAATGCATCAACGATTACCATTTTTTCTATTTTCGACTCTGTCTAATTAGTTGCATGGAATGAACTGAATTCATTAGTTTAGCAAAATAATCCTAGGTTATAACTTCATTTTTATTGGAATTTGCCTTGCAGTTGCACAATGCCTTTCTCTTAGAATTTTTTCTATCCGCAAATTTAGCTTAATCAACGCTACTACGTTGGTGCATTCGATTTGATACGTCTTACTTTTTGTAATTTGTGTTTGTTACACTACAATACCTGTACAGTATGGAGAATAACTCTCATGCAATACGTCACAGCAGACGCCATATCCTGTTATTGCTTGTCAAAGTTGCAGCATGTTCGTCATATCTGCGACATTACTGTTTTCATGGTTGCTCCAAATCAAAAAGTAAGGAAGTGATGAGGTTTCAGAGTTGTAAACGGTACGACAAGTACAGGCCCGAACCCAAAAGCATAAGCCCGAACACGAAAAATGATTTGAAACCAAAACCAGGCCCCAAAAAAGCCCGAAACTTAAGTTAAGTCAGAAAAATGTTTTCGGTTATTACTCGTACCCGATTAAAATAAGATATCTTTTTGCTGATCAACTGTGATGCAATAAGAAAAACGGTGTTGAAATAATCGTAAAGATGCTTAAACAAAGTGGTCTTATAGTGTTGGAAAATAATTTTAATAACGTTTTTGTTGCATCTACTGTAAAAGCTAAAGAATAAGGCAAATAGGAATATCAACTCTGAATTAAGCCCGATATTTTATCAGTCTTAGGCCAGAACCAGAACCAGACCTAAAAATCCCGGGCCAACTTACAATTCAGGTCCTGCTTACGATAGAAGCTAATCTAACGGTCACATTTGTTGTGCTACCTTCTACATTTTGGTTGTCAATTTGGTAGATTTTGAATTTTTGATAGTTCTGCAAAAAACTCTGCGATATTTGCTGTTTCTGCAAAATAGCGATATTTTGGGTTTTAGGGCCGTTGAGAGGAGGGGAGGCAAAAAAGTATGGAATTTTTGGGGAGCCCGCGGCGTTAATTTAAAGGGCCCGTTGATATAAGGCTGAACCATGAAATTAATTCGAGAATCGAGATTCGGCATAACTTACAGGCAAGTAAGAGTAGGTATTTTTTTTGGTCTTCATCTAAAATTCGGCAGACACACATACCCAACTAGAACGAAGACTTTGTTTCAATCGAAAAGCTATTCTTTCCCTGTAGTGCTTTAGTGTGTATCCCCCGTATGCGTCCATACATTCCAGAACATCAATTTTTACAAATCGGCATGCGCTTTTATTTAGGGAGACCCATACAAGAAAATCAGACTGTTGGGGCATGATAAATTGTAGTGGTTACTAACTAGTTAATTATGCGCAGTTAATTGCTTAAATAATACGCTTGGACAATGTGTACAGACAAGAAAAAGTAAATGCTTGTTAAATTTTATAAGCTACTGTTTATTAAAAAATCCCCAAATGTTCTTTCTATATTTCAAATCAATACTGAATATTTTTTCGCCCAAAAACGTTTTCACTACAAGAAATACCACACAATAGCCCTGTTCAAAACTGCTTCAGTATGTAAGCTTGTTGAATTCCAGTATCCTAACAATCAATCCAGTATCCTATCCAGTATTCTAACAACAATCAATCCTAACATCCTAACATTTACACAATGTTACAGTTTTGATTGTCAGCATATTAGAATTAATAACTCACTTTACAGTTATAACCAAATTTGTTCCGCCTGATCGCTTTTTAGTTTTGCATGTGATTTTGTGCGTGATTAATTCCATAGTGGGCATTTCGCTATCTGTAATTTTGCTTCATTCTGATTTTGAGTCGGAACACTTTGCAGCGTTCGAGTTTTCTCCAGTGATGTAAAAAGTACTCGAAAATTGTAATCAAGTAAAAGTTTCGTTACTGACAAAAAACTACTTCAAGTAAAGTACAAAGTACTGACCAAAAAAAGTACTTCGAGTAAAAGTTAAAAAGCATTCATTTTAAAAGTAATGAAGTGCAAGTATTTCTGAAAGTATTCAAGCAAAATAAACAAATTATTCAATCGACAAATTCCAACTGGTCGATAACCTTCACCTCACTGGCACGAGCGCTTGGTTTTCTAACCTCTTGCTATCTCAAGAAGTCATGAATTAATAATTGTTCCAAGTTTATTGTTATTATATAATGCTCAAGACAATAAATTAAAAAGAAAAACAACAGCAATACTTCGAAATTTGAAAATCATGACGCGCAAAAATCCCTTGGAATCATTTCATAACATCTTAATTCGAATACTTTACTGCCATTGTTAAATTAACATGCTAAAATTTTAAAACACTGTGGATTTGTTTTAACGGTGTTTTAATCTACTGTATATACAGGGTGGGGTAAAACTCATGCGCCTAGCTAATTTAGTATATTTTGCGATCATTTTTGGTTTTGGATTAATTATTAAAAATCATTGGGAAGTTTTTTGAATTGAGTTTATTTCACATGTGAAGGCAGACAGAAGCCTGAAAAACATCAGGTCACTAAATCACACAAAGCTATTGTTGATAGCACATTATTTAGATAGTTCTGAGTCTCTGCTGAGGAGAAATTGATCTCCAAAATGAAAACATTTTGAAATTACATTTGCACAATAACTATTGTACCGTACAAAAATGCCTATTGCATATATGGTGTGTGATTTTTGGGTCTCTCTGTAGAATCTAGCTTTAAAAACGTTTAGTAATTATAGGACGAAATTTTGGCAAATTTATTTCTCTCTGTTTGCTTCTCATTATTTACTTTCAATAAAGTAAACAACTACGCCAGTATGCGGCCACGGCAAAGGGCAAACATCACAAGGAACGGGAAACTAAAAGTATCTTGAACTGCCATTCGGCAAAATGGACGAAATACATACTCACAGTCTCACACGCGAAGAAAAAAGGCATTGCAACAGTTGCTGTGGTGGTCGGATCTCTGACGAAAGAGTTGCCAGCCGAAAAAGGAGGAAAAGACAACTGACTTAACTGAGTTGAACAATTGTCGGAAGAAAAGTCGACTATTTTGACAATTTTGTGATTCAAATTTAAAATTACAGTAATTTGTACTTTTCTGAATCAAAAATCTACTCAAGTAGCGTTACTTTACTCTAAAAGTAAGCAAGTAAAAGTAGCCACAAAAAAACCACTCAAAAAGTACTCGTTACCGGAAAAAACTATTTGAGTAATATACTTAAGTAAAAGTATTTTGTTACTTGAAACCTCTGGTTTTCTCGGTTATTTTCTTTTCAACAGAACTTGAAGTGTTACTATTATCTTCAGTTATTTTACAAAAACCATAAGAGCTTTTTGCTTAATTCGTTTTATCAACGAATAGGAAAATATCCAGTACAAAATGCAAGCATTGCAAAGTTAAAATCAAGGTTGCATTGAGAAGGACTGAGAGGCTGCTGTTACATTACAATAAAAAAATTGCTATTGATAACGCATAGCTTTTATGCTTAACCCAACAGCTAACTTCCATCCTAACTTTAATTTAGTCTAAACTCAACCCTTAAAAAGAAAATGAAAAATACGTCGATGATTATTCTTTTTTTTGTTTTACTCTCTTTTAACGTAAAATTTTCCAATAAAATATTCAGCCCTAATTTGATAACTCATTTGTTATTGTCATTGTAATTGCTTGAACTTAATCAATTGTAATCAAAAATGTTAGGCTGTAATTATAATTATTATTAAATCTGAAACAAGTCACTTTTTCAACACTTCTTCCCAGCTCTTTAAATAAGCTACAGTAAATTTCTGAAAAACTTGAATCTAAATTTTGTGTTAATTTTTGGCTATCTTAATAGGGATGCGAACTTACACGATAGGCGAACATTATGTGAGTTTGTCAAATCAGGTCGGATAGAATAAATTGCTTTTGAGGTTAGGTAGTGGCATAGGCGTAGCCAGGGGGGGCCCAGGGGGCCCGGGCCCCCCCAATTAAAATACCACCAATGATAAAAATTACGACAACGTATAGGCTAGCGCTGTTTAGTTGCATTTTTTTTCAGCGATTACGCACAAAACAGTAATTAGCAATAACATTAATGACAATGAGGTAGCCCCGGGGCCCTTAACTAACAACCAGGGGGCAAGAACTAACGACTCTGGGGCCCAAACCAACAACTAGGGGGCCCCGGGGCCCCTAACCGATAACCATGGGGCCCCGGGACCCCTAATTAACAACCAGTGGGCCCCAGAGCCCCTAACTGATAACCAGGGGCCCTGGGGCCCCTAACCAACAACCAGGGGGCCCTGGGCTCCTAACTGACAACCAGAGGGCCCCGGGGCCCCCAAATAACGGCCAAGGGGTCCCTAACTAACAACCAGGGGTTTCGGGACCCCTAACCCACAACCAGGGGGCCTCTAACTAACAACCAGGGGGCCCCAGGGCCCCTCACAGACAACCAGGGGTCCCTAACTGACAACTGGGGGCCCTAACTAACAACCAGGGGGCCCCAGGGCCTCTAATTGACAACCAGGGGGCCCAGGGACCCTAACCGACAACAAGGGGCCCCTAACTGACAACCAGGGGGCCCCGGGGATCTTGGCTGACAACCAGCGGGCCCCGGGAGCCTGATGAACAACCAGGGGGGCCCTAACTGACTACCAGGGGGCCCCGGGGACCCTAATTGACAACCAGAGGGCCCGGGGACTCTAACTGACAACCAGGGAGCCCCAGATCCCCTGACTGACGACTAAGGGTCCCGGGCCAGGAGCCCCTTAATTCAAATTTTTAATAATTTATATGCAAAACCTGTAAGAAATTTAAGAGTTTTTTTCTAAAAGTTGCAACCCCAAGCCTTCGTTTAACGTTATTATGAACTTAATGTTATAACACAGGCGGTAAAGCAAACCCCCCAATTGAAATACTACCAATGATAGATATAATGAGAGCATAGCCGATACATTGTCCTTGTCCGGCATTGCAGTTTCTTTATTTAAGATTTCCGCATACAAAAGTAAGTAATGATAATGACGACCACGTGTCCACGTCATAATAATGTCATGAAATTCTTGTACGTTTCAAAAAACTGTCAAGTGACTTCAATCAAGTCCTCCACGTTTTGAAAAAAAAGTTGTTTTAATTTTGATTTAAATATTTTTTTTTATGAAAGAACGTAAAGGTGCGATCTTATCTCAAAATCATAGACGTAGCCAGGTGGATGGCCCAGGGGGCCCGGGTCCCTTCAATCGAAATGCCACCTATGACAAAAATTTGGCAAAAAAATCTTGTTTCTTCATTTTCAGTTTCTTTTAGCTTCTTTGCGTACAACAGTAATTAACAATAAATGATATTGACGACCAGGGGGGCCCGGCGCACCTCCTTATTTCAATTTTTTCCAACCAATTTAAACGTATAACCAGGGTGAAATCAATTTTTTTGTCCTAATAGTCGCTACCTCAGGCCCTCATCTAAACTTTTTATGGACGTAATGAAATAACCAGCGCCGGATTTGCCATATGGCACAGTGCCAGGGCCCTGCCCTCAGATAGTAGGACTTTTTTGGTCTTCATTTATATTTGGCAGGAAGATGTTGAAAAATCCCCTAAGTGCCGGGGACCCCGCGCAATCTAAATCCGGCCCGGGAATAACATGTTTAGTAAGCGTAACCATCTATTGGACCATTTTTCAATAACGATTCACCTCCACCTCACCAGTTTTTACGCACAAAATACTTTTAAAAAAATAGCTAGGAAAATACACATTCAACAAATTATTGAATATGAATTGAGGGGTCCTGGGTCCTTGGCCGTACATGTACTCCTATAAATGGTTAACTTCACGAAAGGAAATTCTTTGAGTGGATTATTATTTACTGCTAAAATATTGCAGGAGGCAATGTGCGTTATTTCCCCCAATATGGACCAAATCACTTACAATTAAAACTTTACATCATAATGCAAGATTTTAAACGTGTTTTGGACTTTAATTGCAAGTAAAAGAAGGATTGAAGAATCAAAATTTTTCAATTGGCTTTCAATGTTAAAAATCTAGTTCTTTCAAATGGCTGTGAACGCGTGCGAAATGTGATCCAATGGGATTAAAATAGCTTTTTTTTTCCAAAAACTCACAAAAATCGCCCACCGGCTGGGGGCTTTGTCCCCAGACCCCCATAGCCACTGGCGGCTGGGTGATCCGCCCCCAAACCCTCGTCTGTGATACGTTTGAGTACACTAGCTTTCTCAACACGTCTCCTAAGTTACACATTTTTGCTTTTTAACTGTTAGTTTTTGCCCTCTCCCTTCACCAAAATCCTGGTTAGGTGACAACAGACCACGACTTCAGATCTTTCATTCTGCGATATCTTTGCCCTACAAAAAGTTCCTTTTTTGAAAATTTTTGATAACGTCATTGCATGTGATTTGTGGTTTGGGCCCCCCCCAATCAAAAATCCTGGCTACGCCTATGGGTAATGGTAGCAATTTTCGGCTTAATAGCAAAATCTTACGTGACTTATCTTCTTATTCCAATACACAGTGAGCAGATTAAGTTTAATCTAGAGCATGTCAGAAAATAAAATTATCTAAAATCGTGCAAAGTTGCATCGGTAATACAGCACAAGCATAATATGAACAAAAGTCATAGATAAGAAAATAATGCACATTATGCAAAACAGTGATAATAAAAGCAAAGAAAAAGCTTGAAATAAACAAAGACGACGTTGAATGTTTGATGTCAAGTTTCATTTCAAGACGCATGAAGAAATGCAAAGCTAAAAAAATAATTGAAATTACTGAATCAACTACCCTGCAAATTTGACATTGGCCAGTTATTCAAGCAGCAGCAAGCGAGCTTGACTTTGGAATAGTGGATCTAGGCATAGGCGTAGCCAGGGGGGGGGGGCCCAGGGGGCCCGGGCCCCCCCAATCAAAATACCACTAACGACAAAAAGTTATGACAACATAGCCTGGCGATGTTTAGTTGCAGTTTTTTTTTCAGTAATTACGCACATAACAGTAATTAACAATAATATTAATGACAACAAGTGAGTCCCGGGGCCCCCAACTAACAACCAGGGGGCCCTGGAATCCTTAACCGACAACCAGGGGGTCCGGGACCCCTAACTGAAAACCAGGGGGCCCATTACTGACGACCAGGGACCCCAGGGCCCCTAACTAACAACCAAGGGACCCTAACCAACAACCAGGGGGCCCCTTAACTGACAACCAGGGGGGCCCAGGCCCCTAACCGACAACCAGGGGTCCCCTAACCAACAACCAGGGGGCCCCGGAGTGCCTAACTGACGACCGGGGGGGCCCCGGGGCCCCTAACTCACAACCAGGGAGCCCCAGGGCCCTAACTAACAACCAGGGGGCCCCTAACCAACAACCAGGGGGCCAGGAGCCCCCTAACCGACAACGAGGGGCCCTGGGGCCTTCCTAATTGACGACCAGGGGGCCCCAGGGCCCCTGACCAACAACCAATGGGTCCTGGAGTCCCTAACTGACGACCAGGGGGCTCCAGGGCCCCTAACTCTTGACCAGGGAGCCCCAGGGCCCCTAATTAACAACCTGGGGGCCTGGGCTCCTAACCGACAAGCAAGGGGCTACGGGGCCTCTAACTGGCAACCAGGGAGCCCGAGGGCCCCTGACTGACGACCAAGGTTCCCGGGCCAGGGGCCCCTTAATGCAAATTTTTAACAATTTATATGCAAAACCTGTGAGAAATCTAAGAGTTTTGACCTAAAAGTTGCCACCCCAGGCCCTCGTTTAACGTTATTATAAACTTAATTATTTACTGCTAAAGTATTGCAGGAGGTAATGTTCGTTACTTCCCCCTATAGACCAAATCACTTACAATTAAAATTTTACACCATAATGCAAGATTCTAAGCGTGTTTTGGGATTTAATTGCAAAAAGAGGATTGAACAACTAAATTTTTTCGATTGGCTTTGAAATGTTAAAAATCTAGTTCTTTGAAATGGCTCTGAACTCGTGCGAAATGTGATCCAATGGGATTTAAATAGCTTTTTTTTCCAAAAACTTACAAAAATTGCCCAGCGGCTGGGGGCTTTGCCCCCAAACCCCATAGCCATCAGCGGCTGGGGGCTCTGCCCCCAGACCCCCGTCTCTGATACGTTTGAGTACACTAGCTTACTCAACACGTCTTCCAAGTTAAACTTTTACACTTTTCAACAATTAGTTTTCGCCCTCTCCCTTTACCAAAATCCTGGCAAAGTGCCATCGGGCTACGGCTTCAGATCTTCCATTCTACGATATCTTTGCCCCACAAAAAATTACTTTTTCGAAAATTTCTGATGACGTCATTGCGTGTGATTTGTGGTTTGGGCCCCCCCCAATCAAAAATCCTGGCTACGCCTATGGATCTAGGGATCCCAAAAATCGGACAAAAAGGGAACTATTTACCAAAAACTATCGTCGCCATAGGGAATGATAATTTCTTCATTAGGAGAAATGCAATTAAGCAAATTTAATCAAAAACAATACAGCCAAAATACTGTACAACATATTTATTGAGACCTTTCGGTTAATTTCTTTAAACCATTGTCAATCTAGAACATAAAAATAAAATCACAGCTGACTCTTAAGGAAAAATCGCAGACTCAACGAGTAAAATTGGATTTTGTGATTACAAGACATGTACTAATACATGATGCTTGGATAGGTACGCGGAAAACAAGTATGTTTATTAAAGCGTGAAGTTTTGTACTACCCCCCATCCTATTCTCATTAGCCCTAAACCTGCTCAAATTTAAACGGTGCGAGTGAGTAAAAAATCTAAATTTTTTTAATTTTTATTTTTGATTATTACCGCCCGATTACAAAACTTACCGTAAGGAAAGAAGAATTGAAGTTTTCCGCATAACTTATCCAACTAAACTGCACTAAACAATGGTGGGACTTGACAAGCAAGGCAAAATACGAAGTTGTACAGCAGAACAAAATTATTTTGCTGCATCTCCTTGCCTGGCTATTTGCAAGTAAACATTAATTTATACTTGCACAGGTATGCACTAATCACATCACACATATTATTTTATGACATAACAGAACATAAAAAAAAGAAAAAAGGAAAAAAGAGAGACTAACGTCGTACATTTCAATAGGAAATATTAAAATATTATGAAAAAAAAAGACATAGCAAACAAAAACATAAACAAACAAGGAAATATTTTTGCTGATTTGTCTTAATTGTCGCGATCGCATTGAGCTGAAACAAATCATAATGAACATGTACAGCAAATATAAATCGGGGTATTTTTTCAGTAAACCCACATGGAACGGGTAATTTAACTACAGAACAGCGTGAAGCTTTATTCAATTTGAGCAAAAATTCTTCTTTGATGATTGGTAAACCTGATAAAGGAAACGGTGTTGTAGTAATGGATAGTGCAGATAATATGACGAATATGAAAGTTATATTAAACGACCAATCAAAATTCAAAGCAGTTCACAAGGTTAATAATTTAGAAAATCTGGTGAAATTTCAAAGATTTCTTAGCCGTTTAAAATCCAAAGGAGCCATAAGAATACCAGTGGATTCGCCCTACCGCAGCAGCTACACCTACAATATACGGACTACCTTAACTCTACAAAGAAAATGTATCAATGAGAATAATTTTAAGCTCCATTCGCAGTTATAATCACGAATGTGCAGCCTGGCTTTCTGAAATTCTCACTCCATTACGTCATCATCAAGCTACAGTTAAAGATTCTTTCGAGTTTTTGCAGCGTATCTCAAACTTGAGTGTTAAGTGATAAAATTATGGCCAGTTTAGATGTAAAGAGCTTATTCACAAATGTTCCGGTTAACTTCACAATAGATCTGGTTCGTAAGAGCGTTTTTCCAACAATATTACACAATTTCATGGTCTCATCAAATTTCAATTAAAAAAGCTTCTTCATTGGACAAGTAAAGGCACAGTATTTCAGTTTAAAGGACAGTTGTTTGAGCAAATTGATGGAATTTCTATGGGAAGCCCGATCGCGCCCCTATTAGCCGACGTATGCATGAATTGGGTGCTGGATCAAATTCCAAGTAACATCACACAACCAAGTATACTCATTCGATATGTTGATGATCTGTTTTGTACCTTTTCTGATCGTAATCAACTAAATAACTATTTTCAAAGAATTTCTAATATTCACCCCAACATTGCATTTTCAAAAGAACTGGAATCAAATAATTATTTGACTTACTTGGACGTCTCAATCAGCACATCGAATGGCAAATTCGAAACCAGCGTCTTCCGGAAGAAAACAAACACAGGACTGTATACTAAATGGAACAGTTTATGTCCCTTAAAGTACAAACGCAATCCAGTTCGATGTTTATTATCAAGAGCCTACAGAATCTGCAGTACCTGGCCAAATATTCATAATGCGCTTGAAACAATACTAACATGCTACTTAAAAATGGATACCCTCTTTCCTTCAAAAAAAATCAAATTCGGAAATTTTTGAACAATAAATACCAATTTAATCTTGATAACAATTCTAATTATCAACCTTGCGCTTATCAACGCTGTATTTTTTTCAAACTTTCTTACATTGGATCAACGTCACTTCAAGTAGAAAAAGAACTTGATCTTTTTTTCAAAGAAAATTGCAAAACAAAATTAAATTTGTTTTTATTCACAACACTTTTAAACTTGGAAATCTTTTTTCTCACAAAGATAAACAAGCCACTCTACGACGAAGTAACGTTGTTTATAAGTTAAATTGCTCATGCAATGGAAGCTACATTGGCCAAACAAAACGGAATCTAACATCAAGATTAAAAGAACACCATCCTGGCAACAAAACTGGAACACAAACAGACGTAACCAAGCATCTACTGGAAAATCCATCACACGTAATTAATTTTAATGAACCAGAAATTCTCACGACAGCAAATCATCCCAGGAAACTGTTAATAAAAGAAACTCTACTTATCCAACAGCAACTACCCTCAATCAATGTTGACGAATCATCCACACCACTGTTTGTTTTCAGTAATTGATTTCATATATGCATGTCTTTTTTTTTTTCATTATATTGTAATGTTTCGTATTGAAATGTACGACGTTATTCTCTCTTTTTTACTTTTTTCTTTTTTTTATGTTCTGTTATGTCATAAAATAATATGTGTGATGTGATTAGTGTATACCTGTGCAAGTATAAATTAATGTTTAATTGCAAATAGCCAGGCAAGGAGATGCAGCAAAATAATTTTGTTCTGCTGTCCAACTTCATATTTTGCCTTGCTTGTAAAGTCCCGCCATTGTTTTGAGCAGTTTAGTTGGATAAGTTACGCGGAAAACTTCAATTCTTCTTTACATACGGTAAGTTTTGTAATCGGGCGGTATTAATCAAAAATAAAAATTAAAAAAATTTAGATGTTTACTCACTCGTACCGTTTAAATTTGAGCAGGGTTAGGGCTAACGAGAATAGGAGGGGGTTAGTACAAAAACTTCACGCTTTAATAAACATACTTGTTTTCCGCGTACCTATCCCAGCATCATGTATTAGTACATGTTTTGTAATCACAAAATCCAATTTTACTCGTTGAGTCTGCAATTTTTCCTTAAGAGTCAGCTGTGATTTTATTTTTATGTTCTAGATTGACAATGGTTTAAAGAAATTAACCGAAAGGTCTCAATAAATATGTTGTACAGTATTTTGGCTGTATTGTTTTTGATTAAATTATTCAAGAAGTCCATTTACTATGCTCCCAATTAAGTAAAGTTTCCCCAATAACTTGTTTCACGCTCATTTCTCGTATAACCAAGATTTTATTTGTTTTGAACCTTTTTTCGATGGTGGGAAAAATCGGGCATTGTTAAAAAGGCTTTGTCGATGCATACAGTATCATACCGTAGTTGTAAATAGTCGACTAGTTCAGACCAGAATCGAAAATATAAGTCCGAATCCGAAAATTGCTTTGCCACGCCCAAATTAAGCCCGATTGTTAAGTTAGGTCTTTAAAACGTAAGCGGTTAACTGCTCCTATCCTTGAATTAGCGAGAGTCTGCTGTGACTTAATAAAACTGCTTAGTGATGATTAGTGATGATGATGATATTTATAAATAAATTGTGATGCAATAATAGCAATTGTGTACTAATATTTCAATAGAGTAATTGATGCAGAAGTTACTAAGCATATTTGGAACATAAGGTTTTTTCACAACTATGATCTGTTTTTTTTACAACTGGGGTAAGTGCTACCTCACAGTTGTGAAAAAAGTGATTAATGCTTAAATTAAATCTTATGCGCGACCCGGCCCGAACCCGACCCGAAAAGCTCGGGCCCGACTTGCAACTCTGAAATGTACAAAGGGCCTTAAAAACGGGCAATTTTGATTTTACTTTCAAAAATTTCCAAAATGTACCCCAAACAAGGAAATATTTTTGCTGATTTGTCAACTGCTGTGCTGCATTATTTTCCTCCGCCATAATTTTGCTTCAGCAGACTGTCGAATTTATAAACTCAAAGAATTAGTTAATTCATTGTTCCCTACATAAACTTAAAAATTTCTTAATTTATTCCATCACAATATATAGTAATCGTAAGTAAACTTTAGTTTCTTATCAAGACCAAATAGAGCGACGATCTTCGACACTTAGGTAAAAACTGATCTCTGATGATCCACAGAAAGTATAGCAACAAAAAAGTTCACGAATAAAGAGATCATTCAAAATCATTGAACTGAAAAAAAATCATCGCATTATGCGTGTAACCCTGGCACTTTTCAGAAGTGCCACCAGAGTTCTCTTTTTTAGGGTTTGGTAAACTCTTTATTTCGTTTTTTTTGTTATTTTTGCTTTTTAGTTTCTTCATTATATGTCCAGAAATGCTCAGGTGTGATGGAGAAGTTACGTGATCGAGTACACCAATAAGAGTACCGGTACTGGAACCCTTGATTTTAATTGTAAGTTCAGTGTAACGTTTTTGATGTTGCCCCGAAAAGCTCATACGTGACGGACGGAGTTTATAACTAACTCCCTGTATAAAACTCTGGTGCCACGAACGATGCAGCTATAAATTGTTGCTAATGTCACAGCATTGATTTCTGAAAGCGACTAAAGTGTGAACAATCTCAGCAAACTGCTAAAACCTGCCGCCGAATATATACTGTTTGGCATTATTGTTTGAGGCCATGTTTTGGGTGAAAATCACAAGCAAGAGAGAAAAGATGAAACTCCAACGACTTCGCATTTAGGGTTCAGTTAACTCATAAAGCCACAAGCTCGTTGGGTACATGCGAAATCAGTCGTAAATTATATTGTACTATATTTTATTTACTAAAATTGATTTCAACTCAGCGGGGCATCATCAGTTAAATCTAATTCAAATAGAAACTTCTATTTCTACGTTTGTACAACTTATTTAAACAATTTTTATTTGAATAAGACGTAACTGATTATGCCTCGCTGGGGTAAAAACGATTTTAGTAAATAAAATACAGTAGTATATAATTTTCGACTAATTTCTTATGTGACCAATAAGCTTGTGGTAATAATATTTTACTGTTTTACATGAAGTTGCTCCATTGCTTACGCCCAGGGGCGTATTTAGGGGGGCTTTGGGCCATGGCCCCCTCTTTGGGTCGCCAGGATCGTATAATTAGCGTAGAATATAATAAAAAATTGCGGAATCGCCTCTTCCCTTTGCAAGTTGGGCAGAAGCTTTGATCACACGACGGGTATGTTTTATACGTTTGTTTTAGGCCTGCACCCAACTTTGGGCCAAAAATAGGACTAAATTGGGGTGAATACCTTTTTTTTGCTCTTCACCTAATTTTGGGCAGAAAATCGGACTGCTTTTGGGTGGAGCAATTTCTTATTCTGGTCTTTGTTCTTCTCAAATTTTCTGCAGTTCCTGCCCCCCAACCCTTTTTTTTTAAATCCTGCGTACGCTACTGCTTACGCCAAATGCATATGAACATAATGAAATTTAAGAGTTTGTTAATAAAGAATTATTCACAAAATCAAAAGGAACGGTGAAAACATTTTATGACTAGACTTACAGATTTTACTACTGTAACACTTAAATGGCTTGCATATATGTTTCAGATCAAAGATAAACTATGAAGCTTTTCTAGAAAGTTAATTTTGTGTTGTGTTGATAACGAACCAAGAAGATGAACTTTCGTTTGGAAAAGTGCGACTTGAAGGTCGTGTAGCTCAGCATTTAAAACTGTAAATTTAGTTGTACTTTGTCATAGATATTTCGCCAAAGCTGGCAAATTCACAGACTGTACATGAGTAATCATGCCTTTGGTAATTGCAAAATAAATTCAAAACCAATAAATCTAAAAGCACAAGTTGATAACGTATCGTAGGTATCCATATCTGCACCATTGTAACCAGGACAATTTTTTTTTCCGAAAATTTGTTTCGGAAACGGTATTTTACGCAGGTATTTTGCAAGTTTTGTCATTTGTATCTTTATAATATAGTACCTCTTCTGTCGTAAGAACTTTTTTGAAATTGTGATAGGTGATATCGGGTTCGGACGTAGATCCTTTAGCGAATAAAAGATGCCGACATTCATCAAACCCGAGGTCAGTAGGCCATCCTCTTGAAGCCCTGGTACGGGAAAACTAAACAATGCGTGCAACTCTAAAATTAAAAGCAGGCAGGTCAATTAAAACAGGTTTGACCAATCAGCTGAGGTCTGATGAATTGAGAGTCTACTAATGAAACAATACATTTAGGTTTAATTACCGGCTAAGTAAAAAAAAAAAAAATTAATATCTGCAGCTTCCCCCCTTTACGTTCAGCAATAAATGGGACAGTGTGAAACTTCCACCGGGTGTGGTGAAAAAGTGGACAGGTAAGAAGAAACTTCCGCTGTACCCACGTTGAAACTTAATGTATGATATAGTTTAAAGTTTTTGAACGAGAACAAAAATTAAAAATTTCGACAGAAATTCTTCTTTAACACTGTAGGGACTAAAAAGCTAAAACCAAGACCAACAGAGATGTATACATTCCAACATTTGCATGCTATGCTGATATAAGAGTATCAAATTTAGATGTTTACCGAGTCCCTTAAGGTTTAAATGGTACGATCGATTTTACACAAATTGTGCAAAATAAAGACTGCAACTATTCACAAACTGAGAGAAGCAAGTTCTAAATCAGAAAAAAGTTTCAAGTTTTTCAAATTTTCTTACCACAACGGTTAAAACACCATTCACATGCTGCCCTGAAATCGGAGTAACATTTTGCACAATATCTCTAGCTGGAAGACTTCTTCCGGTAGCCCACCTGCAAAGAACGAACTTGAAGTACATTATCTGCATGTATATGCTTAGCCTATCACATTTAACGAACATCATTGATCTATTCAGAATTGGAAAAAAATTAGTTTTTTCAGTTAAAATTTGCTGCGCGCATATACATCAGTTATGATCAGCTATAAGTTTCCAAAAACTTCTAAGGAGCTGAAAGCAAATCGGAGCTACATATAAAAGTAGTTCGAATATTAAAAAACGTTGATTGTGATAGTAGCACTAATCTTATTTAGTTAAGATATATTCTTAATTCTTTATTTATCAAGTTGCATTGGACTAGACAACAAAAGGAGTTGGCAATCTTCGAGTCGAGCTGTTACCTGCTGCCTACCTAATGCTTACCAGACGGGTGAAAGCTTCACACTGTTTCTTGCAATGCTGAACGTCAAACAGGGAACCTGTGAATGCCAATTTTACAGTCTTCGGTCTGACCGGAACGAAATTAAACCCAAGTTTACCGTTTCAAGAAGAGACGCTCTAACCACACTATTACTTTGGTTGAGTAATTGAATGAAAACAGCAATTAATTGTTTGTATTGGTTAGTTCTTCTGCTCCATGTTCAGAGCCTCGATGATTAAAATTTCAGCAATTTGCTGATCATGGTTAAGATTTATCAATTTATCACTTTGTGCTGTCATTAGCTAGTACTGTAGCTATATACGGTGGCTCATACGAATTTTAATCATAGAAATACTGTGCAACAACAGTACAACCCCGGACAAGCATTATATTCTTATCACATCAATCTTTCATTATTCTAGCTCTATTGGGCTGTAGCGAGTAACGAACTGGTAAGACCCAACTCTGCTTCATTACGCCAGGTGCAGGAAACACAACTTCTTTCGAAGAAAATGTCACAGCGGTGACGAGCGGTTGGCAGCACTGCGTTCGATTTTACAGGCACGCGATTTGAACTTCCGGCCTTCCTTTCTAGAGACAAACGCGTTACCGCTTGACCAACTAAGTTTTGGGTTCGAATTTTTTTCAAAACTTAATACTACAGCGCAAGCAAAATGATAGGCAAAATGTGTTATCTATGGGTTGTATCTTTTCTCTTTTATTTTGTTGTTTTTGGAAAAGCAAATTTGAATGGCGTAGGCAAAAACTCACCTATCCACCATAACCAGTTGACCATTGGAATCTAGATGTCCGGAATAAACGTCTGACTTTGGCATTTCTTTCTCAGCGATGATTCCCAAAGCTAAATTACCTTCAGCTGCTTCAGTGGCCTGAAATGGAGCGCTCATAACGAATAAAAGTAATTTATGTAATCAAACTTTTGAATTAGTTCTGCCTGCTTTGCAGCAAAAATAACTTAAACGAGGACTGAATGCAAAATCAATTAATGTATCTAAAGTCAGGCCAATCATACTAAACTAAATTGGCGGTGACTCCATCCTTTTTGACACTGCCGTACCGGAGGTATTCTACTTCAAACATAACGTAGGCCGTAGGGCTTCCCTAATCATAACTTTTATTGGCAACTCTGACGTTGATGAGATTGGCGACGCCAGTTCAGTTCCATTCCAAGACAAGTACGCCGCATTTAAACTAAGCTACAGAGGCCTTTTAATCTAACATAACACAGTACAGGTCAAAAATTAAAATTTAAAACCCTACAATTTGTTTCACTCGTAATCGGGATCATCAAGGTTATCTGGCAAGAGTAACACAGAATTTAAAATCTAATAATTTAAAAATTAAAATGTTCCTCGTTTCGGTATCGAGGCCATATCGAGATCCTGGGCGGCCAAAAGTGCACCCAACTAGCGGAGAAAGCTGAAACTGGCTCTCCTTTAAACCTATATATGGGTTAATGTAGGATTCTGTGAGCTAGGCTACTGCATTGAAACCTCACTGTTGTCAATAAAAATCATAAAGAGGCCCCAACGCCTTGTTTAAAATAGAATGTTTCTGGGGCGGCTCGTCCAAGAAGGATAGAGTCAACGCCAATCTAGTCTAATACGATTGGCCTAACTTAAGATAACCCTATGGTGATTTTGCCTTTGGTGTAACTGTGTTAGAGAAAATGCCCACTGCATGATCAGCACGGATAAAATATGGCTTAGGATATATGAGATGAAGTCTTGTGAACTATTATTCTATTAGCACTGGGTTGTTTATCTTTGTTTATTAGCTCACTTGATTGGCACCCTTGTCCACTTTATTTATTTATTGTTTGTGTCTGTCATTAGACACTGAGTCCCTTGTCCACACTCAATTTTTTTTTTCTTTTATTCTATTGTTGTTCTTTGCGTTACCACGGATATTTTGATATTTTGATACAACGGATATTTTGATATTTTGACAGTAAACCGAAACTTAAAGTTGATTAAAATAGCCTTAAAACTAAAATCAAAATATCACGTTACCACGGATATTTTGATTTTAGTTTTAAGGCTATTTTAATCAACTTTAAGTTTCGGTTTACAGGACAAGCTTAGCACACAGATTTGAATTTTAGTTTACTGGTCAGTGCTGCTGATGAACTCTGGTATCAAGCAATACTCTAGTCCAAGACAGCACTGGGAGAAAAATTAGCATGGCTTCTGTTCAATTGAAAGTTTTAATAGTAGAAATCGAGAGAAGAAAACTTTAGCCTCCCGATAAATTAGGTATTCAAAATTACCAGTTAAGTTAGCGTAATTTTGGGATCATAAATTTTTTTGCACTGTGCTGACTTCTCTTTGCACTGATGATGAAATCAGTTGACCTGGAAACTAGGTACTTCGCCTGAAATAGGTACTTTACCTTACCTGCGTTAAGAAGTTTTTGTAATTGTTATTGTTATTGGTAAAGAAAGTTTTTGCAATTACATTTTATTCGCCAAGTTGTGTCGGTCGGAGGCAGCAAATGAAAATTTTGGTCTTCGAGTCAAGCTGCCGCCTGCCCATTTATCTTCCACACGAAGTGGAGGCTTCACACTGTCCCTTTAATTGCTTAAAGTCAACCAGGGACGCTGCGAGTACCAATTTTTATGGTCTTTGGTTTAATCCGATCGGGAACCAAACCCGAGTTTACCGTTTTAGCAGCAGACGGTCTGTTTACTCGACCACTGATCGGTTGAACGTGATTCTGTGGAAAGTCTCTCGAAAAAAGTTTTTCAATTCAACATTATCAAAACTCAAAAGTAAACAAAAAAAATGTGCTGTATTCATATTTGTTTCTTACTGTACATCTTACAGTTGATTGTGTATAACAATATTAAATTTGAAACTAAGACCACATTTTAAAATTATTTTATCTTGATGAAGTAGCAATTTCGAAGACTCACCCTAACTTGCGCACACATTGAAAAAACCTCATCTTAACCGCTAATCCAAATATTCTTGGTAACTAAGCAACATACTATGGATGTTTCGAAATTCGGACCTTCCAACGCTTAGTTGGAAGGTTATAAATTTTTTCAATAGTTTGTTTGGAAGTTCGCTATCGTGTTTCTTTTAAGCTATTTTTTATTTTATTTTATTTTTTAATATTTTTGCCTAGTAACAGAGTTAGATAAACTCACAAAGGTAGCGATTCAAAGAAAATCAACTAGATTGACAACTCTGGGCAACGTCGGAAATACCAGAGCATTCTTAGCACCTTTGACCTAAATTTTCATACAATCATGATTTATTAGTAGTCATCTCAAAAAATCGTATTTGTAAAAGAAACTGCCATAGTTTACCGAGTTATTTACATCGACCAGCGACGATTTGCTACTAAGTACAGAAAAGAAATAAAACTTGATTTTCCGCCATTTTTCAATTTGTAAAAGTTTTATATCTCAAGAAAGCAAGATATGGGGTAGGCAGTGCAGGTCCATCAACTATTATTAATCATTCGGAAAAAAAATAAATAAATGTTAGTTTTAAATCTGTATAATTTTAGTACTTTTGTATCTATGTGATCTTAATACTGATGACTCGATATTGCTTTGTTCTCATAACAACATTCAAAGTCAAAAAAAAAATGCGAAAATGAATTCGGACTTCTTGAAAATTGGATCAATTCTAATAACCTAACTTTAATTTTTTCAAAAACTCACTGCGTCTTATTCATCAATTCAAGAACGAACTTAAACGGCAACTTTCATATTAACACCCAAAATCGAGTAATTCTTCCCAAAAATGCTATCATATATTTAGAACTCATGCTGGATCACAAGCTGACTTGGAAGGATCACGCACAGCTCGTTGTTGAAAAACTTTAAATGGCTAGAAAAATTTTGTGAAAATTAAGGCGACATTCTCCTCAATCGGTAATTAATTGTGTCTATTATAATTTAGTTTACCCATACCTTTACAATGGCGTCACATCTTGGGGAAATACAAATGCTACTAAATACTCTAAGAATATTCAGATTCAACAAAATTATATTGTTAAAATTATGAATAACTGAAGTTCCTTTGAAACAAAATATTGCTGCCTATATACCAGTAACTAAATTTCATGAATCTTTGTCAAATTTATAAATTAGAAATAATAAAATTTGTATTTAAATATAAAAATAAAACTTTCCCCAACTGTTTCAAAAACTACTTAACAACTCCGTCAGAAAGCCATAATTATCCGACCAGGCTTGCTTGTGATGACAACTGGGCTGCTGCATTCCAACATCAAAAGTCCACTTCAAAACGTCGAATTAAATATGATGGGTATTAAATTTGGAATGACTTGCCATTAGAAATTAAAAGGTTGCCTAAAAAAAGCTATTTCATTTTTTAAAACGAGTAAAAAAATTTATATTGGAAAAAGAATAACAATATAGGCCTAGTTTTTTAATTAAGAAAACACCGTGGCAAAGCTTAATTAAATACTGTAGTTTTCCAGCTCGTATAATTTTCGATGTTGGATTTGCGCAGACTCAGTTGTCCTCGGCCATCTCTTTTCTAACTGATCGAACAACCTGCTGTCTAGTAGGATTATTTAAGCAGATTATTATTACATGTTATAACTGTATAATTACATTTTTATCCATGTGTGTATTGTATAGCGTATGTTATTATTCTTATTAATTTTATTTATCCAGTAAGGTTTCTTCTAAATTTACTGCGCTGTTTTTCATTTTTACTAAATAATTCGAGTTTGTGAGTTATCAAGATTTTATTCTGATGATGAGAGGCTGCAGACTTGGCGACCGCGCCTCTCCTGAAAAGGGCCCTGAGCTACTGCTGGGCAGGAAATGGCCCATAGTATTTTCGCAACCTCTCATCAGAAATGATCATTCTGCAATTTTTTTGTTGATCCATTTTACTGCGTGTCTTGGTATATTTATTTTACAGAGTATCTTTCTAAACAAAAATAGATGCCAATTGAATTGAATTGAATTTGTATCTTATAGTAATACTGTAGAGGGGGACAATAATTTTGAAATGCCCTGCAGAACAGAGGACATTTGCAACAGCTAACAAACATGTGGAATAACCTTCATTGTAAAAGTGATGTTGTCATTTTCCATACTCCAACCGACAAAATATTGGCAGTTAAAACCTGAGTCTTCACTAATGCAACCCTCTGGCTCTTTAAACTCTCCGGAAGCCGTGCAAGGAGTTGATGCGGTTACGCTAGTGATACTAGTCGTATTCGGTTGATTTGTGGCTTCACTCTCCTGTTGATTGGTACTTGGCCCTGAAAAATAAATTTTATAATGGAATTGTTTTGTTTTCTACTTTTTGATTCGACAGTCATTGAATTAATCAAAGGTGACATTATTTTGGTAAAATAGCCCCAACATGGAGATGCCGAAACGTTTTTACGAATTTTTAAGTGTATTGCTATTGCCATAGGTGGGCACTAGTCCGTTGATCGTTAATCCGTTAATAACGAAGCTAAATTTTTCAGTAACTCGTTAATCCGTTAAAAAGTTTTTTCATGTTAACGGACTAAAGTAACTTCCGTTAAGTTCTATTAACTTTCGTTAAAGTTTCTATCGTTAATATCTTGCACTATTCACTTATCGTGCCGGTACAAACCAGTTTGCACTGGTAACAATTGTTGCGTATAAGCACGAGTTTTATAGAAGAGAGCGAAGAAAGGTGCTCTTTTTTGTGGCAAATAATAAGCTGCAGCCTCAGGTCTATAAATTATAGCTGTTCACAATTTCCAAAGATTTTCCAATCGCAGCTTCGTTAGTGCATTTGAACTTATTTTTATCCTGAAATTAGATTAGACTGTAAAATGTAACTTTCAAAACACAAAAAGACTACCACAGCAATAAATATTTCCTTACAATTAGCTCAAGATCGTCAATACATGTTCTAGAAGCGAGTGAATAAGAAAAAATGTAAATTATACACAAAATGTTAACGGATTAACGGATTTTATTAACTTCCGTTAATTAAAGCTGAAAACAACGGATTAACGTTAACGGAGGTGTGAAGTTTGTTAACGGACTAGTGGTTAACGAAGCTAACGTTTTGCATTAACTTGCCCACCTATGGCTATTGCATCCCTTTTGTAGTTCATTTATTGGTCCTACATACATTTTGTTGATAGGTTAGTTCGAAAAAGTAATGTTGGTGTCATGGGATTAAACTTTAGAAACAGAAAACGTCAGTAATTCTTGATGGGAAAGCATGCAACAAACTTAATTGATAAAAATTAACCTCTAAGTAATGAACTCAGAGCGTCAAAAACTTTGTCCGCAGCAAAGCCGAAAGAGCAAAAATGTCGTTTTTACGACGACCCTGATCGTATGCGGGTTCAACCCGCACCCTGGTCACGTTATTGGGTCTTTGGATAAGATGCTTTGCGATTATCTTCTCTCATTCTCTGCTTGGTGGCTTCCAAAAGGTAGCAAATTCAGCTGACAAGAAATTGGAGAAATCTACAGGAAGTTTGGGACCACATGAAACTCTTAAACAGGTGCGCATACCTCCACACACAAAGTAGTTATTGCAATAAACAGAGTGCAGATTGTCCCATAGTTAGCGTGTGACGCTGTCCAGTGACAGAATTGTAATTGTATTTTATTCTACCAAGTTGCCTAGCCAGGAGACAGCAAAGGGACCTTTTGGTCTTCGAGTCAAGCTGCCAGCACTTGTCCACCTGTGACAGTTTCAAACTGTCAGTTTCAAACAGTTTCAAATTGTCAGTTTTAAACAGTTTCAAACTGTCAGTCTCAAACAGTTTCAAACTGTCAGTTTCAAACCACAACGGTGACAGTTTCAAATTCAGTTTCATTTTCATTGCTGGACTCAAGCAGGTAAGCTGTAACTGCAAGTTTTTATGGTCTTTGGTTTGACCTGATGGGGAATTGAACCCGAGTTTACCGTTTAGTTGTAGACGCCGCTTCTATCCACTTTTCTATCTACCGTTTCTATCCACTTGACCAATGATCGGTAAGGATAAATAATTATGCAATACAACAACAATAACGTCGAAAGCTCCTATGCAGTGAGTACAGAAGACATTATAGCTCCCGCATCGCTTCAGTACGCGAACCAATGAAGCTAGCAATCAAATAACTTGTAAATTTCTGGAACTTTGATGCATTGCAAGTCTCACTTACTCCAGAGTTTAAATACTCGTATTTTTCCACAAATATTTTTTAAATTGTTGCTTTGTCGTTTTGTTCAGAACTATGATATGAGGCGTAGTAATGATGGCAATACTACTAAAAGATCGAAATCTCAATGCTGGAAACAATAACTAACAGCTTAGAAAAGAAAAAGGAACGACTGAAGCAGTGCAAAAAAAATAACAACAAACGCGCAAGAAAGAGCCGTATGACAATTACTCATTGGATCTAAATTTAATCAACAACACCTCTACTATTTCATAATTGTCAAGAATGAAGTCCTATAACTTTTTAATCCCTATACGTTGTACGTCAGTCAAATCTACTGTAGAGTACTGTATATTGTTCTTGCAGATGGTGCTTGCTTACTTGTAAAAGACTGTCGAACCATTCCATTCTCTTGTTTGTTCTTACCATGCCCGTGATATTTCAGCTCGTCATGGCGATAAAATCTAATAATAGCAGTATTCATTTTAGACCCGATCTGCACTTGAATACAATCGGAAATCGTAAACGTGCGGGTGTTTTTTCTTTTCTTTCGAATATTTTTGATAAATTGGTCAGCATTCAACCTGGTCATAAACTTCTACCGGTTGATTGTAACGCAAACTATTGACAGGCAAATCGAGGTGACTGCTTAATTCGGTGATCGAAAAAACCCTTTTACAGCCTCCCGTTTACCATTCACATTTATAAATCTGCAATGCAAATTCTTCGGACTCTTGTTATTTTGTCTGTTTTTTTTTTGAAAGAGTTGAGAGTTTTGGACAAAAAATTTGCTTTTACTGTTATCTATTATTTCTTTAAAAAAGATTAAGCCAGTAAAAGGCGTCAATCCAAGCGTACCAAGTTTCCATTTGAAACAAACACAAAATGTAACGCTCGTTTGTCCGTTTTACGCCACAAACGTAAACGAGACTTTGAACGTTGGAAAAAATTACTCAAAAATGCTCTTTAATGTAGATATTTACAACAATGCACTTAGCAAGAGCATTTATGCATGACGATTGATGCTTATAATATGCTTTTACAAACGAGCAGTAAGCATACTTTTACAAACTTTTGTCTTGCCGTTGCAACAGTGGCAAGAAATCAAACTCAGCATTATTGAGTCGAGAGTTTGATTACTCATTTTTGCCATAGCTAATTTGGCAAAAGCAATGATACACTTTGATTCATAAAAAATTGTCCCGATCTACTGGTTTATATTTTATTTTTTTGCTTTCTACAGTTCTGAAGTTGGCTTTTAAATACTTGGTTGCATCTTTTGAACCGAATTTATGTGCTCGCAAGCCAAAAAATTTGTGTGGTTTGGACCTTGTCAACCACATACTGACAGTAAACAAAATATTTAACCTTACATTCAAAAGCTGAATTATAATTTTTTTATACCGCAAAAAAAAGAATTAAAACTTATCCACGAAGACTCTTCCAAACATCTACACAACTATAGTGAGTCAAAATTTTGCATTTATTGATTCCAATTCCTAAATTATCCATAATCTAAGATTTTCGTTCAATTTGGTTATTCTTTTTGCATCACAATTGACTTAGCAGAGCAATCAGAATACAAACATTAAAGACTACCTTAAATCGGAGGCTTGGCATCTTTCTAAACCAGTATCAAGAGAGTGGGAGTAATCGTTAACTTCTTGACCTTGAGCCCAAATCAGTGTTTGTGGTCCATTATCGGCAGCGTGGTCGGAAAAGTGACTGACTAAAAATAATCAGGAAATAATGTTTAAAACTGCGTGCTAGTGCTGTAACTTTTATTGCAAAATCTCAAGGACACACATTGTTTCGACAATTGTGGACCTCTTGAAGGGGGGCACGGGGCAAATGTCTCCAATGCCTTCCTTCTTAATACAAACCTGCTGGGATCCTCAGTTTTTTTTGTAATTAAACACCTTATGATGTCTTTTGGCGGCCGAAACTTTCGCGCTCATTCATTGGCAGGCATTAGATGTGAGAAAAACAAATGCAATGAACCGTACAGAAAAGATTGGCTTAAAATTCATGTTGAGAAATTGTGAGAAAACTGAAGTTTTTTTAACTTAGCATTTACAATATTTTTTTTCAAACTGCTTTGAAAATTCAAATGTGTAATCTTCTTTAAAGTCACAAAAATTGCTATTTTTTTCTAAAAAAATCACTAAAATTATTTAACGGGTGCATGGGGATATAATTGCTCTCGCCCCAGAACCCCGTATTTTTTTAATGCCAAATACTTTTGAGTTTATAAATTTACCCTTTACCGTACCTCAATTCATTTCATTAACATAAATTCACAGTATTTTGCAATATTTTTGGACAATAATTTTTGAAAAATTCCGTGAGAAGAAATGGTTTAACCAAGCAATAGTGCTTGCGTTTAGAAAATTACTAAAAGCGTGTGGATCCACAAACAGTGGACGTTGCATCGGCCCCTAACTGATGAAATTATTGCCTTAAAATTGACCATTTCTACATTTATAATTTAGCTATAATCAGCATTTAAGCTGTGAAATATCCCATGGGGGGACACTGAGGCAGCCTGACTATACACATTCGCAATGCCGTAGCACTTAGAGTAAATTTTGCCTCGAAATAAAAAAAAAACAAAAAAACAATCGCCTTCTGTTGCGTTTTTTTCGCAGCCAAATTCGAATGAAGACCAAAAAGAAAGCAAAAACAAAAAAACAACAAGGTCTTGACCCCAGTTTGTGCGATTTTTATCCACTTGGTTGAAATGAAGACCAAAGCAAAAAGGTTTTATTTGACAACTTTATTGTTTGTGGTTTTATTGTGCGATATATTTTTTTTGCGCGATATTTGACTGTCACATTCGAATAGGACCAAACAAATTAGAAAAAGTATTTCCTGCTCATCCTGTATGGGGGACGCTGAATTTTCCATTAGGGTAAGCCTAATCTCAATGGGAGGACGCTAACTACCGATGGGGGGACGCGTCCCTCCTACAATTTAAGTACTGGCTATATTTCCATTCACAGGTTATGGACTTGTTTCGTTACTACGATACCGCTACGGTGCGAAATCAACATCAGCGGCTAACGTGTAAAAATTGAAAATGGCAGTTGTTATTATTTACAAAAAAATTATTATTTTCGAATTATCATCAAAAACGCAAAGAAACGCAATATCTTAAGCACTTTGGCGCTTAAAAATTATGAAAAATTTACCAACCATAATTTAGAAAAATTGTGTCCTCGGTACTTGGCCTTGGCGTCGACCATTCTTGTCCTTGGCCTCGAGAGGGTCTGTCCTCGAAAAGTCGGACCTTGGCCTTAGCCTCAAATTTTTTTGAGTCCTTGGCCTAGGCCTCGAATGTTGTGTCCTCGATTCCACCTATGGTATATATGTCTACAATGTTCGAAAAACCAACTCCTCAAACAAAACACTAAAAAATACTCGTATTTTTCAATGCAAACAATGAAACAATCTACGAACCAGTAAGTCGCTTCCGGAAAGCAATAGTAGTAAATTCGCCAACTTGAGTTCCATAGGCGGAAGTGATGCAGTCAGTCAGTCAAGTTTATTTAACCATACGCAAAAATACGCAGGAAGGACACAGCGAAAAGACCACCAGGTCATCTAGGTCAACTGCACCTTTATGGCAATACTTCTACACTTATGGCGGTAAACTTAATTTGAAAAAATGAAAATAAATAACACAACACATAAAGGAAACAAAAAAAAAAAAAAACACTAGACAGTGCTGCCGACTTGAAGTTGTAAATTCAAAATTAATAAGACTTGTTTGGGTTACAGTACTTTTTAAAAAAAAATCTTAGACGCCAAAATTTTATTTCTGGAATGTGTGTAGTGCTCAGTGGTATGCAAAAAAAAAAAAAAATAATTATTATAATCTACCGATTATTATGAAAGATACACTTTAAAACTACAAGCAATTTAAGGAGAAAAGTTGTAAAAGAAGGAAATATACATAAATAGAAAAATGTTAGCACTAATAACAATAAAACTGCAAATTTTTTGTTACACCAATGAGAGAATAAGATTGAATGGCAAATAACGCTCAGCCAGCCAAAACAAAAGCCAACCCTCTGCAAAATCAACCCACCCACGACAAAACCGACCCCAAACCATCGCCATCCATCATATCTCACTCAAATAGATATGATAGTCTACTTGAATAAGACACCATAGCCGACGACGCCCCGAAACCAAAATCACCATAAAAAAAAAATAATCCCACAAAAAACCGGCCCCCACCTTCGGCCGACTACGCATCATCTACCACTCAATCTTATTCGATTTGACGAACGCGAGGTCGCCTCTTCAGTTACATTTTTTTACTGGTCCTTGGCGTTGAGGACTCGATTCGGCTCTCAACACCAATTGCTACCAATGAGAGAAAGTTTTTTATTAGGCAACACTATCACCAGCTTCAGATATTTAACTGTTAAATCAATTTTTAGTTGTTGGGAGCATGGGATGCATGGGCTGTGTAAACAAGCACTGACAGATAGTTGTACTACCGGTAGTCTAAAACAATAGAAAAGTTTGCGGTAGAACAACCCGCACATTGCACACCCAGTGCTAAACCTAGTTCTTGGAAAAGACACTTTACATTTACAACAACCACCTCAGTTAGGCAAAGGGAAGCACACAGAAGATACAAAGTTGAAACGTTAAGTTTTATAACAATGCTCGGTTGCTAGTACATGCTCCAAAATCAAATTCATTCATCCCGACCTTAACCGGCTGCCGCCATAGCCTTTACAGCAGCAAATAAAGCTACAACCAGGCTGCTACTCTAAAACCACAGCTACAGCCAATCAGACCCAAGACAAATAAACCCGATCTCAGAACGTACATCCAAATAAATTTGATTTTCCATAATAGCAATACGAATCAAAGGCCGGTTATGGGCAACTACTATTGGCAATAAAATCCTCGTAAAAATACAAAATTGGGCATTAAACAATGAACATCCGCAATCAGAATTACACAGCACAATAGCTTACAACTCAGAACTGCAAATACAATCAATAGCTGAAGCCAATATCTAACAATAAAAATGTTTATCTTACAATAAAAACGTTTATCTTACAACAGGTCTTAATAATAGCGCTATTGCAACATTCTACAGCGGAGAGTTCTATTAAAAAAAAAAGTTATCATTACGAAACATAAATTTGACCAGTTTTAAATTATCGATGCCTTAAAGGCAATGCATAAAAGGTAGCAACGTGGGGTGTTGGTTTATTGTTTTACTACATATATTGTCCGAAAAAAAAATGGAACGTACGAAAGGAAAAAGAAGAATAAATAATCCATTAATCATGTTCTACTCGTTTCACTAGTAGTAAGTTTACGAAATTAAAAGCAAAGGAAAAAACATCTAATATTCAAAACAACAATACTTTTTATACCTAAAGCATGTTCAAGAATATTTGTCTCAAAAATAATTTTTGCAATATTTTTTAAATTTTGTAAACGAGCAATGTCGGAAGTCCTCTGGAATAGTTTTCCATATGTTTATGCCAATATATTGCAGGGTTTTTTTCCCTGCTTCGGTCTCAGCAGAAGGTTGAAAATACTCATTTCGATATTTTTGTCGTGTATTGTGATAATGTACATTTTCAATTTTGGTGAAATAGTTATCGAATGACTTAGGTAGCATATCGTTACTGTATTTAAAAATAAATTTAGCAAATTCCATTTTAATCATATCTTCAAGTTTTAAAACTCTAAATCTGGTATATAATAAATTTGTGTCATATCTACGTGGACAGAAAAGACAAGCTCTCAAAATTTTGTTTTGCAAAATGGAGAGTTTGTGATAGTTACTTTTGGCCGCTCTTCCCCAGTTTAATATCGAATATTGCGCATGTGAGTGGAACATACTGTAATAAACTATTCGTAATGTTGATAAGGGAACATAGTATCTTAATTTATAAATCATTCCACATACTTTAGAAAGTTTTTTTACTAAATTATCAATGTGAGTCTTCCACGTTAATTCTTTGTCTAATTGAACACCTAGATACCTAATACTATTTTTTAATTCAATAGGATGATGATCTATATTTAATTGGAAATTTGTTGTTTTGATACTTTTTTTCCGAATCAGCATATAGCAGCTTTTCTGATAGTTGATCGTCAATTTGTTTAGTTTCATCCACTGGTCAATTTTTTTTATTTCTTCCGATACCTTATCTTGAAGAATATTGATATTCTTATGAGAGATATGTAAATTTGTATCATCCGCAAACAATGTGGTTTTTAGATTTGACGCATTGGGAAGGTCATTAACGTAAAGTGAAAATAGAAGTGGGCCTAAAACGGAACCTTGTGGTACTCCAAATTCAACTGAACACAATTTAGATACGTTGTTTCCTATTTTAGTGCAAATCACACGATCTGTAAGATAGGATTGCAATAAATTAAATGAAGGGCCTCGAAAACCATAATGGTAAAGCTTTTTTAGTAAAATATCAATATTAACAGAATCGAAGGCTTTTTTCAAATCAAGAAAAATTAAACAAGTGACTTTGCCATTATTCATATTGGTTAATAGTTTATCATAAAAAGTTGTAATTGCTAGATCAGTAGAGCTGTTTTCTCTAAATCCAAACTGTGAAGGAGATAGTATGTTGTTTTTGTTCACAAATTGTGTCATTTTGGTTTCTAATAATTTTTCAAATACTTTTGAAAATACCGGAAGCAATGAGATCGGTCGAAAATCTCCAAATGTACAAGGGGATGAAATTTTAGGTATTGGAATAACATACGCCATTTTAAAACACTTTGGAAAAGTTTCAATTTTTATGCATTTGTTGTACAATTTTGTAAGCACTGGTGTCAAGACGCAATTGGACATTTTTACAAATTTGGAAGGAATTTCATCAATACCATGTGCGGAGTTCATTTTAATATTATTTATACATGCACTTACATCTTGCTCATTTACTTCATGTAGAGCAAAAGAATGAACGCAGCGTTTGGAGTGAATTTTGAAGGAAGAATTAACATTTTGTGTAATTTTGTTGGACATGGAAGCACCAATATTAGCAAAATGATCGCATAGTTGGTCTAAAAAATATTTGGAGTGTGTATCAAATTGTTGATCGTTGATTGATATAGTCGAAGGCAATTTTTTGTTAGGTTGTTTACAATCAATAATTTCTTTTATAACTGACCACGCTTGCGACGAGTTATTCGAGTTAGTTTTAATTAGTTTTTCATAGTAACTGCGTTTTGCAGCATGTTTTACATGGGTCAATTTGTTCAGATATTTTTTATAAAATATTTTTTCCTCATTACTATTGGATTTGAAAAGTTTTTTGAAAAGCTTGTTTTTTGTTTTTATTGATTTAAGGATTCCCTGAGTGATCCAAGGCTTTTTACTTAGCCTTCTTTCATTCCTAGTTTGAGGTCTTAGGGGGGCATGAATATCTAGCACAGATTTAAACGCCAGTGTAATATTTGAGACATCATCATCAATGTTTGCTGTAGTAGAATTAATTTCAATTTTTGACATTTTTGTATGCAAATCTACTAAGAAATTTTCAAGATTAAATTGTTTCATGCAGCGAATAAATTTAGTTTCAGATTTCAGCTTACATGAGGTGTTTTTTACAATAAAAAATATTGGTAAATGGTCAGATAACTCGTATAACGCTACCCCACTGTTTGTGCTTTTATTGGCTATGTTTGTGTAGATATGGTCAAGCAATGATGGCCTACATTTATCAGCAAACCTAGTGTGATTATTTATTTTCATTTTGCAGCCAATCATGGTTAAATTATTTATATAATCAGCTATGATATCATTGTTTTTTGCAAAGAAGTTTATGTTTATATCACCGCTTACAATATAATTGAAGTTTTTGTTTTCTAGATCAGTTAAGGTATTGCATAGTTTGTTTTGAAAGTGTGATATTGTTTTATTAGGATGTCGATATATTACAGCGAGAATAATATTTGCTTGTTTAGTTTCTAGTTCTATCCATAAGTCTTCACAGTGTTGGACATTAAGAGATAAATCATTACGTAAGCGAAATTGCATGCTTTGTTTTATATAAAGACCAACTCCACCAGCATTAGTCGGTGAGTCTTTACGGAGAAACGTGTAATTGGGTATATTTACATTAGTCAGACTATTTGCATTTAATTTCGTTTCAGAAATAGCAATAGCGTCTGGAATTCTACTCATGCCATTAAAAAATTCTTCAACTTTATATTTGTTTTTTGGCAAACTTCGAACATTAAAATGTAAGAGAAAAAAATCATTTTTATGTAAATCAGAAGCTATCTTGATTAATTTAGAGGGAGAAAAATAATCAACATAATTTATGTCATCCATACCCACGCTGTTACCTAATATACGAAATTCCAGTTCACTTATGGAAGAAAAGGGTAGCAATCTGGCAATACAACACGTACAGTCGCAGTCACAGCATAAATTACGGCACTCCATTTTGAGTTAAGTTACATTCTAAGCCTACAGAATGAAAAAAAAAAACATTTTACAAAAATTTTGACATAACTCGACTTCCAGAACCAGAATAACCAATCCTATCAAGATCGGAAAGTGAAGATACATTTATTACTTCACTTACCGAGTCTCGCCTAAGACGGATTCTGCCCTGGGAAGTCCACAAGAACTTGAAATTTAGGTCTTTCTTTGCCGAATTCGCCGCATCGTAAATCAATTTCCTATACGTGGTCAGATTTTCTTTGATGGTGACAGTTTCTGACGCAAAAATTGATCTCATTTCAGGATTTCGTCTCAGCATTTTTCTTCTTCTAAAAATTTCATTTCTCTTGTCTCGGTTGTTAAATCTGACAATTATTGGAGGGGGTTGACGATTTACATGGTTTTTGGCTTGTTGCTGGGAATTTGAAGAGGACGATTGAGGTTGAATTAACCTATGTGAAGTGGAAATCTGACTGTCATTCAGCTCAACATTAATGGATTTAGCAACAGCCTTGATTATTTGGTTGGTATTTTCATTTCTCATTACTGGTATGCCATGAATCTCCAAATTTTCTCTACGGCCGTACTGTTCTAGTTGGTCCAGTTGCTGTTCTGATTTAAACTGTCTGCATTCTATAGATTTTATTTCTTTGGCCAGGCTTTCGTTGATACTTGATATTTTTGAAATTTTCTCCAAAAAGTCGTCATACTCATGAGCGAGGTACGACACGCTTCCAATAGTATGGTCAGTACTATTCTTCAGAACTTTGAGTTCGTGTTTTAGCGATTCTATCGAAATACTGATGGCGTTCAAATCTGATGTTGCAGGTACACTAAGGCTATCGCTGACGCAGTGTTTTTCCAATATTTCCATGCATTATTCTGTCACTAAACTTCCAATGTTTTCCATCACTCGCTTGGTGAATTGGTGATTTTGTCTTCTATCTTTCTCAAGTCTTTCTTAGATATTTTTGGGCTATCTTGATTCGGCATTGTATTAGCTTGTGACGTGATAAAGTACAAATGGCTGAAAACGAAAAGAACTGATTAGCCTACTGAAACTGCAGAAGCAAGTTTGAAATTACCTAATCTTTTTTTGCAAATTCTAAAATTTCTACTTGATGCCCGGCTTCCAAATTTAACCAAATAAAACTTAACAAGCAGCTAGACGTTAATATCAAAAAATTTTAAGAGCAACTTACGTTTTTTTAACGCAAAAAGCGAATTTCCAGAGCTGTTTTGAAGAGAGAAAAAAAACACGTCCGCTTTTCAAAATGTCGAATCAAAATTTTTCAAAATGCAGCAAGATGCAGCAGAAATGCTGGCAAAAAATGGATACCCTAGGACATTTGTTGACAATTGCATTCGAGGTTTTTTAAATTCCAAACACACGGATACGAAGAGAACAAACCAAATTACTACTCAACCTACTCAAAAGCATTTGACTTGCAGACTTCCCTTTCTGGGACCAATCTCAATGCAAGTACAGCATGAAATCGGCAGATATTATACTGTACTACAGTAAATATGCTTGTACACTCCGATATAACAAAACTTATCTTGGGAACGACAACTTGTTCTGAAAATACGCGAGCGCGAAGAATTTGTTTTGAGCTAAGAAAGAATAACTCTAATCACTGGCTAGCGGTTTAGAAGGAAAAACCACATCCATTGAACAATTTGTGTGTTGAAAATCTCCGCTAGCAATCCCATATAGCAAACTATTGGATCGCAAAAAATGCCGCATGAAAATGTATTAAGAAATTAAGTGTGAAGTTAAATATCACTACAGTATAATAATTGTTCGAAAGCCTTCAGAAATGCGCGCTGCACTTAATAAATTTTTAGCACCACGTCAATATACGATGAATTCGCAAAGCTACCGAGAAAAATTTTGACATTTATAAAAAAAATTAATGGATTATTATTTTTCTGTTTCGACGATTGTGCACCCTTTAAAGGGGGGAGGCCCAGGGCAAATGTCTCCATTGCCTCCTTCTTATGGTGGCTTTTGCAGATCACGCGTATTTGCGCTGCAGAAATACGCATATCCTTTGACTGCATGCATTTTGCCTTTTTTTTGTTTTTTTGCATTTACATTGAAAAAGATATCATGCGTATTTCCGCTTAAAATACGCGTGATTGGTAAAAGTCGCTTAATACGACCCTGCTGGGATCCTTATAGGCAATTTTTTGAAATTAAATACCTTATGTTAAATTAACAAAGTGTCTTTGGCGGCCTATAAACGTTTGCGATCATTTATTGATGAGCATTAGATGCGAGAAAGACATCACATAAAATGAAATGTAAGAAAATGATTGACTTGAAATAGAGTTGGGAAATTGTGCGAAAGCTAAAAGTTTTTCTAACTTTGAATTTACAGCATTTTTTAAAAATTACTTTGAAAATCTAAGTGAGTCATCTTCTTCAAAGTCACGAAAATTGCTATTTTTCTGAAAAAAAAATCACTATTATTATTCAACATGGGGCATGGGGACTTTGCCCTCGCCCAAGAACCTTGTTTTTTTCAAAGGCCAAAAACTTGAGCTTACAGATATACCCGGTATGGTACCTCAACTCAATTAGCACCATAAATTTACAGCATTTGCAATACTTTTTGGAAAATAATGTTCGAACAATTCTGTAACAAAAATCATTTAACCAAACATAACGGTTTGCGTTTAGAAAACTACTGTAAAAAAGTGGGGATCTATAATCAGTGGACGTTTGCACCGGAACCTAACTGATGAAATTAAAGAACTAAAATTGACCATTTCTACGTTTATAATTCAGCTATATTCCCATTTACGGGTTATTGTCTTGTTTCATTACCACAATATTCCTACGGTACGTAATTAACATCAGCTGCTAACATGTAAAACTTCAAAATGACATTCATTGTTATTTTTGAAAACTATACTGTTTTCAAATTTTCATCAAAACGTAGCAAAATGCAATATCTTAAACATTTTTACGTTTAGAAATTATAGAAAATCCGCCAACCATATTTTTGAAAAATTGTGTTCTTGTTCCTTTGACTTGGCCTCAACCAGTGGCGGATTTAGGGGTCGATGCATCCCCCACCAGCCCAAACATAACGTGCATATGCATAATATTAAACATTTGAAAAAAAGCAATCAGTGAGTACTCGATAGGCCGGGTGACTGCGATATAATTTCTGAAGCCATTGGAGGGGTGGGGTAGGGCGGGAGAGGAAAAAGTTATTTTTACAGCGTACTTTTTACAAAGCAGAAATCAATTTTTTACAGGTCCGATTGATTTGAAAGCGCCAAACTAGAAAAATTCACAACTTGCACTTTTCAACGATAAAGACATAACACAACAGGAGTTCAATTATGGTGCATTTTCGCTCAAATTTCACGCAATACAGTAGTGCAGTTTCTCACAAAAAAAGTGTCGATTTGATAGAACATCAAGTAAAATGTCTTCTGGAATGTAGTTTTATTACATTGTTAGTTACGGTATGCTGAATGAAAACTTGAACAAAATAGACTTTTGGCAATAGAAATATCAAAGTCCGATGCAGATAGTTTTTACTCATTCTGTGTGAGTAGCACAGCCAAGGGAGGGCGGGGGGGGGGGGGGGGGGGTTCTGTATGGCCAATATTTTCCAGTGTCAAGGTTGAAGGTGACGTCAAGGAAGTCGGTTTGGATGAGGTTTGCTTCGGTAGTGATCTTGAGGTTGTGTTGTTGAAATATTTTGATGATTTTCTTTTTTGTTTTGTCTACAATTGGTCCACTAGCGTTCCTTACCACGGAGCTGAAATTTGGTTCCTTTGACGGAGCTGAAATTTGCGAGTTAGTTGGCCTATACCTGCTGCACAACTTATGTAATCCATCACAGAACGCAGAACTCGGCTTGTACCGCGACGACGGCTTGGCCGTGGTAAGGAACGCAAGTGGACCAATTGTAGACAAAACAAAAAAGAAAATCATCAAAATATTTCAACAACACAACCTCAAGATCACCACCGAAGCAAACCTCATCCAAACCGACTTCCTTGACGTCACCTTCAACATTGACACTGGAAAATATTGGCCATACAGAAAACCGGAAAATCAGCCCCTTTATATCAACACCAAATCCAATCATCCCCCTCCGATCAAAAAACAGCTACCCCATATGATTGCCTCAAGAATTTCGCAAAACTCCTCAGACATAAACGAATTCCAAAAGGCTAAACCCATTTACGAAGATGCACTCAAAAAAAGCGGTTATGACGAAAACTTGCAGTACGCTAGCAAACCAAACCTGAATAATACCCACCAGAGTATACAAAAACGGAAAATCATAAGGTTCAACCCTCCCTTCAACAGCGCCGTTAGCACCAACATTGGTAAAGAGTTTTTTAAACTATTGGACAAGCATTTCCCCGAGCACCACAAGCTCCACAAAATTTGCAACCGGAACAACGTCAAATTAAGTTACATTTGTATGCAAAATATGCAAGCAATTATCAACAGGCACAATAAAACCTTACTGGCCAAAAACGACAATGTAAACATAACCAGCTCTAAAATATGCAACTGTCGGGTGAAAGCCGATTGCCCACTCCAAGGCAATTGCTTGGTGAAATCAATCGTGTACCAAGCGACGCTAGAGAGCAGCGATGGTCCTAAGATCTACTGCGGAAGCTGTTCCACCACTTTCAAAGCACGGTTTTACAACCACAACCAATCGTTCAAACATCCCAAGAAACGCCATGCAACCGAGCTATCCAAGGCCGTCTGGAAAGAAAAAGACCGCGGACTGTTCCCGAAAATCACATGGCAAATTACAAAGCAAGCCTCTGCCTACTCGAGCGGGGCTAGATCCTGCAACCTGTGTTTAGAAGAGAAATTGGCAATCTTGAAAGCGGATTTACGCACCAATATTAACAAGCGCTCTGAAATGTTTAACAAATGCAGGCACAGAAGCAAATTTAAACTCAGTAACGTTACATAATCTTTACTCATATCTGTTAACTTTAACGCCCACACTGCCTTGTATTTCTTTTTCACTGTAGTTTCTCGGTGTTTGTGTACATTTGTCCGCATTGGTGCATAACCGTTTTGCCTGACAATCCTGTTTTGCCGCTGCATGTCGTTAGTGATGCGCGCCTTCCAGTTCGCTGTGCAGCAAGGCTGCTGGTAGCAAGTGTGTAGCTAGCGGTAGACAGCACCAGGCAGAGTAGGATCGTAGCCTAATGTTGTAAAAGTTTTTTTTAAAGGTTTTAATAGTTTTAAAGATTTTGAAAGTTATAAAAGTTTTTGTTTACCATGCAGATACCCTCCTGACTAGTCGAAAGACGAAACAGGCTGTAGGGGGTTTTAGATTACTTTTACTTTTTATGGTCTGTATTTTATTATTTTGAACCATATATATTTAGGGGGGGTTAATTTGTCGAAAATAAAACTCACAAATCAATAAAAACTTTTAAAAATGGCCAAATATAAGCAATCAAATTTAATAGCTCATTGAAAATGCTCAACATAGTTTTTATCAACAAAAATATTATAAACTCACGAACAGGGGGGATCTATTCAGATTTAGTTAATTACTAATCACCTCTCTCAAATATCTTTCCATGAGCCCCCCTCCAATTATTTTTCTCTACAAAATATAGTAGAAATAGATTACTCCGTGTGAGTTTTATTAAACTATAGGATTTTATGATCTACCAGCATGTAAACAAGAGAAAATTTTACCACTAGCCACTTCTCACATAGCCCATTTATGCAACCGGTTTAATCATGTTTGCACTGCCGATTGCTAAGCCACGTTTTAAAAGCATTATTTTTTATCAAAATAGCCCTAAAATTTAATTATTTTTTCAAAAAGATGCAAAATTTTCGATCTCTGGGGCTCCGCCCCCTGACCCCCTTGCCTCTGGAGGCTGGGGGCTCTGCCCCCAGACCCCCAAAGCAGCTTCCTCATTGTGAATTTCTGGCAACGCGCCTGTTCTGTGTAGATGCAGACGATTATGTTGGCGAAAGTTTAATAAATACGATTTTTGAAGCAGGAAAGACGAAAAGAGCGTTTTATGTTATTAATTTGAATTGAATTGGTTAAATCAATGACATGAAACTGGTTTTATGTCATTGGTTAAATTTAAACAAATATTATATGTACTGGTAACGTTTTTGGGATGGGACGGATCAAAAATATCCCCAAGTTTGCGCGAGGTCAAGAACATTAATCATAAACATCCAAAATTTTGAGATAATACAAAATTTGTGCTCATAAATTTTATCATCCCCCCCACCAAAATTTTCTAGATCCGCCACTGGCCTCAACCATTTCTGTTCTTGGCCTCGAGAGGGCCTGTTCTCCAGAAATCGGTCCTTGCCCTTGGCTTCGGATTTGTTTTTGAGTCCTTGGCCTCGAACGTTGTGTCCTCGACTACACCTCTGGTAACTTCTAAACGTTTTTTAACTGCAAATTTTTGCCTAGAGCTTGACAATGCTAGCTTAGCTACAGTAAATCCGACCTAATCGCAAATACGTTTTTTCTTGTAAGGTCATAAAGATCGGGTTAAAAATGGCACAAAAAAAGGAAGAAGTAGAACATATTTTGTTTATTTTTGTCACGACTACAACCCAATTTCAATTGATATTGTTACGAAAAAGCAAAGACAAATCGGGGAGCTATAATGATTTGGCTAAGAAGTTTTTGTCACGACATCACATTTATTTGAGCGTTCAATGAATTCTTAAGGCCTTATCTCCTCCACCAACAATTTCCCAAATCTTCCAATCTGCGGAAATTCCGAAGTGAAAATTATCGGAAATTGTAAAAGAATTTATCCAAAATATTCCAACAGAAATTTTAATAATTTTTGCAGCAAAATTTCTGCGAAGCGGAAGATTAAGAAATTCTCGCTGGAGCATACATTATTTCGCAAAATGTGTTTATATACTCGCAAACAAAAGCTAGTTTTCTTGATGAAAGTCTCGAAAACAACTCCAGCAAAGCAAACTGTAAGCCTGCAAAATACTGATATTAGTTTAGCAAATTTGGCAAAAAGGTATTGAAAATTATTTTGCAAATAAGCCTAATTATCAATACGTGCCCAAGCATTTTGTATAGGAATCATCTCTTTGTATGCAGGCGAACTCTTGTCGTAAACACAAGGGTACTTCTCTACTTCACACAGCCGCTTTCCCAAATCTTGTATTTATGTGCCGAAGGTTTCTCACCTCTAGCACCAAACGCCAATCACAGAAAAAGAATTCATTTTCATTAAGATATTCTTCTCCATTGCATGATCAATAGGGCAAGTTTTTGCAACTTTTTTTTACAGCTTCCGAAACACTCAGACTTTAGATAGTACAATGTTTTAAGCTGTTTCCATAAATTTTATTTTGCAATTTTATTTTATTAATTTATATAATTTATTTATATAATTTATTTTATTTTATTAATTTATATAAATTTTATTTACATCTGTAGGATTGTAAGACGTGATGTCTCTGTGAACTATTAAATTAGTTCTGCCTATTTCACTTCAGGAATAATTTAATTTATTTTGCAACTTTTTCGATTTTACGTGCAACTTTTTACGGCAACTTTTAGCAATTTTTGAGCAAAATGTAAAAGATGTGCTTTGAAAAATATGCTTTAAAACTTCAGTATTTCAGTTGAATTCTGGTATTGTCTTAAAATTGTGTAACAACGAGCTTTGTGACGTATTGGCTTCGTCACAGTGTTATGTATGATGCAACAGTTGGTTTGCACAAAGAGGTTCAGCTACAACCGTAGAAGTTGTACTAGTACCATAGTGTCAGAACCAGGGCTGTGGCGCCATTGCAGAAATGACCGGCCAAACATTAGCCCAGAACTTTATGCAAAATTATTAAACTGCCAAGCGTTTTCAAGCTCTTTGGAGCGAAGTTTCAGCATGCTGCTAAAACTGTTGTCAAACGATCGCCATTACTCTCCAGACAATATTTGGAAGTATCTAGCATTATACGTTAATAAATCTCTTGAATAATTAAACTGTAGCGATTGCCCCTTTTCCAGTTTAATAGTTTTCCATTTGCATTTTGTTTGATGGCAACACTAGTATGCATGTTTTTCTTTTCGGTCGGATTTGATGGTAGAAAAGCGGTTTGTGTTTTGTTCCTTTGTTTTGACCAAACTAAGGTTATTTGAAAAATATAACCGTGTAGTAACTAGTGAGTAGCTACTAGCAACAAAATCAGTGTTGTGTAAACTCGCTGCGCATAGGCCTAAATCCAACTTTTTACCGCAACTTTTGTTAAAAATAAATGCAACTTTTTCAGAATTTTAGTGCAACAAAAACTTGCCCTAATGATCAAACAATATTTACGTCATAAACATCCATTTCTTTCCGCAAGTTTCACCTAGAGTAACATGCAAAAAGGAATATTTCTTCAAAATTTAGCGAAAGAAAAAATCAAAAATTTTTGATATTTCTTTGGCCCTGTCTCCACCAGGAATTTCCTTGAAAAATTGCGATAATTTTTCTATAATTTTCTCGGTGGAGACACAAATCTTCCATTCCAGCAGAAAATGCGTAAAATTTGCGTCAAAAATATACGACAAATTTTCCGGAATATTTCTGAAATGTGCGTCGGAAAATTTCGGAATTTCCACTGGCATTTTTATGTCTTCACTGAAAATATTCAAAACCGCGAAAAATCTCGCGAGAAATACGGGAATTTATGCTGGATGAAATATCAAAACTTTTTGATATTTCTTCCACTGAATTGTGAAGAAATATTCCTTCTACACTTTACTCTAGATCAATCTGGCAGGAAGAAATGAATGTTTATGACGTAACAATTGCTTGATCGCGCAATCGAGAACACTAACTTAATGAATATCTTTCGTTGTGATTGGGTGTTTGGTGCCAGGGTTGAGAAATCTTCGGCGCAAAAGCTGTCGTGTGAAGTTTAGAAGAATATACCTTGTCTTTACAATAAGAGTTCGCGAGCACACAAAAAGATAATTCCTAAAAAATGCTCGGGCACGAATTGATGAGGCGATAATTCCTAACCCACGTATTTTGCTGTCTTTTGTCTTTTTTGCTCGCTACAACTATTTCTACTAAAGGCATATCTTCTTCGCCGCTGCTATCGGAAGAGTCCAGTAACGTAGGCAAAGTATGCAAAATACCACGTTTTTAGTGCTTTTGAAGCCGATTTTTGCTCCAAAAATGAAAATAGCCCCCCCAACGAGATTGGCGATCAGAAGTTGTGAAGAACTTGCTGTGATCAGGACCACAAAACTAGAGTTTTTCTTTCGGATCTCACCTAAAGTTGGTTGGAAAAAGTGACTGAATTTGGGTGAAGACCTTTTTTTTTGGAGACCACCTAATTTTGGCCGAAGAAAACGTTTGAATTCCTTGTTTTTTTGTTTCGTTTTGAAATCACCTAATTTTGGCCGGGAAAACCGACTCAATCTGATCAAAGATCAATTAAAATGTGGGTCAAGATTGTTTGATGTTTTTTCCAGTATTCAAAACAGCCCCCCTCCAAAGCAAATTCCTGGCTACGCGCCTGGAAGAGTCCATACTGTCTCAAAATCATTTCCAATTAGTCAAGTTTCTTTAGTTTTCTTTACTGGTTTAAATTTGGTTATTAACGTTAGAGAACCGGTTGCTAATGATTGCTTGCCTAGATATTCAGCACTTTTGCCAGCATTGGGCAAGACCTTGGTTAGGCTTATTTGCAAAATAGTTTTTATTAGATTTTAACCAAATTTGCTAAACAATAGTCTTTATTTTGCTGGTCTTATATTCTGCTTTGCTACAATTGTTTTTGAGACTTTCGTCAAGAAAACTAGTCTTTCTATGACCTCGCGAATATATAAGCACATTTTGCCAAGTAATGTAGGCTCCAACGAAAAATTCTTTGAGAATTTCCGCTAATTTTCGCTGCGGAATTTTCGCAGATTGGAAAATTTTCGGTGGAGACAAGGCCTTTCAGCGCAATTTTCCATATTTTTCACAAAAATTGTCGAGAATCGGAATATTTGAAACGGATACATAAAAATGCCAGCTGAAATTTTCCAATGCACATTTCAAAAATGTCCCGGAAAATTTGTCGCATATTTTTGACGCAAATCGTACGCATTTTCTGCCGGAACGGAAGATATATGTCTCCACCGAAAAAATTATCGAAATTTCTCGCGGAAATTCCTGGTGAGACAAGGCCTAATGCTTCGCTCACAAGTTGCCACAGGTCGATGAGAATAACTTGGTAAACTGACGCGATCTTTCGAGATGACTACCCAGCATGCTTTTGTGAAGATTTGCGTATAAAGTGAGAGGTGCTGAGAACTCAGCTATTCGACATGAAAGTGGAAGAAATTTCAAATCAAAAATAGCTCAGTAGAAACTTACGTTAATGAACTTCAAATTAGTCTAATCAAGAAAACTTCATACGTTTTTTTGGAAGCGGTAGAGGAAGGGACGAGGGACCCTAATTTCACTACAGGCTATATAAAATCCAATATTTAGAACTAAAACTTCATTACTTAAACTCTTCCAAAACATAAACCGTAAGAAAAAGTGCACTTTCTCAACGTCACAGATGAGAGTTTCATGAAAAAAACTCAGCCACGTAGCTCAAATTTATCAAATCCATTAAGCTCAGCGACAGTATGACCTGCAAGCGATATCTAGGAACCTCCAATATAAATGTTTCGATATCAGATTGTGTTTGAATTTTTTTTCCCGCTTTCGATCACAAATCTTTTGTTTATGATTACGTCTTGGGATGCTGTTTTGTCTATTTAGTTTATGATTCTCTTCAGTTAAGTTTGCTTTTCTTTTTAATATCTACCCATTCCAAAAATTTTATCCATCCAGCTCTAACGGTTTAAAAATTCCAAAATTTTGGAGGACCTGATTGAGGAGGATCCCCCAATCTGGCATTCCCAATTTCAGTCGCCCAAAAGTCCTCCCTGATATCTTCCATTGCTCAAACTTTGAATACAGAGCGTTTAGCGGTTTAAAAGTAGGTAGAAAAAAAGAAAAAAGTTGCAAAACAAGAAAAATAGTTTTCAAGTGGAGGTAAATAAACATAACCAAAAGAAAGGAGGTTGATAATGTGCTCAAAATCCACAAACCATTTTTCATCAATACTGATAATTGCCGAGATAGATCGGTTCAAACTCGTATACTTTCTGCCCATTTTCGGCCTGTAAAATTCTGGTCACGTGACGGGGCGCTCCCAACCTCTAAAGCATTCATAAGCACCCACATTGCGCCCAAGTTTTAGCTATGCACGTTAAGTGCTTTTGAAATTAAAAGCGAATTAATAACTTTTCAAGCCAAAAATTGTCGTTTTTCATGTTTTTTGTGTCTTTATTTACGATCACGGAACCGAAGATCAGCAAAATTGGCACACAAGACATTTTCATTAATTTTTGTGTTGAGACCAAATTTGAACTTTCTAGGTTTTACCGTTTGCTAGTTGCAAGCAAAACCAATCCTCATCAACCAAAACTCGCGAACAAAAACAAAGGTACTACGCGCCCACGCGAAGTGCCAATTAGTTTCCTTGCTTTACTGCTTTGACTAAAACGCAAGCTCACAAACTTTACCACGATCCTTATACAGAACCCTATTCTCACGAAAAATAATTTCTGAAAACACAGCAAAAAACTAATGAAAATATTCTTGTAATTGGCTTTAGACTATAACGAAATACAAAAACTCCAAATGTTCAACAAAACGCATTATTCATAACAATCTAAACGAACTTAAATACGAGCAAATACAGAACAAAGCAACCGGTTGTCTATATTTTAGATCTTTTTGCGATCATTTGCCTTTCCAGTTCAAATTTGTCAGTCAAAAACTGCATCTCCAACGTAATCTTTCTCTTTTTTAACTTGTATATTTCTTGGTCTAAAAGTTTCTGCTGTTTTCGAAAGCTAATAGTTTTAGCTAATAACTCCTTTTGGATTTCAAAAACTTCTGGAACTGCTGTAGAACTGCAAGCAAGAATTCGATCGTCAAGGTCATCCGTATCCTGTAAAAAAAGAAGTCTTTCCTTGGGACTTAACTCTGGGGTAGATGTGCGAGGAAAAGTACCATAAGATAAAAGCGCTTCATTTAAAATATCACACTTTGCTGCAAGGGAGTCTAATGAACTCAACTTTTCTGCAACGGCAGCTCGGGAAACAACCGTTGCCGCCGTTGCGCCCAGCGGCAAATCATCTTCTGACGAATCGCTGTCTGATTCTGTCACATCAAACTCTGAACTACCGGAGAATGAATCATGCGCTGCTGCTCTAGTTTCGAGCATGTCTATCTCTTTCATGGCAGCCTGTTCTAAACGCTTAGTTCCAGCTCCGCTGGCTAGAAGCTTGTTATTATTTGCTGCTTTCGTCAACGTCACGTTGTTGGAGCCTGAGCTTGTGTTTGCAATGGTGTTTGTCAATTTGCTAAACTGAAGCAAGCATCCAACCACACTTGTGCTGATCGCTAAGATCGTCTTTGTCACGCATCTGTTCTCTCTACTGCCCTGAGCTGGTCGAGAAGCAACTGTGTTGGTTGGCAATTTACGATTGTTTGCTGCTTTAGACGGAGGATTTGTGTTTGTGTCCAGTAGTTGCAAAGTGGATGTTGGGTTTACCAAGTCAGCAGAACCTAAGATATCTGGCGGACAAATGCAAGTTCTGCTGACCTCCGGCAATTTAATTGTTGCTAGGGTGGTTCGAGCCGAGACTCTACTTGAAATAAGATTTTGTGGAAGCGTACTGATCACACTTGTGGCCTCTGCCTGGTGCAAGTTAAAAGTTGACGATCTGCTTAGCGGTAAGTCACTAGTTTTCGAATTTACTAGTACGTTTGTATTGGTTGCACTGCCATCGTGAGTCAACCCGGCGGCCATCCGACTAAAACGAAACAATACATCGGTCGTGTGACAAGATTTTGCTGAGAAGTTAGTCACTGCATTTGCAATATTTTTGGTCGCTACATTGGTTTGCACCACGCAATTACTCGTCTTTGATGGCAATCCACTGGCAGCAGCATCAAACTTTTTCAAGTCAGTGGCCGTTACACTGCTTTGTGGTGGTATATCATTGTTCGTCACAGTGGGTTGAAGCAAGCGAAGGGTTTTGATCCGCATCGAATCTTCATTGCCTGTTTTGGAATACAAATTCTCTTTGCCAGACGATTGGTGTTCGCCTAAAAATTAAAAAACAAAACTGAGCAATATGATTTATAAATGAAGGCTCTGCATTAGGCGGTTAGCTGGGACAAAATTCAACCACGTAATGTTTTGAAATTATACGTAACACTTCAATCAAGATGTTTCTGTCGATCAGTTTAAATAAAATTCCTGCGACATGTACTACCAAGTAACACATTCCTACAGCAGTGGTTCTAAAACTATTGGTCGTGAAGGGTCGAGAAATGGGTTGCGCCAAGGTGATTCAAGTTTGCCAAACTGATTTTTTTTCTATTTTCAATTTCTTTTAATTCCGATATGACTGAATTATTGCATCATAGGCTTTCATTTGGATTTATATCAATAAACCGACCAGCGGTGGAGTGGATAAATCATTTGCTACGAAAACGATGAACTCCGGTTCGATTCCCAACCAGATCAAATCAACAACAACAAAACATTAGTATTCATAGCTTTCCTTTTTGACGTTCAGCAATAAAAAGGAACAGTGTAAAGCAACCACCGTGTGTGGTAGACAGGTGGGCAGGTTGACTCAAAAACCGAAAGGATCCTATTCTGTCTTCTGGCCAACTTGGTGAATAAGCATGCAATTACCAACAAAACTAGTTTATTGCAGCATAAGTGGTTTTTCAAGAGCAGCAGCTGTACAACTACAGTACTTGCCGTAACTATGGTATACAGCAATTTACTTGCAAAGACAAGTTTAGACTGGTTCATTAGAGACATTTTGGAGGTAAATAGTCCAGTAAACAAGTCAATGGAGTGCCTCGGCTCACAGTAAAGCTTGATAGTATAAAAGTTGGGTTATGTAATAGTAGAGGAGTTGGAAACATTTTCACTTTCAAAGTACTTGAAGTTCAAACTTATGATGTTTGGGTCGTGAGATCATGGGCGTAAGAGCTCAAAATGGTTTGGGGGGCACCACCTTTTGCCCGAAAACTGAATTGATAAAATTGAATTTTGCCCGAAAAAGAAATCGGTCATCTGCATTTTTTTGCTTAAAAAATGAGCGCATCAAAAACCCTGAATTAAACTTATTTGCTATGCAGTTATTGTCATATTTTTCGGACAATAAGGCGCACTTAAAATACTATAAATTTCAAGAAACAGAAGGGGCGCCTTTTATATGGCTCAGGTGATACTCCTTTCTCTTCACAACTTAATTTAGAGCTATTTAGACCTTTTTTTTTACGTTTTTGGGAGCTTTTTAAGTTGCATTTAATTTAGTACGCTTTATACAGTAGAACTCCAATTATCCGAACTAATTAAAACCAGGGGTGGTTCGAATAAGTGATTTATTCGGATAATCGAACAACATGAGATATTATGTAATTGGAACATATACTGCACATTATAAAGTATAGAAACTGCTGCTTTACTGATATCGTAATACACTGCCAGAGAAGAACCGCTTACCGGTACGCCTTTTTTTAGTCATTTATAATCGCAAGTTTTGTCTTAATAGTAAGCTCTTTTATTTTTCATTTATTGAAGAGTAAATGAAGCAACTAAACCGGTCGCAAACTTCGAACAAAGACAGCACGCGACAATTGATTTTTTGGGTGCATTTTTTTACTAAACACAATCGACATTTTAATGCTTGTTGTCAGGCTGTAATTTCTTTTGTCAAAAGTCGTGTTCAAATAATAGGCGTTTGGATAATCGGAGTTCTACTGTATTCCGGTGCGTCTTACATAAAGAAATAAAAGCAATAAAGGTCATTTAGTGATAGTGCGCTTTATGGTCCAAAAAATAATGCAGTACAAAAATACGATGAATACTGATACTAAGCAAAACTGCCCAAACAATTAAGAAATTGCCCCCAAATTTTCACCGAAGTGAAGGCATAACGTGACATGACACAGCAAAATAGTCTAGAAACTAAGCTTTAACAAGACTAGCCAACTAACTGCCGAGCAAAATTGCTCGAAAAATATGAAATTGCCAAAAATTTTGATGCGCGATCGACACCTAAAAAAAGAAGGGGGGGAAGGAGTGCCCTCCAGCCCTCCCCCTTCCTACACATGTGAGATGTTCATAAAATTCAGATTTCGACCGCTCTCAAAAAAAGTTCAAGAACCACTGTCTTACAGCAGTGACATTTAAGAGCTTAGTAAAGGCTTACTGTAAATTCATTTGGTGTAATACAGGTGGAGCTTTGATTTTCTATCATATTACAATACTGCATAAAGCAAGTTATAAACACTGATAATCTGGCATTACATATTAATTCTCATTTTGAAAAAATCAGCATTTCGACGTCACAGTTGTTGCTACTTTAATTGTAGCATCAAAGTTTGCTGTAATTGCAGCACAGCTGAAGTTACAAAATTAACACCTTTTTCGAACAAAAACACACACAAAAAATCGCAATTCGCACTGAACTTAACATTGTTCATGGATTGCATGAACTCGTTTGGAAAAGCTTCGTTTGAAATCAATACAGGGTTCGAAATTAACCCTTGCTCGAGGTATGCTGAAATCCCTTCGGGCAAGTTATTTTCTGGTTTCACTTGCCCCACTGGCAAGTCAATAAAATACAGCGTATGAAATAAGCAACTTTAAACAAGCTTAGTTAAAAACGCAAATTACCGCTTTTGCTAGAGTACAATGAAATAAATGCAAGTAAAGCTTTTGCTTGCTTTATTTTAGCGCAATCGCCGCACTTAACAATTACTTAGTTTAATCGCACACTCATCATTCCACAATGAACACTTTTTAATGGCACGCAGATTTGTTAGATACTCAAACGAGCTTCGCAAATCTTTTGGCGCAAAGTGCTTCATTCTTTTTTAGCGAAAATTTTTCCCACGCTGGCCGTTCTAATCGCTCTTTCGGGTATCACAAGTACTAGCCTGCGCAGTAAGAAAGCGAGGTTAAAAATTTGCTAACTATTTATTTTAGTTTTTTTTTAAAGATCTTTAGTTTCTCTATCTTTTCACACAAAAAAGTTCAGTTTTTTAGCTGGTGCAGTTTGCGAGATATTCACGATTAAAAAAACAAAATGCGTTTGTAGCAAAAGGCAAAGTAAATTATTCTTAACGTAACAATTGAAATGATTACAAACCAAAAATCAATTTTTGTAAACTGAATGTTTGAAAAAAGCCGAGATGGCAATAGCATAAATGACTTCTGCGATATTTGTTACGCACGAAAACTGAAATGCGATGCAGAGTAGAACAACAGATGTGATTTTTTTGCGAGATTTAAAATTTTTTCAATGCGATAAACTCACCACTAGTTTCCGATGGTAGATTTTTTGATTAATTATGAAACAAAAGTTAGTTATCTAAAACAACGTAAAATGAAGCCTCAGCCAACCCAAGACTTTAATTTAAGTACGTATCATGATTGTGACGCAACCAATCTCAAAACATTTTCGAACCTTCGCCTAAAATGTGACTTATGACAAAACAGAAAAAAAACAACAGAAATAATGACAAAATCGAAATAATCTTTCACAAAAATTGAATACTTTTTTTGTTGAATTTTCTGATGCGATAATAGATGTTGGATTCTTTTGTATGCTTTGATGTGATATTTTTGGGAAAAAAAGCGTTCCATGTGATTGCCAACCCAGAAAAAAGGTATCTATTTCGTCATTCTGATTTTAAAATGGCACACAAGAACTGGATTTTCTTGAAATACAATATCATGCAAATTCGGTAGTAATCACGCATTTTTTCAAAATTAAACATCAAAGTGCACTGTGCCTCTTTGTTTTGGACAAGTTGAAATTTCCCCGGCAATTAAACATTTATCATAACTTACCCGACGGGCAAGTTGTTGCAAAAGTTAATTTCGACCCCTGCAATCATATAAATTTAGAAAAGTGAAAAAAAAATATCAAGGTGTAGCATAAATCAACTTACCTGTCGCTCTTCCATCAACTTTGTCGACTGTTTTTATTTTCTTTGATTCCACAATCGCCATTGCCAACTCCTTTCGTCTTTTAACAGATTTGGCTTTTAATCTTTTCCATAAGCTTCGTAATTGTTCAACAGATTTTTCCGAATGCTTGACATTAGCATCAAATAGTCTTGATACCTTATCCCATGCCAATTTCTTTGCATGTCGACCAGCAGCAGAGAAATCATAGCTGTGAATGATACCGAACACATTGACTTTTGGATGTTTGATAATGGTTGTGAGAATCTTTCGCTCAGATTCTGTAAATCTTCTAGTTCTATTTATCCCAACCATATTAATAATGCAATCACATTAAACAGCTAGGCTAAATTGGCACTTTTATATTCATATCTACATTTATAAGTTGTTATAAAGTTTTTGTGTAGTACCATATTCACAATTCATCTAAGCATTGATAGCAACTCCAAAAACAAAAAATTATTTAAAAAACCCAGTTATTTTTCATGATTTTTGATGTTGCTATCAAGGCATAGACAAATTAAAATTAAAACATGGAGCGCAACTTTATTCTTTAAAATTATAAAGAAGTGTCATAAAGCCACAAGCATTATAACTACTTCATTAAAAGTTTAACAAACTAAAGCCAATACTTATTGCACTAAATAACAAACGGACCGGTATTAATTACTAAACAGCAGCTAAACTGTAGCTGAGTTGTAAACATAAAACAAGCTTCACTCACAGCAACATCACTAGCCCCGAACAACGGCATACTTGGCGCCTAAAATCAAGGCACCCCTTTATGCCTGTCACTAAAGATCGTAATGGTAGACCTTAACCAGACTTCATCCGCTCATCCCAAACATTGGTGCTCTGCCGCCAGGAAGGAATCTAAGGAATCCCCTATTTACCTTTCAACCTTGTTTATAAATCGGATTCTTTGAAAGACAATCGATGTAAGCCACCGCTAATCTGTGCTGGATCCAGCTAAAGCTCTGATACGAGAAACTTCAGATCGTGATTTTTATGCGCGGATGTTTAGGCAAGGAGATGTTTAGGACGGGGACGTTTAGGCACCAGAGATAAAATATTATGTTTTTTCAAAAATAAATATACTAAAAAAAAGTTTTTTTCCAAAAAAAAGTTTTACTTTGATTAAAATGTTAATATTTTCAAAGTTTTTCATCTGACACTTGCCTAGAAGAATCATCAGAATAGAGAACGTAGAAGAAGCGGCTTTGGGAAAAAGCCGAGCAGTGATTGGCTGGAAAATAATTGCTGAAAAAGCGTCATTTGTGTACTACTACTATCTTTTAAGCTATACACAAATTCTTTTTGTCGGCAGAGGGTGGGGTAAGATTTTTGATAAAAGTGACTTCAAAAGCAGATAGATGGAAGGAGAGCGGAAAAAGTTTCATGAAAAAATTGATTTCTTATTGTATTTTTTCAAGAATAAAAAATATTTTCCACTGCATGCTCGCAAAGTTTTCTTACCTAATCCGGACGAATGCAAACTCCAGCCCGCGGTTTCAAATTTTGCAGAACAAGGGCACAAGTCGCTTGTGTAATATTGGCACACGCAGCCGCGTGACATTTTGTGGCTATTTTGAGTCAAACTGTACCAAACAATACAATACAAAGTTTTTCAGAAGCTAAAGATTTATCTTTCGGGAGATTCCTATTTATAATCGTTACACCTTGTTGCAAATATAGTAAAAATATTGTTTAAATGGATATTTTTAAGCTTGTTGTAAATACCTTGTTGTAAATAAGGTATTTACACCTTGTTGTAAATACACTTTACAACTTGTTGTAAATACACTTATAGAAAAACAATGTTAAATTCTTGCAGTTAACTTCTACAGAATTCTTCGAAAACTTTTGAAGTTGAACAGCATTGTATGCTGCTTCAAATTATTGCTTTACTTTTGAATTATTTTTGTAGTGTGAGCTGAATTAAAAGTGGCTGTAGACTCGACAATAAATTCTGGATACACGGACGAGATCAGCCTGAAAATGAAGTTAGCGTTTGACTAAAACTCATTTTATTTGTGCTTCAAAATCGATTGCTTTTGCTAGTTTTTCGAACAGGACAGATCAGCTCAAAGTTTGTCCCGGGATACAGCACGATGACGAGGGTAATTTTTTCACACCCAAGATACGACTTTTTCGTGCTATATATGTAAATTTTTTCCGAATGTAAGGTAAAGACCAAAAACTATCAAAAAGAAAAGTTTTAGTTGTTCTAATGCGTACCCGTGAACCACAAGCAATTTGTACCACGCCGCAAAATTTGAGACCGCGGGCGGGAAAATGCATGTGTTCAAATAAGATAAGCAAACTTCGCGAATATTGTAGTGGAAAACGTTTTTAATTATTAAAAAAAAAACACAATAAGAAATCACTGTTTTGTAAAACATTTTCCGCTTTCCTTCCATCTATCTGTTTTTGAAGTCACTTTTATCGAAATTTCTAACCCCGCCCTCTGCTGACAAAAGAAATTTGTGTACAGCTTAAAGATTGTGCACAAATGACGTTCTCTCATCGATTCTCTTCCAGCCAATCTCTACTCGGCTTTTTTCTATAGCCGCTTCTTTTCCTGCGCTCTCTTATTCTGACGAATCTACTTGACAAGTTTCTGATGAAAAGCTTCGAAGATATTAACATTTCAATCAAAATACACCGTTTTTGTTTGAAAAACGTTTTTTTTTTTTGAAAAAAGGTTTTATTTGAAAAAAAATTGTTTTGAAAAAATAAAAAATAAAACTGTTTTTGTGAAAAAAAAATGGTTTGGAAAAAAAAATTTTTTGAAAAAAATGTTTACCTTTGGCGCATAAAAGTCCCGGCGAATAAACGTCTCGCGCCTAAACCTCCGCACCTAAAAGTCGTAGACTGGAGAGTGTTATTGGATTTTCTCTGGGTCACTCAATGTTTTTCCCACAAAATCTCTTCATGTTCTTCAATTTTATGTATAAGAAGTATTAATTTCTTGCTGTAACTTTCTTTCATAAATGCGTACTTGAAGAACTCTTTAATAGCTTTAGCCTCTGAGTCAATCCTTCAATTTTTTTTTCACTTTCAACTTTCAATATTCGGTACTTTTGGTCAAATTTGTTTTCAATTGCTTTCAGATGAATAAAAATTGCATCAATCACGTCAACTCTTAACTGCGAGCTTTTCTATAGCCAGTTACAAAGTATCGAGTTGGTCATTAGTTGAAGCCACTGTAGTTATCGGTTTACCTGCTTTGCATTTAATACAACACACAGCTCAAATTAGCAACACGTCTGTCATCCGCGTCGGCTAAAGGCAACTTGCTAAAAGCCCATTATTGTAATACTTGTTCATGTACAAGGAACTCCACATATTAAACTCTCACAGAGAGATCTACGTTAAGGACCACTTGCCCAATGCTTTCTTGTGGCAAAAAAAAATCATTTTATCTTTCTTTATGAAAGCAAAAAAGAAACATAATGGAGAGCAGAAAACGGGAAATACGCTCAAAATGTTAATAATGATAGATTTAGACCTTCGGACTTTGTTTAACTAATCTCGCATCAATCTATGGTTTGCACATTTTTGAAACTATAAACCATTCTATTGATAAAAAAAACTTTTCTAGTTTGCATTTTGTTCCTCTTTTAAAAATAATCGAATTTGTTTATTATATGACCTAAACAATTCGATGACCTACTTAAAATTAGTAATGTTTGTCACTTCGTCCACGTTGCAATGGACTTACGAAATAGTTTACCATAATGCAGTGCATGTTTGTTGGTGGCTGTTTCACGGCACATTTTCTATGATAAACCAGTAATTGTGGCTTGACTAACTTTTGTTTATTGTCAACGTTTACTTGGCTCCAGATCTCCCATGCAGTCAGTATATACCTCATTTACTCAAAATTAGCACTTCAAATGATTCTAGTAACCAACTTGTTTTTTTTTTGTTTTTGTATTGTTTATTGTGCATATATTGTAATTCTGCTTTATTATTTTCATTAATATAAAGATATGGCTTATCAAAAATCGATTCGCTTTGATTTGCTTCATGTTACCATTGATTATAATGCAATAGATTATAATCTAAATACCTTTTGTTACGCATGACCCCGACCATATGTACGTATATTGCTGCCAAACATCAACTTAGTCCTCTCTGACTATAATAACATTAAATTCTTACAGTATATACTCTAATAGGAAACTTTTCGATGAAAATTTAAGGCTTGTTTTAACTATGTGATATGCACTATGATTTTAAAAATTTCAGCTTAGAGTAAGAGCGTAATCACTAATCATCAATCACCAATCTCTAATAAAATTTAGAAGGTATGTCTCTAGAGGGTTTTGATGTCGGTTGTTTGTATAAGAGCTCTATTCCCATAAGAGTCCTTTAAAAAAGGTGAAGCATCCCGTGATCCAGCTAGAATTATGTGCAAACAATAAAGAAACATCCAAACCATATTTTCACAAAATTTCAGCTTTTACAACTTATCGCTTCTGCAGAAAATTGAACTAATTCTTTTCAATATGTTACTAGCCCCGACATAGTTAGTTCCGCTGTCAGCTCTGTTTGTCCATAAATTCCACTTCTGTCTTGAAAATAGAATCGCTTCCGACTTCAGAAGCTTCGATTTAAATTCCCTTGTTTTCCACACAGCGACACTGCATGAATGTTATAATAGAACCTGGAATCGTTCTACTGAATTTAATCAATGAGCCCACTAGAATGCGGTTAAAGAGTAGAAAATTATACATTGCCGCTGACATATCCTGGAAGAAATTTGGAAGGGATAAAGGGCATGGAAAAACCAATTTGGACACACAATAGGCCTTGAATGGACAATTTTATCCCAGGTATGCTTTGGCATTGTTAAGTGATTTGGAAAGCAAGAAAAATCAGCGCAAGTTTATTGAGAAAAAATCTAAATATCCTATGTTCAGATAGCAACTTCTTCGAGACTACAATTTACTTTGGAATATGGATCCATACGCCTTGCTGCAAAGAATTGCAAACTTCGTATTTGATGATGTTTACAAACAGTAGAAAACATCAAATCTTGGGTGATGAGGAACCCTAAAGAATGTTTGGAGATCCAAATTATTTGCTAGAATAAGCAATTTGCGACATCAAGTGGGAAAAAAGCTCTTTAGCAAGCAATGTTACATCGCAGTGGTCATATCGAACAAAATTATGCAATTTACGGATGATTGCCAAGTCAATCAGCAAGAAATCAAAATTGTCGCAATCAAAGCTGAATTTTTGAGCACCGGACTGCTTCGATCCAATTATGCATGCCCAATTTGTACAAGAACTTTTTGGGGACAAAGAGGCGGAAGGAAACCAAAGTCACAGCCAAAGGGTGAAGAGAGTTTATCAACATTCACCATTCATTCTACCGCTCGCCTACCAACAGTGACGTGCAGACAGTTTTTGCAAAAGATGTCGAAGAAAGACGAAAGATTGTTAAGACTATTGGACTTTGTTTTTATTGTTTAAAAAGGCACCTTAAAAATCCTGTAATCACAAGATTCTATACAAAGTTTGTGGTAATGGACACTAGGGTTATGACTTTTTTGTCTGCAAATGCCTGATGTTGGAAGTGATGAACTTTTGCATGTTAATGAAGAATATCACTTTCTTTACAAAAACCTGGCTCACCCATACTCAGAAAAAATCGTATGATTCACTGCAAAATCATATTAAACTACCCAACAAAAAAGAACGAAACTAACTACACCAAGCATATGGCATAAACTGAATCAATAAGTGACACACGCAGCAGTCACCCAATTATACGAATTAAGTTTGTTAGTGAAGAGAAGTCTCACGTTTAAGGTAACTTTTCAAAAATAATACCACTAAGTATTTGTAATGTTTGACAATTTTTTTCTATGATACTGATTTCTTTTTTGGCTACCATGTTTGATAGTGCTATCTCAACTGCTGATGAAGCATCAACCCATTGCATCTGAATGCCAGTGTTTTTGGGCATGAAATTAAAATGGCTAGTGAAAAGAGGTTTTGAATATTATTGTATATCGATTTTTAGTGACACTGATAACTAAATTAAGCTTATGTCCACAGAGTTACGGTTTACAGTAAATAGTTTTGCCCTGACATGTTGTTTTGAAACAACTGGAAAATTTCGTCTTTGCATAAGAAAGCTTTTCTTAGAGTGCTGTTGCTACCCAGTGGCAAGATTTTAACCCCCGACAAGGTTCGAAAAAATTATGCAAGCTAAACTTTGTCAGGGGACACCCACCAAAATAACTAATTAGCCACAAAAACCATTTGAACGACTAAAACTATGAGCTAATATGTTTAACTGCTTCAAGCTTTGACGTAGGTTAGATCATTGCGAATGCCATTAGTTTTGCTTTCCGTTTGGCTTTTGCTTTTTTTTGGCATTTGCTTGTTCATGCCATTTCAAAAACTTTTGCTTTTCTTTTGGCCTTTGTTGCTTAATGGCATTAAAAATTCCAAATTAAGTTTTTTTGCTTTTTTAGGCATTTACCGGTCATTGACCTAAATTTTTAGCGAATAGCCAAAAAAAATTTAACCGTTTTTGGTCACAACTAAAAAAAAAAAATGAACAAGCCCTGCATATTTTTGAATACAATTCCGAAAACAGACCCCATGCAATTGCAAAAATAACGTCAAGATTTTTGGAAACAACAAAAAAATTCACAAAATCGAATATCTGACCTATAAGTCAAACCAAAAAAATGAATCCAGGACTCCTATATCTACCAACGATCTGCTTTTTCATAAGCATTCTGTGCAAACCTTTCAAAGCCCTGTTATCAAGGAAATTTCTTCTGTTTACCGTATTTCATATTTCAAAGTTTGCGCCTTTCTAACTGGCACTTCAAACTTTAATCCATCACAGCTTTTTTATAAACAGTAACGTAAATTTTTTTACAGCGCCTATATAAAGAACAAATTTGATATGCAAATTGTGCTTTACTAATAAAATAAATATCTGTCCCGAGAGTCGAACAAAAATATTGCCACAGCCAACATTCAGTCGTATTTTGTGCATCTTGTTCACAACTACAGCTTTACTTGATCATTGTATCACTTTCTACTAAATGTGATGCTGAAAGAGTAATTTCACTATAATGCATTAAACTTTTGACTATTTATACGCAAACTATAGTACCAGCAGGTCTACCTAAAAGTGGCTTTTTTGAACATTTTGTGTGTTTTTTGTCAGTTGCAAGGAAAATTTTTGTTTGCACAAAAATTTTAGGTCATCTCCATTGCAAATATTATTAGTCTCCACCGTTTGTTGAAACTTGGTAGTGATTCTTTGTACTACACTACTAACCAAAGCCAAAGACAGAGCTTGTTATTGGGTGGGGCTCACGAATTACAGTTGGAAAGCTGGTAAACATTAAACTAAAAAGAGTTCACTTACGGCCAGCAAAAAGAAACCTTGGGGCAAAAGAAACGTCCTTCAAGCATGTTGATTTTGCTAGCATATCTACCATGCTAACCATAGCTTTAGCTTTTCTGAAACGGCTTCAGCCCAGCTTCAACCCCTTTGGGTACTGTCCCTCGTGTAATAATAAGTTTTTAAAAATCAAGAGGTAAAATTGACATATTAAAATATGCTAAAACTCCAGAAAATTTTAAAATATTGGGTGCGCCAGCTTTTTTTCGTTTCGGAATGAAGTACTAGAGTAGACATACTTAATACAATAAAAGTTAATAGATTGCAAACCCAAGAATTTAATTTCATTCCAAAAGTCAAGAATTTCATAACCCTGATGGATACTCTCACTTGTTGCATTAGGAAAGTGGTGGAACTAAAGAAGCTGACGTTCCAACGAAAGAGAGTAACGATGATACACTTGCTCAAAGCACTAGTGAAGAAAAGCTGTCAAAGGGCATTAATATTGCAAGTTGTGCTATAAAACAGCAAGTTTCGGACACCAACCGCAATTTTTCCGAGCCTATAATGACACTTACTGCAATGGATAACTCGAGCACTGAATGTGCAGTGAAAGAAACTACTCTTTGTGCACACAGGAGCAAATATCAGTATTTTTTGAAGACAACTAGTGTAAACACTGTATGAATGGAAACCAAATTGGTTTCACGACTTTTCGGCCCAACCGTTTTGTCGCAGACCTTTTAAGCTCCGCCTATTTTGTCCCCGCCACTTTTTGGCTCAGGTCCTTTTCGCCCCAGACTTTTTCTGCTCTAATTCGGAGCCTTTTGACAGTTCAGTTATTTATTTTTTTCGTTTTTTTGCCGTTTCGTGTACCTATTAAGTAGGTCAGTGGAAATTGTTTAAAACAATAAAGAGTGACCAACAGTTGTAATTGAATTTCTAAAAGCGTGTTGGGAAAGCGTTGAGACACTGCTTCAACGTCTACACATTACGAGTTCAAAAACTGAAACAAAAAAACATCGAAAGAATAAGAAAAAATAATAAACGAGTGTTGGACTTTTGTTAAAACTTAAAATTGTATTGTCCAGTCTCCACGAACGTTTGCGTCGTTCAAAGGACGTGTTTTTTTTACCTATATTTTCGGAATTTCCTGAATAAATAATGCTTCTGAATTGCCGATATTTCCTCCCCAGTTTCTGGTGATTTTGGGTAATATCGGGGATTCTCCACGAAATTAGCGTTTATATTTTTCGCTGAGGTACGGTTAATTTTAATCTTAAAAACCATATCTCCAGATGTAGTAGGCAGTTTTTAAACTAAGAAGATGTCAGCAAACTTTTCTTAAAATATACATATATATTTTTTATTATTACATCACGATAAAATAGTCGGAACCGCACAAGATAACGTTTGAATTACTACTTTTCGCTGCTTCAGTATTCGAGAATAACCTTTGTTTTAAATTTAAGAACAAACTATGAGCAATTTCATGCTCAACGCAGCAAAATTTTGAAGAAATTTTTTATCTATTATGCTATTTTTGTCAAAAATTTTTGCATCAACGCAAAATTTTATGTTTATTGTTTAAAAAGTGGCAAACTTGGTATATACTTGAATACTTATGATAAAGTGAAGGTCTGTTTATTCAGAGCGCGAACGCAAAAAGCGGCGTCAACTACGCGGAAAGCAATGTGGTTTGCTGTTCCAATAGCAAACGGTTTTCTGCGCGAAGGATCCAAAAATTAAAGTGAAATATTTTTACTACAAAAAAACAAAAGCGGAGAAAATACCTCGCAGATATGCTATTGAAGCATGCAGCAGTAATCAAATTATTGAAAATCAATTACAACTGTTGGTCACTCTCGATTTTTTTAAAAAAGTTAATAGCTAATTTAAAAAAAGTGACCTACTAAATAGTTGTGCAAAACGAAAAACAAAAGAATAAATAACTGAACTGTCAAACGGCTCCGAATTGGCGGCGAAAAGGTCCGGGACGAAAATGACCTGCGCCAAAAAGTGGTGGTGACGAAATAAGCAGGGCCAAAACGGATCGCAAAGAAATGGTCGCGCCGAAAAAAAGTGCTTCCAAATGACACTCTTAACGTTAGCTTCCTGGAAAAGTCTCCAGATCCTCTTATGAGTGTATGAAACGAACTTTGTGCTTAAACATGGTTAAACTCAAACTGTCACATAATGTGTCTTTTGTTGATATGAAGCTGCCTTACAGTCAGTGTGTGCCTACTAAACAAGTACTGTGCAAACATGACTTCAATGGTAATTGTTTTACTTTTTCGCAAAGAGCACAACAAATAGATAATATCCTTAGGGCACCAGATATACGTAAATTTCAAGTCTTGGATGCATATGTATGGGAAAAGAGTCTGCCTAGTGAACCGTTAATTGAAATCCATCCGCTTGATATCATCTTTAAGGGAATGAAAAAAGAAGAGCAAGATGGATATATTTATGCATTGTAGGCCGTACCAAATTTTGGTGACTTTCGTCAATTTCTTAGGAACTCTCCCAAAAGTTGTGGTTCAACTACCAATTCAATTTACTACCAAAATTTTTTGATTAAATTTTTGTTTTACGCCTTCTCATACCACATTTCCATGACAATGCGACAAAAATCGAAAAATGGCCATAACTCCGCAACCGCTCATGCTAGATGCAAATTTTTTTTTCTTAAAGATGCAGAATACCCAAGTTTCTATTTGCTCTCAATACATTATATCAGTCTAACTGCTCCATTTGTTCAGTAAAATCAAGAAAACATGTTTTTTACAAATTTTATTGATTTTTCTATGATATATCTCCCTGCATAGAATTTTTGCTATGAAATTTTTCTGGTAATATATAGTAACTTTTTATTGGCCATACTGTCATTAGAGTAATTATTGTATTAGAACAAATGATGATTGCTTCTGAAAGTGTTCACTGATAGGACGGCTAGTACTGTAAGTGTTGAAAAGCAGTAAAATCATGACCAAAATGTAATGTTTAACTTATTATTAATCACTGCTGTATTCTGTTATTTTCACATCTTTTTTCTGTGGGCTCTGAAAAATGTTGAAATGTCAATAAAATTTCGCTGCTCTCTGCCTACAAAAGAAAATGACTTTGACAAAACTGCTTTCTCAGTACAAATTCCTTTGCAGTTAAAGATGTGCTCAACTGCTCATGAATTTTAAAAGTTAGCATACTAAACTTCAATAAGAAATAAAACATTAATCAAAAGCAACAGGTGTTGCTGAAAAGAGTGCTTTTAAAGTAAAGGGATGGTGTTTAAACTATGATTTTGACTTATACTATAACATTGTTTCATCAAAAAATTTTGGCATCACCTAGTGCATACCATGCACAGGATTGTTTTTCAGAGACGCAAGTAAATCAGAACTCTAGATTACTGCATACAAATACAGAGTGGGCCCAAGTCCTGCACCAAAGCATTTAAAGTAATCCTGGTAAGTTAATTGAACTGATAAATGTACACAATGTTTCATTACTCTATAAAAAAACATGCATCCTATGCCCAAGAAAAGGAAAAAATATTTTACCCGTTGATTTTACAGTGTTTCACATTACTCGCCACCTATTTTTTGTGCCCACTGCATAACTTATGACTAGGGCAAGTTTTTGCAACTTTTGCTACTTTTTTTTGACAGCTTCCGCAACACTCACACTTTAGATAGTACAACGTTTTAAGCTGTTTCCAAAAATTTTATTTTGCAACTTTTTCGATTTTACTTGCAACTTTTTATGGCAACTTTTATCAATTTTTGTGCAAAACGTAAAAGGTGTGCTTTGAAATATATGCTTTGAAACTACAATATTTCAGTTTAATTTTGGTATTGTCTTTGAATTGTGTAACAACGAGCTTTGTGACGTATTCGTTTCGTCACAACGTTATCTATGATGCAACAGTTGGTTTGCACTAAGAGGTTCAGCTACAACCGTAGAAGTTGTACTAGTACCATAATGTCAGAACCAGGGCTGTGGAGCCATTGCAGAAATGACCGGCCAAACATCAGCCCCGAACTTTATGCAAAATTAATAAACTGCCAAGCATCTTCAAGCTCTGTGGAGCAAAGTTTCAGCATGCTGCAGAAACTGTTGTCAAACGATCGCCATTTCTCCGCAGACAATGTTTGGAAGTATCTACCATTATATGTTAATAAACCTCTTGAATAATCAAACCAATGACGTAAAACTAGATGATAAGAAACTCTTTTTCTCACTCTTTTTTCTCTTTGTTTCTTTATAGTGCGGATTTTCGCTCTGTCTTTGCCTGCGCTAATCTGCTGACAGTGACTGTATTGTACAGCCTTTGCCTTGCTCAACTAACAATAGGTAGGAATTAAAATGAATATCGTAGTTTCTGAAAGTTGTGGCTCAGCGTAATTTACGTAAAGTTTTGTCAACTACTAAATTACCCCCCAAAATTCAATTTTCGAGTAAGTTTTGCGTAAAATACATAAATATCAACGTGTTATTATCATAACTAAAGGTCACGAAATCACTGAAATGTAAATATGAACAGGGTTGTTTTTTGTTTATTGTTGTGGTTCTTATTTCTTCTGCTTTTCTGAGTCAAAATGTTAAATGTTTCACACTGAATTGATTGCACTACTCTAAATATGGAAGTGTCAGTTTTATGTTTTATTTTGTGTTGTTGTTATGGTAGCATTGAACTTTGAAGAGTCAAGAGCGTATGTTAATTTTCGTTAATTCCATGCCAGAAATGGCAAAAATAAACTGAATTGAATAATACCAAAAAAACGTGCCGTAGCTTTTTACGGCATACAGTATACTCTTTTTTATGAGAACCAATAAATATTAAGTTAAGGCTGGCTGTTTGTAGTTTTTTGCCGAATTTTAGCCTCAATTGTTCTTAAATTTTGAAAATGCGGATGTTAATTTTAGCGACCACATTTGTACAACTGTTTAAGATGTTAATTTAAGCGACCATATTTGCAAAACTGTTTAAGTTGTTTAGTCCCAAAGCTTTGTGTGCTTGAGTGAAAGTTTTTTACTGCTTTTGCCGCAACGCAAAATTGCTCTTTTTCGACTTGAACGACAGCCAAAAATTTTTTCAGTTACTTCCAAGGAGCGCAACAGCATTCTTTAATCTCGTAATAGTTGCAACTTTGCTCGCAAATACTAGAAAACCACTGAAATATATCGTTTTGAATCAATACAGATTTAGTTTCTTTTATTAATTTGGATTTTTTTTCTTTTTCGTTTGTCCGTAATTTATTTTTGCTGCTGAGGCTGGAATTTTTCTTAATTTGTTCTCAAATTTTGAGCAAAAATGAGCCAACTGTTCTTATAAAAATGTTCTAGAAAAGAGTGTATATGATTAGTTAATTTGTGCGTTTTTCATTTCTTTTTTTTAAGATATGTTATCCAGAGGTGAAGTATCTTTAGAAAAAAGATTAACTTCACCTTCGGAATGCGGAGTCTTTGCCGCGGAAAAATCTTGCTTTTTTTTTTACAAAAAAAATTGATTTTATAATATTTTTGCGTAAAATTTCGGCTGCAAATTTTATTTTGGAGGATCGCCGCTCAAGAAATTTTGGCTTTTTTTCGTTAAGAAAACCGTCGATTTTGAGACGTTTAAGTGAAAAAAGATTGAATTCATCAAAATAATTTAGTGAAAAATCACGGGTATGTTTTGAAATTAATCGCAGAGAAACTCCAAAGCAGATGCGGTTTTGTCGAATATACAGCGCCACCGTTGTTTCGTGACAGCAGGAGAAAGCAAAAATATATCATCAGCTACAGCATACGAACAAAACTCTAAATGTCGTCTGATGTCTAACTTAAACCCCTCTACCTTTGAAGATTCATATATTTTATCAACTTCTTGCGAAAAAGCGTCAACGCACCTTTTTTTCAGAATTAGTGACTGCGATACGTCCTAGTGTCCTTGGGAAAGATACTTGATGCATATTTTCTATTAGGGCGAAGCAGTCTACCCGCAGTGGAGGCCCAGCAAAAGGAAAGACTTGCAAACAGAACCCAAAAAATGCTCGGCGTCATAGGCGTAGCTAGGATTTTTGATTAGTAGAGCCCAAACCGCAAAGCAATGATGTCATCAGAGCTTTTCAAAGGAACTTGTAATGGAACAAAGATACTGAAATAATGGAGGATCAGAAACAGAAGCCTGGCCATGTAACCAGGATTTTGCTAAAGAGGGTCAGGACTTGAACCAAAACTTGAAGTTTTCAAAAAATTGTAAATTGGGAGAGATGGCGAGTAAACTAGTGTAACTTAAACGTGTCACAAACTAGGGTTGGGGGCAAAGCAATTTTTTGTAATGTTTTTGAAAAAATTGCAATTCTAAGACCATTTGGATCACATTTCGCACTTTGTAGATCCATTTAAAATTACTAGATTTTTAAGCTTTGAAAGCCAACTGAAAAAATTAAATTGTTCAATCTTCCATTTACTTGCAGGTCAAGTCCAAAACACGTTTAAAATCTTGCATTTTTAGGTTAAATTTTGCAAACGGCTTGGTCCAGGTAGGGTGAAGCAAGATGCAATGCCTCCTACAATACTTTTGCAGCTAGTAAATAATAATTCACTCAATTTTTTTGAGTGAACAGCTAGTAAATAATAATTATACTTTTGTGTTAGTTCAGATTGTTTCTACCGTAATTCACTCAAAAATTTGCCTTGGAGATTTTTGTTTTAGCATAAAACTAACCAGTTTTAGAGTACACAAACGACCACAACCCAGGTTCGCTCAATTCAAATTCAATAATCTGTTCAATAAGCATTTTCCCAAGCTAATTTTTTAAAAAAGTATTTTGTCGCATTAAAACTGCTGTGATGGAGGTGGATTGTTATTCAAAGTTGGTACAATGGATGATTACAAGTCATGTTATTGCAGTATGTTCACAAAAAGGTTAGATGAGGGACTGAGGTTGCAACTTTTAGGACAAAAAGCTTGAGTTTCTTCCGGATAATCAGGCCCGGCGCCAGTATAGCGTGACTGGGGGGGGGGGGGGGGGGGTGCAGAAATAAATTTTGGGGGGGGGGCACAAGAAGTTTATTTTGTGTGAATTCGAGATTGGCACGGGGGCACGAGAAATTCATTCCAGTCTGGATCAAATGAACAAGGTGAGGAGCAAAGATTCAAAGAGATTTTCCTGCCGAAATCGTAAATTCAAGCGGTTTTTCCGGCCGAAAACAGGTGATCTCCAAAAACAAACAAACAAAAGAAAAAAAAGGTCTTCTCTACAATTGCAAGGGATTTTCCGGCCGAAATCGGAAATTCAAGCGGTTTTTCCGGCCGGAAACAGGTGATCTCCAAAAGAAAAAAAAAAGTCTTCATCCCAAAAACGTCATGAAATCCGGTGTCAGTCCACAAAAAACACCAATTTGGGCCTCGATTTACACTCCAGTAGCCCCGAGCCTGTTAATTTCTTCGGGGCACAGTCCTCGCTTGTGGGGGCATAATTTTCGTTTGGGGGGTCACAAGCAGTCATTTGGGGGGGCACAGCCCCGGTATGCCCCCCGTGGCGCCGGGTCAGCGGATAATACATTTACATTGTTTGGATATTAGTATTGTACTGTTAAACGCAACAGTGCTATAGTAAACTTAAGCTGAAAAAAAGCTTTGTTGTCATTATTTTTATCATCGGTGGCAATTCAATTTGCCCCCCTTGGCTTCGCCTGTGCTTGGCGTTGATGTGGTAAGACAGACGCAAAGTGCCTGGTTCATACGAATGATCGATCGAGTGACTACAGCAAAATTTCATGACCAATGAAAAATGTTGGTGCGACTGAGTAAGACTTCGACTATTTCGTTCATACCGGTTGCACGATTAAGAACAGACACGATCCTACTCTGAATTGGCTACCAGACCTGTAGAATCAGCTCCAATTTTCAAGATTTCACTTTCACTCGAATGGCATAAGCATAAATACAGATTAGTTTACTTCAACCCACCATTAATTACTTTGCAAGCATTTTATTAGCGCTTAAACCGACCTTTTTCAAACTGCGCACCAATCGCCACAGCCAGAGAAAAGCAGAAGAGTGAGGCCTGCAGTCAAGCGTGACCAAGCAGAGAATAAAATGAGCGCATTCGCGCAGTTTCTGGTCATCTAGTTTTATGTCATTGATTAAACTATAGTGATTGCTCCTTTTCCAGTTTAATGGCTTTTCATGTTGTTTGATGGCAACACTTGTACGCATGTTGTTCTTTTCGGTTGGATTTGATGGTAGAAATGCGGTTTTTGTTTTGTTCCTTTATGTTGACCAAACCAAGGTTATTTGAAAAGTATAACTGTGTAATAACTAGTAAGAAGCTACTAAATCAGTGTTGTTTAAACTCGTTGTACATAGGCCTAAATCCAATTTTTTATTACAACTTTCGTAAAAAATAAATGCTACTTTTGTTAAAAATAAATGCCACTTTTTCGGAAGTTTGGTGCAACAAAAACTTGCCCTACCTATGACCCACCCTATGCATTGGGATATATCTGAAAATCTTTTAATTAAGCTAGATAAACAGCTTGCAATTAATCTAAATCTATTAAAGGCTTTAGTGCTTGCTTTGTGATGAAAACGAAGTCAGCTTATCGTGTATGTGATTGAGGTATTATTGGAATAAAGGGTAATTGACTCATGTTCAACACTATTGATGATGTGTTGCATATCTTGAAGCATTTTACCATTCCAGTGCAGCAAAACAAAATCAAAGAAAAGTCTCAATGCTGTATCCAGAAGCAAGTTTAACAGCAATCTGTTTGGACTTTTTAGTTGTTACACTTTTAGCAACCACTAATTCCGCTGAAGCTCTATGTTTTGCTCTTAGATGCTGGCTGACTTAGACAAGTCAATTCAAATTTTTCTTCATCTTTTTAACCACTGATATCAATACTAGTTTTATTCCTAATATTCATGTGTTTGGCGTCAGTTTTTTTTTTTTTTTGCTGTTAAGCATTCATTCTTTTTTTCTACTCTTTATTTCTGAACTCTTCTAAAAGTTTTTTCTAGATTTCACATTATTTTTTGTGATGATGTCTTTTTAGACTTTTAATGTTGTAAGCATTAGAAGTCTTCTACTAATGTCAAGTTACTTGATGGACAATGCTTTTAGTAACATCAATTTTTATCCATCAATCCTTCACTTTGAAAGAAGACTTCTCAGCAATACCTGCTGCATTATTTTGTTTCTTTTGTCAGCAGAAAGCATCCAAATCTTACTAAAGTTTTGAAGAGTTTTTAAGCAAAAAGAATTGGGTTGTTTTACAAATAGCAGCATGATGCCTACCAATAGCATGTTGGCTTGGAGCATATTATGTTATATCTGTTCAGTAATTGCCAAACCTAACCATAATAAGCATGGTATTGTCCAGAGTCAAAATACTATGCCTGTTTAGACCAATCGCAAAGAATTAAGATGTGAAACTAACAAGAACATAGTCAGTGATTATAAATAAGTTGATACATTAAATTCCATCATAATAATTTTTTGCTTTTCAACACTTACTGTACTAGCTACCCTATTAGTGAACACTGCGAAAATCAATTAACATGTTCTAATACAACAATTACTTTATAATGACAGAATAGCTAATCGAAAGTTACCATATATTACTACAGAAATTCCACAACACCTCTATGCAATCAGATATATCGTAGAAAAATCAATAAAATTTGTAAAAAACATGTTTTCTTGCTTTTACTGAACAAATGGAGCAGTTAGACTGATATAATAATGTATTGAGAGCAAATAGAAACTTGGGTATTCTGCATCTTTAAGAAAAAAAAATTTGCATCTAGCATGAGCGGTTGTGGAGTTATGGCCATTTTTTTGATTTTTGTTGCATTGCCATGGAAACGAATTTTGAAAAGGCGTAAAACAAAAATTTAATCAAAAAATTTTGGTGGTAATTTGAATTGGTAGTTGAACCACAACTTTTGGGAGAGTTTCTAAGAAATTAAAGAAAGTCACCAAAATTTGGTATGGCCAACTGTGCAGCTTAGACTGAACAAGCACACAAAAGTTACCCTAAGCAAATTTTGGATCTTGTGACCACTGAGCATAAAATATTGGCAAAAGACTGCTAAAATAGCATGTCATTGCTATTACATGACATTTCTTGATGCCATTGTGATCCATTGATTTTGGAACCCAATTGTGAGAATTTGGCAAAAAGTATGGACAAGATAGTTCTTTCTTTTCTCGAAGGAATTATTAGAGAGATTACTGATCGGCAATTTAAACCAATGTATGCAGATACCGTAGCAGGATGGCTATCTATCCCATTAGTGTTCTCGAAAGTCTTGACATGGCCAAGTGAAGGGTAATAAATCAAACATAGTGCTTGAGAACCAAAAATAAGTGGCATAAACTGTATAAAGAAACTTTTAAAAAAATGACACAGGGTTTATACGGAATTTTTCAGACATATTCCCCTGACTTTTGTCAAAATCGCACCTGTTTTCCCTGACTTTCGTTTAAAAATCCCTATGTTTTTCCCTGACCCAATCCTGCAAAACATACTTTTTCCCTGACTTTCAGAATATAAACGAACAGTATAATATCAACCTGCAGCAAAAAGAACTATGCACACCTAATGCATACATACACAGAAACATCAATTCAGCAGCAGAAATAAGAATTTCACAGGTGAACTGTCGTAATTGTATCTTAAAAAAGATTGATTGTATCTTAAAAAACAATGGATCTTGATTCATAGGAGATAAGAACTTTCCAATAAAATCTCCCTGACTTTTTCATTGAATTCCCTGACTCTCCCCTGACCATCTCGAAAAAGATACGTTTTCCCCTGATTTTCCCTGACCGTATAAACCCTGTGACAAGCGAAGGCGATGCTAAAGTAGTGAAAAAAAAATGAAATCAATGGAAACAAGTTACCAGTCCATTAGATTACTTACTTTGCCACAGGCCAGGAAAATTTCAGTGCGATGTATAATGGTGCTTCAAGAGTTAATGGATTGTGCTTAAACGGCATGTTCACAATGGAGCAATGTTTTTAAGCCCTTTGATTGTCGAAATCCTTACGTGATGCAAGCAATTCAAGTTTGCTGACATTCAAAGCATGTTCTTCTAAATTAGTCATAAAAAACAAAATCTTCCAAATTAGACAAAAATATGTTGAGATTTCTTGCATTCGATTGACAGAAGACGTTGAATACCAGCAACCAGTGCAGATTCACTGTATGGACTAATCTGCATCCCCGCCATTGCAGGATTTTGTGCGAAGTATACTGTGCAGAACAACTGTGCAAATGTGCCTATTAAATACCTTAATAAGATTGAAACTGACTTTAATGTGGACGATTTCATAATATCTGTGGAAAGTCTAGAAGCCCAAAGCATGATTTCACATACTACTGAGCTTTTGAAAACAGCTGGGTTTGTCTTGATAAGCCTTTCAAGACTTAAACCATGACAACTCACCACCTCCTTCAAAAACTATCAAGTTTGCTCAAAATGACCCGTCTCAACATTAAGCTCTTGAATAAGCTGGAATGCAAAGAGTGACACCATTGAGTTGCAGGGGAAAAATTTACAGTATGAAGATGATGTGTTAATCCAACATAAAGCGTTAAGTTTTGTGAACTCGCATTTTGATCCTTTAGGACTCTGGTATCCTTTTTTCGTGAAGCTGAAGACCTGCTATTCTAAAATTGTTTTGAGTATATCTGGTTGGGATAATGAAGTTAAAAGGAGAGCTCAAATTTAAATTTAAAAAAATAAATTTTGTGCTGATTCAAAACAATAAAATTGGAGTAATTTTATTGTTAATTATATTGCATTTGCAAGCAAAATTGCACCTATTCCAAGATTATAGACCACTGTTGCTTTGAGCAAGCAACTGAAAAGTTTTTTAAGCAGTCGTTCACCTTGAAAAAAAGCTTGTTTTTTTGCTACTCAACTTGTAATGTAAAAGTATCCCGTTCCAACACTAATTCATGTAGAATCCTTGCAATCAGGAGCTATCAAACCAATTGTGAAAGATACCTCAAAACCTTGTTTCTGAAAAGATAAAATTAAATGGGTGAACTTAAAAAAATTAATATTAGAAAACCTAAACAATGAAATCAAATGTCTCAGAAAGAACAAGTCGAAGAAAGCTGAAATTTGGTAAAGATGTGTTTCCGTTTGTCCTTTTATTTCTTGCATATAACCCTAGCTGAAAGTTTCACCCCCTAAAAGTAACATTAGTCAATTACTGCTTTGACTTGACAACTTATGATCACCTCTAAGGGTAGAGGTGATCCATGAAACCTGAAAGAACAAACACAAAAAATCAAATAAAACAAAGAAGAAAATAACACAAACTCAACAAATTTGAAAAGTTTGTGTGATTTTATAGGTTCTAGATAGCAATTGATTGTTCTAAACTGGCATAGTAGGGTTAGGAGTTAGGATTCAACAATGCCTATTTAGAATCAAATATTTTACATAGATATAGTATGGCAATACCATAAATCACAAACAATGATTTCATTTATGCACAATTGCACTTGAGGAATATTCTACAATGATATAGTTAATTCAAGAATTAATTCTACAATTAAAGTTAATAATTCTTCACAAAAGTTGAAAAAGTAAAACTAACTTTTAAAAAATGAAGCTTGTAGGCAAAAATAAAAAAGATTTTAAAAAATGAATAATAATGAATAAAAAAAAAAGACAGAATAAAAAAAAAAGACAGTGAATAGCCAAGTCTTATAGACTTACGTTAGCTTACTAACTTTTATATTTTGTTGACTAGACTATTTTTGATTTGCAAATTATTACAGTACCCAAAATGCACAGTTTAAATTTTCCGATACCCTATATGCTAGGCTAGGCAAAAATTCTTGATCAGGGAGGCACACTTGATTAGCATTTTTTGGCCAAACACAAAAGGCTAGCCAAGTATCAGCATTATCCCAGATCTACTAAGCTACTGTCTATTACACTTTTTGGCCAATAAAACGGTAAATCAGGGTTCCCACAGAATTTTCAAATTCAAATTCTATGACCTTTTCACAACTTTTTCCCAGAAACTTGTTACACTTTTCCAAGCATGTTTAAATGATACTACCTTACAAACTGGTTTGAGTCTTATTTGGACTTTGCGTGTGAGCACCTCCATAAAAATTTTGTTTTTACTCAGCTATTTTGATAGATGAGCATAGAAATCAAACTTGCTTTGGTTATAAATTCTGGACATAACGTGGGGATGAACAAAGCATCATACCGGTATGTGCCAATTTTGGAAGTTTTAGGTCACACGATCATGATTCAGGAAACAAAAACCGGGTGAAAATGATCATTTCTGTTTTGAAAATTTATTGATATAGTGATAATTAAAGGAGGCAAAGCATCCAACCATTTCTTAGTTTGCCTTGGAAAAGCTGAAATTTAATTAAAAAAATTTTTTTGTTCACGCGTTTGTTGTTGTGGTTCCAAAGATATTCAACAAATACAAAGATATATTAAGAAAAATTGTTGGAAACTCTGCAACTGTTGTCTAAATGTCTCAGCTTGAACTTCCAGGGGAAGAGACTGAATAATATTTACCTTCCAGTAACATCACATGACCAATCGAATTTTATGAAACCTATCCCTGTTCTGAAAAATTAAAGTTGGGAGAACAAACTCAGGGCTTCCAAAAACTTTTTTCAGGAAAATATCTCTTAGCGTTTGTTAAAAATCTTTGCAACTGTTGTCCCAAAACGAAACAAAAAACTTCAAAATAATATTTTGATTTTAGCTATTGTAAACAACCAGAATGGGCTGAATGCTTCACCCCCTGGGCTGGACATGGAAAGCTGTAGTTTGGAACAACATGAATATAAAGCAGATCCAAGATCTTGTGTACACCAATTCTTGGGGTTTGTTCATTCGAATGAACTTGGCACTCTGCGTCATTCTAACTACACTAACGCAGGAAATTTTCTTGAGTTCTGTTTGCATGTCTTTCATCAGAATGAGTCAACACAATGAGTAAACTGCTTGGCCGTAATGGGAAGTAAGCCTAGTGCCTTCCCCAATGACACATTGCCAGTTCAGGAATCGAATGGAGAGCCAGCAGCCTATCAATCAGTAACCCAATAGCCTACTAAAAGTGAGCAATCACAGCCCAATTTTCGAGGTGCCCACTGCCCAGTCATCATTTTAGATGCCAAAAACCACCAGAAGTAGCAAACATTTAAGCAATAGCCTACATCTCAGGTGGTAAGTATCTATATTAATGAAAAAAAGGCTAAGGTTTTTTAAATACTGCGATTTGAACACTTTTTCCTTTTTGTCTGGCTTTTAACTGCTGAAACCACTAAATGCAGAGAAATCAAACTTGATCAATGCTTAGTGACCAACTAATATCAGGGGTGCCACATTACTCATTAGGGGTAAAGTTTTGAACCGTTTAACCAAGATGAGTGAAAAAATAATATTAAAAATTGAGGGTGTCACAATGGGGATCTCCAAATGGGTATGAAAATCATAAATTTTGAACCACCTCAAGCTAGACCACAAACAGATAAAGTTTTCAAAGAGAATAACTTAAGGGACCTCCATATGCTTCCCCTAAAATTTCAAGTTTGTAACTGCTCAAGATAGTAAAATTAAATTTTTGGGATAGGCTATTATTAAAGAAAAATGAAACATGATTACCGGCATGATTTCGAAACATACCGGTATTAATTTTTTAATTTGTTCCTGTTTTTAATACGGTACAATTTCAATTTTTTTAATGATTTTTAACTTTTTAATGACTTTTAAATTGTTCACAATTTTTAATGACTTTCCAGAAAAATTTATTTTTTTCAGGACTTTTCATGACCTTGGGAACCTTAATAAATGAACCAATTCTTAGTCTTAACTAAAACCAACTTTTTTCTTAAGATTGACATGCCCTTTATCCTTGCTATCTGAAAACAAAACTTCTTGAAAAGAAGTCACAAAATAAATGAACCTTTCCATGAGTCACTTTACATGTCTGCCATGATAGCCTACCCACAAGATATATCGGTACTGGTCGCAGTCTAGTGCAGCTGCTATTTCAAGAAATATCACCTCAGGTCAAAAGACTTGCTAGGTAGGCCTATCAATCTTTAGATAACCACAGTGCTACATTGAGCGGCTTGCAACAAAAGCAGTCATTTGAGGGTTGGTAAGCTTAACTAAGCTACCGGTACCTAGTCCTATATTTTGTGGGTATGGGTAGGCTATCATGACAAGACACGTGGTATAAGTTATGGTGTTCTTGCAATGATAGCAGTCATTTGAGGGTTGGTAAGCTTAACTACCAGTATCTAGCTAGCATAGCAGACGAGAGGTGCTATTTCTTAAAACACAGCTGTACTGTAGGCCTAGGTATACCTTGTGCATACTAGTAGGCTATCATGACAAGACACATGGTATAGGCTAACTCATGGGCTGGTGGCAACAATAGCAGTCATTTGAGAGTTGGTAAGCTCAACTACTACCGGTACCTATTTAGCCTAGCTGACGAGAGGTGATATTCCTTGAAACAACAGCTGCAGGCCTACCGGTAGTCCGGTACTAGGCTGCTACCGCTATTAGGCTATTTTGTGGGTAGACCATCATGACAGATAGGCCTATGTGGTATAACTCACGTGGTGGTTCATTCACTTTTTGATTTCTTTTCTAGAATAATTTTACGAACTTTTATAATCTGCTATCCTACAGCCTACTGCTTTTGCGTATTATGTTTTTCGTCTCGGCCTGTTATTAATTTTAATCTTAGCTGTGCTTAGATCTTACCGTGATCTTACTTTAAAAAAAATCAAGATTACCGCCAAGCAGTGTTGCCATATTTTTCTTTAGAAAATACAAAAGTGGTTTCAAAATTTGCCGTTTTTCCGATCTCTTAATTAATGAAATGCATTGTCTGCACACAGGGACCGTGGATTGAAATTTTTATGTACTTTTTCATTAATTCGGACCGGAATTTAACCCAAAATCAAATCCTTTCTTTAAACCTGATTCCAAACCTAACTTGAATCCAAATTGTAATTCAAAACCTAATCTTGACCTTTACAAAAAAAAGCAACTAAAAATGTGCAGATGAAAATTCCTCATTTTTGTTTTAATTCTTTTAACTTAAAAAGTCCGGTCTCAGTGTTGCCAACAACCCACCACCGCTGCAACATTTCTTCGAAAGGAGTTGTGTTGCCCAAGCGCGAAGATGGGTCCCGCGAACTCGCTACACGTTTCGGCGTAATATAGCGAGTATAATAAAAGATTTAATTTGATAGAAATCTGTGGATGCAAATTGCGGGCACTGCCAAAAATATCAAACTTTTGTGCAAAACTTCAACTGTTTATAACGTCATTAAAATTGATAGCATTTCTTTCGTTTTTAAGAATCTTTATCTGAAAAAAAATTAAAAAATAAGTAGTGATAGCCGATCCAAATGCCCAGATATGGTGGTTCTATGATCTCCAATTTAGGAATTAAGTGGAAAAATATAATATTTGTACCACGTGCAAATGCACTGAGTCAGGCGCGTAGCCAGGAATTTGCAATGGGGGGGGGCTGTTTTGGAAGTCTGGGGGCGGAGACCCCAGCGCTCGAAAATTTTGCATTTTTTTGCAAAAATAACTTAATTTTAGGGCTATTTTGATAAAAAATTAGTGCTTTTAAAACGTGACAAAGAAACTGGCAGTGTAAACATGACTAAACTGGTTGCATAAACGGGCTATTCGGAGGTAGCTAATGGTAAAATTTTAGTTCTTATTTAGATGCTGGTAAATCATAAACTCGTATAGTTCAATAAAACTTACACGGAGTAATCTACAGTATTTCGTCTATAGTTTATACAGAAAAATAATTGGGGGGGGGGCTAATGAAAGGAGATTTGAAAATGATTGGTAATTAACTAATACTGGATAGCCCCCCCCCCCCTATTTCTAAGTTTATAGTATATTTGTTGATGACACGTATGGTTAGCATTTTCACCATAGCGATCAAATTTGATTGCTTATTTTTGGCCATTATTCAAAGTTTTCATTTATTTGTGAGTTGTATTTTTGACAAATTAGCCCCCCTCCCTGAATCTATGTTTAAAAAGATGTTTTAAGTCACCATTTAGTTCATTCCAGTGCATATACAGTAGTCTCAAAAGTGCTAAAAGCGTATTTTTTTTTCTTATTCTGCATTTTGGTCGACATACCAAGTTCGTGCGAGATAAAATCAAAATTAAAGCACTTTTGGAGTTGTATTTAATGTATAAGTTACTAAAGAGAAGTCGCTAAGACGCTATTTAAAGACCAACTTAATTGCTGACGTTTCTCTAGTTGGAAACAATTTTTGATTTGCTTTGTCAGAGCACAAACAAACAAATGCTTTCAGCCTAATCGCTGTCAGAGTAAGATATCAAAACGACCACATAATTTCTGTGGCATAATAACCAGCGAAAACAATCCACATTAGATTCAAAAAAGAGTCAAATTTAGTTGGAATTATTTATTCAACTTTGTAGTGCTCACTGAACCATTTTTTGCGGTATATATTAGATCCTTTCTGCAAGATCTTGTACAATTTTATATAACTATACTTATAAATACCATCATAGTCGCAGTTTTATAAAGTTATATTTAGAGAATAAGTAGTACTACCATAGTCGCTAAATTTGTCATTTAGTTTCCAGATAGCAACTATGGTACTGTTCGATGCACTTACCCGATGTGGAAAAACTAAATGCCAAGTTATGTTGTTGAACTTCCAGTTACAAGCGTTGTCTTGGGAGCACCTGGCGCACAGTGTTTGAAATTAGAAAACAAGATTAACTGAAAAGTTGAAATTTCACGTACAATAGAAATAAAATTTTTGTTGTGAATGTTGCATTCAGATAAAGTTGCATTTACCATTTTTTGCCATGTCGATATGGCGCTTGTTTTTGTTTTCGGAATATCTTTTTTGTTTATGCATTTTTATTTCTCTAGTTCTTTTTTTGTTTTATTTTTTGAACGAACTGAAAAACAGATTCAAAAAACGGATGTGTTGGCTCTCTGGGCCCTTGGCAAAAAGTTTTGTTCTTACTCCTACCGTTTTTTTGGATTGTTGGTTTTGAAAAACTCTGAGTAATTAACCCGTTTCATTGTCATTGCAATTGCAATTACATATGTATTCACCAAGTTGCCTTGGCCTGGAGACCGCGAAAGGACCTTTTGGTTTTCGAGGCAAGCTACCACCTGCCCCGTGTCCATCTTTCTACCACAAACAATGAAGGCTTCACACTATTCCTTTTACTTGCTAAACGTCAAGTAGGTTGCTTGTTTGGTTATGCTTACTTGATATTGATAGCCAGCTGGGGTGAGCATGACAGACTTTTTCTATTGCTAGTAAGAATTTTATTGTGATGATTTGTCATGTTATAACGTGAGTTTACATTTTTCTTGCGCCTCCTTTTTATTGTGTCTACGTTGCAACGTAGCATTCAAAACAAAAATCAAAAAGAGAAGCTGTGAATATCAATTTAAATAGTCTTTGGTTTGACCTTACCGGGAATCGAACCCGTGTCTACTGTTTGAGTTGCAGACGCTCTATCCACTCTACCACTTCTTCAAATTTTAATGCAACAAAACTACGAAAGTGATGCCATATTTGATTTAATCTTAAACAAATACCTAAGAGCTACGGTATTTAAAGAATTTTGCAAAAAATGACCCAGGCTTTATAATAGCCGGTGTACATAGTGCGAAAAGTGCGGAAAAGCGTGAGCGTTCGAGCGTATAGGCCTATCCTTAATTTTTTTTCAACAAAAGTTCGGTACGCTCGGCCTACCGCATTACCAGCGCGCAAGTTGCTTGTTGATTAAAGGGATATTGCACCCTAATTTTTGAATTTTGACAATGAATTTTGTAAAAAATTGATATATGTAAAAAATATAATTTTGTCCCGTGTTTTCATTGTTTGCCGTTACAGGCCCGGCGCCAGGATAGCGTGACTGGGGGGGCAGAAATAAATTTTGGGGGGCACGAGAAGTTTATTCATGTGAATTCGAGAGAGGCAAGGGGGCACGAAAAATTTATTTCAGTGTAGATCAAACGAACAAGGTGAAGGCCAAAATAAAAAGATCTTCTGATCCAAAATTTCCCCAAATTCTAGTTATCGTCCCAAAACTCTTGCGATTTTTCTCGAATTCTTAAGTGAAGACCAAAAAAAAAAATCTTTGTTCCAAAACTTTTCTGAAATGTGGTGTGAGTCCACAATAATTACGAAAATACGTGCATTAAACACCAATTTGGGAGTCTTAGGCCTCGATTTCCACTCCTGTAGCCCCGAGCCTGTTAATTTCTTCGAGGCACAATCCTCGCTTGGGGGGGCACAATTTTCGTTTGGGAGGCACAAGCAGTCATTTGGGGGGGCACGGCCCCGGAATGCTGCCCCATGGCGCCGGGCCTGTGCCGTTTAATGGCTTTAACGAGAAAGATTTTGACTTTACGGGAAAAAATTCGGCTGTAACAACATGGCAGCTTCAAATTTACTTACGTGGTTTAAAAGCGTAGACTGGAAAAAAGAGTAGACTGTACGTTAGCTGAGGTAACAAACGTTTAAGTACAAGCGAACGTAAGGCTAGTGGGCCATTGTTTGCAACTTAGAAAGAAAAGTTTATTGTAAGCTCACTTAAGCCTACTCAAGTATTCGTAGTCTTACTATTGGGTAATTAGGTATGAATTGGTAGACTTGCACCGGTAATAAAAGCCTTATGCCAGGCTAGGGTTTAGAATGAAATGTATCTGACTCTGACACAGTAGCGTAGCCAGGGGGGGGCGAAGGGGCTATAGCCCCCACCCCATTGGCCTATGAACCAAAATGCAAAATGGGTAAAATTCCTCGTTTTTAGCTTTTTGGAGACTGTTTTTTGAGCTGGAATGGACAAAAAAGTGATTTAAAGCATCTTTTGAAACATATATTCTTGGGGGGGTGGGCTAATTTGTCAAAAATAGAAGTCACAAATCAATAAAAAGCTTGAAAAAGTGCCCAAAAATAAGCAATCAAATTTGATCGCTAATGTAAAAATGCCAAACATATAGGTTTTATCAACAAATATAATATAAACTTAGGAATAAGAAGGAGGGAGGGGGCTATTCCGTATTAGTAAATTACCAATCACTTCTATCAAATATCTTTCCATTACCCCCCCTTCCCCAATTATTTTTCCCTATAAAATGTAGACGAAATAGATTACTCCGTGTGAGTTTTATTGAATAACAGGATTTTATGATTTACCGGCAAGTAAACAAGAAAACTACAATGTTATCATTAGCCACCTCCCACATAGCCCATTAATGCAACTAGTTGAATCATGTTGTGCAGCCAATTTCTATGCCACGTTTTAAAAACATTTTTTTGTATTAAATAGCCCTAAAATTAAGTTATTTTTGTAAAAAAAAATGCAAAATTTTCGAGCACTGAAGGCTCCGCCCCCAGACCCCCGTGCCTCCGGCAGCTGGGGGCTTTGCTCCCAGACCTCCATTGGCCTCCGGCGGCTGGGGGCTCCGCCTCCAGACCCCCAAATTAGCCCCCCCCATTGCGAATTTCTGGCTACGAGCCTGCTCTGACAGCTTGATTGTTACTGAAAACGCTGGGATGGCAAATTGTCTACTGTTTTCACCAGCTCGAATCTGTTGAGTTGACTAAATCAAGCAAATCAGTCCTCGGCGAAACAACTCAATGCCGAAGCTTAATAGAGGCGTTGCTTAAAGTTAGAACTATGGGATGGCGTCGCGAACAACACTAGGGCGATCAACGTCAGAGTTGCCAATAACAATTATAACATTAGAGGCCTTACAATTTGTTCAGAGTAGATTATTTCTGAAACTACTGGGTCAAGAAGGATGGAGTCAACGCCAATGCAATCTGATACGATTCGCCTAACATATATACCCCATTGATTTTTCCTTTAGTCCTAGCTTAACTGACGGTAGGCTAGCAGGTCTAGCAGCGAGGGTAGTAGGCCTAGCAGGTGCTGCTACGTAGGTCTAGTGGCAGGCCTATTGAAGTTTGGTTGTGACCAACTGGTCCGTCGCGAATGCTGGCGAACGTATGTTGAGTTCTCGACCGGGTCTTTGGCGTCGAAGCAGCAGACCTACTAAACTTCTACAACGATAGTCTGGATTCGCTCGAAAATTTATAAGGAAATCCTTTCGCTATTGATATTCCAAACACGATGTTAACTTTCACTAATTGTCGTCACCACACTCAATATAGGCTAAACTTGAAAATTCACCAAGATGTACGCAAATTATTGTATAACTACGTTTGGGCAACAGAGTTATCCTCGACTGATGTTCAGCAACAGTTCAAGTATTATTGGGCCTTTTCGAGCCTTCACTTTCAAGCATTTCCGACCAAAGAACAACTTATTTGTTCCTGGGTCTACTTGACGCTAGTCTCCCGTCAACTGCCTATAGGCTATTGCTAAACACATACTGCGTCAAGTGTAGTTGTTACGTCACAGTAAGGCATTGAAATAATAACAATTAATTAAAGAACTTAAACACAGCCAAAGGGTGCATCCGGAACACCAACCTGTTCCACCAAAAATTTGTAAGTTAAAGAACATATAAAAAAAAGAACATTCATTCGCGCATTTTTATTATTTACCATAGTTTTTTTAGGGGTTTGGATTAGGGTTAAGTTTGGGATAGTTTATGCGTTATTGAATCAATGGCAATGTTGCGTTCTATCCTAACATTGTCACTGCGTCCACACAAGCAACACCGAATGGTTGATTCAAAAACTGTTTTTAAAAAATGGCAGGAATGCTACAAACAGCGGAAAAAAGAAATGAAAACATCTTTCCCTGAGTAAGTCGAAGCATAGACCCTTTATTAATAGAATAGAAATATACGTGGGGAGAAAAAGAGAAGAGCATTGAAGAAAAAAAGTTTGCTTCTGTTGCGAAGGCTTTTTTTGCGGTCACGTATATTCGACTGAGGACATATTCGCAGCGCAAGTGAACCGTGAAGAAAAAAAACAAACAAAAGCGTCAGTTTCCAGTCTACTACTACAAAGTCTATGGTCGAAGTTTTCTGAAACTAAACAACTCAATTGCTGTCACCGGAAATATAAATTAAATCAAGTTTGTTAGATCAACTGGTGGGGCAGAAAACTTTTTGCCAACGTTTCGATAGGCTATGCTCAAGGCATGCACTGCCTATCTTCGTCGGGGCTAAACTGCGAAGTCAAAAAACAAGCGTACGATAGACGAGAAAATCATGTGAAAAATGAATCATACGTTAGGGTGCGTTTAGACTGGACGCGAAGCAACGCGAAGCGAAGGTTGGCGACCTTCGCGAGTGGTCGATTACGTCACTCGCGCCTTCGCGAGTCTTCGCGAGTGGTTGCTAATCTTCGCGACTGGTCGCTTCATAGGCTAATTTTAACAACTTACTTTTAAAATGTATTCAATGAGCAGAAAGCTTTGTGCAGTTTATTATTGAAGCGCTATTATAGTAATCACAGGTTCTGTTTCGTCATAGCGCGCTGGAATTACCGGTAAAACGAAGATTGAGTTTATATTATGTTATCATTATCACGCAATAACCGTGAAGAAGAGTCTAGAGTAATAGCTCTGGTAACAAAACAATCTTGAGAAAAAAGTTTGTAAAGTTTAAGTGAAAAACGAAGTACAGTAAATCGAATTTGGAAATGAAAAGACAAGTCATTTCTTCAAAAACGTAGTAGTAGGCTACTTGGCCTATTTACTAGCTATCAATGATTTGTTTAGATCCTTCTATTGAAAACTTGCCCTAATCTGTTTTGACGATGACAGTTCTGGGTTTTAATGCAGAAACGCAAAAAGCTGGAAGCAGATGTCAAAAGTTCTCTTTAGGTGTTTACTCAGTTAACAAATCCTTAAACGCTTTCACCATCCATGTCTCATTATGGTAGTGGTAGATCTACCGGTATCTTCTAGAGTGTAAACCAATAGGCTAGTCTACAGGTTCATTTAAATCATTAACTATGTTGTTTTTTTGATGTGATTTTTTTTTTCAGGTAAGCATGTTATGATACCTGTAGTAAGCTTAAACAGTTGTTTGTATGTGTTATTTAGTGCTGTTTATGAAGACTCCCTATGTTAACTCTATGAGTGAAACTGAAAGCTGGATTTGTCATCAGTTATGTAGTGGATTTTTTGCTTATTGTGCAATGGATTGCTGTGTTGATTTGCTGGAGAAAGCAAAAAAACATAGCAGTTTTTGCATGATTTGACACTATCATCGAAGGACAAGAATTTAGCACAGTGATACCTGATACCAGCAGTTGCTTTGAGGAAAAGTCAGCCTCTAAAACTAAGTTTGGTGTTTTATTCGCTAGCGGAGCGCTTATCGATGTTTAGTGCGAAGTTAAATGCTATCGAGAGCATTTTATTAGTTTGCATTTTCTTGCGGTACCAGTAGCTACGTTGCGACGGTTGCGTTTACCTCAAAGAGCTTCGCTTTAAACCACCGTTTGTAAGATACAGACAAATTTATGGCAGTAAGGTCAAGCCCCCTCTAAGCATGTTTTTGGTAATGACCCTGATAAAAAAAAACATATAGATTTTTTCATTTGAAAATTGTTACTCAACAGAGGTGGAGTCCTCGAGGACGTCCTTGGCCTCGAGGACGTCCTCGAGGACACACTTTGAAGTCCTTGGCCTTGGCCTTGGCCTCGAAGCCTCAAGTCCTTGGCCTTGGCCTTGGCCTCGAAGCCTTAGGTCCTCGAAAATTGCCCTGTCCTCGGCTCGAGGACAGCACTATTTTTGAACAGTTGAAATTTTGTTGAAAACGCCAGAAACCTCGCAGAAAATTTGTAAATACCTTTTTTATTTTGCGCAATTGGAGCGTAGGCTTAGCCAAGCGGGCCTCCCCCCCCCCCAATTGAAATTTCATCAATGACAAAAATGTGACAAAAAAGCCTATTGTTTCTTCAGTTTCAGTTTCTTTTTAGCGTTTTTCGTTTACACCAGTAGCAAACAACAATACTGAAGACCAAGGGCCCCGAGACCCCTTAAAATCAATTTTTGCCAGCCATTTTAAACGTAAATCTGGAAGAAATGGATAGTTTTCATCCTAAAAGTTGCTATCTCAGGATCACATCTAGCCTTTTTATGAACGTAATGCATTAACCAAGGCCGGATTTACCACATTACGGCGCAGTACCAGCTAAGGGCTCTGCGCTCAAATCTTAAGACTTTTTATGGTCTTCAACTACATTTGGCAGAAAGATATTGCGAAAATCTCCAAAGTGCCAAGGGCCCAGCGCGATGGAAATCCGGATCGGCAATAACATGGCCAGTAGCGTAGCTGGGGGCGGGGGGAAGCTATATCCTCCCCATTGGCCTGTTAACCAAAAAGCAGAATAAGAAAAACACCACGTTTATAGCTCTTCTGAGACTGTCTTTTGCGCTGGAATTGACTAAAAAGTGATTTAAGGCATATTTTGAAACATACATTCAGAGGGGTCTAATTTGTCAAAAATTAAAGTCACCAATCAATGAAAACTTTAGAAAATACCCAAAAATAAGCAGTCAAATTTGATCGCTAGAGTAAAAACGCCAAACACAGGTTTTATCAACAAATATATTATAAACTCTTATATGTTATATATATTATAACAGAAATAAAGATGGGGTGTGGCTACTCAGTGTTATTTAATTGCCAATCACTTCTCTCAAATATCTTTCCACTAGCCCCCCCCCCCGATTATTTTTCTTTGTAAAATACAGACGAAATAGATTACTTTGTGTGAGTTTTGTTTAATAATAGGATTTTATGATTTACCTGCGTGTAAACAAGAGAACTGCAATGTTATCATTAGCCACTTCCCTCATAGCCCGATAATGCAACCAGTTGAATCATGTTGCGCTGGCAATTTCTATGCTACGTTTTAGCAGCATTATTTTTTATTAAAATAGCTCTAAAATTAAGTTTTATTTGCAAAAAAATGCAAAATTTGCGAGCGCTGGGGGTTCCGCCCCCAACCTCCCGTGCCTCCGGCGGCTGGGGGCTTTGCTCCCAGACCCCAAAACAGCCCCCCCCCATTGCGAATTTCTGGCGGCGCGCCTGACACATGGTTAATAAGCGAAACTACCCATCTATTGCACTATTTTTCAATAACAATTCATAAATTCACTTCCACCTCGCCAGTTTTTACGCACAAAATACTTTTTTAAAAAATTAGCCATGGAAAATGCTGATTGAACAAATCATTGAACTTCAGTAAAGGGAGCCTGGGCCGCCTGGCCAAACATGCACTTCTATAACAGGCTATTTTTATGTCAAAACAAAAATCTCTAAGGAAAATCTTCGAGTGGGTTTTCATTTACTGCTAAAATGTTGCACGAGTCAATGCACCTTACTTCCCCCTACCTGGAGCAAATCACGTACAATTAAACTTTAACTCCAAAATGCAAGATGTTAAACGTGTTTTGAACTTAAATTGCAACTAGAAGGAGGATTAAACAATTTAATTTTTCTAATTGGCTTTCAAATGTCAAAAATTTAGTGCTTTAAAATGATTCTAAACATGTGCAAAATGTGATTCAATGGCATTAAAATAGCTTTTTTTACCAAAAAATTACCAAAAATTGCCAAACAACTGGGGGCTTCGCCCCCAGACCTCCGTCTGTGATACGTTTGAGTTACACTGGCTTTCTCAAAACGTCTCCAAAGTTACGTATTTTCACTTTTCAACTATATTAGTTGAGGCTCTCTCCCTTTGCAAAATCCTGGTTAAGAGAAAAGCAGGCAAATTTTTGATGACGTCATTGCATGTGATTTGTGGTTTAGGCCTCCCCAATCAAAAATTCTGGCTACGGCTTTAAATTGGAGATTGTCTGGAAAACTTTTTTGAAGACCTTTTTTTTGGAGAACACTTGCGGCTGTGTCCTTGGTCCTTGGCCTTGGCCTCGAGCATTCCTGTCCTTGGCCTCGAGAGGTTCTGTCCTCGGAAAGGCTGTCCTTGGCCTTGGCCTTGGCCTCGGATTTTTTTTGTGTCCTTGGCCTTGGCCTTGGCCTCGAGCCTTGTGTCCTCGACTCCACCTCTGTTACTCAAGCATCTGAATAAAAGTGTTGTTAGTTCTCACATTTTTATGTAACTGATGCTTCCTTCCCCAGTCCAATTATTTTTATTATAAATGCTGTATCAAGTTTTTTGTTTAGTTTAGAGAATGGAACAATAGTAATGAACTTGCTTGTCGGGTACTTCTCTACCAATAATAGTAACCTCAGCAAAAAAACAGAACTCACTTTCTACTGGTTAGATATATATTGGCTTTCTAGTTCATCTAAATACACTGACTGCAATTGCAATGATTGAACTTCAGACTTAAAATAGTTTACTTTGTCACTTTATTCACCATGTAAAGCAGTAAAAATTTTAAGAGACAGTAAAAATGTTTTGAAATTCACTTACAACTAAATTCAGATATTACACAAAGACACAGTAAATGAATATTTAACACACTTGACATTTCTATTTTCATCAATTAGGACTGGAGTGAAAAATCACTACGAGACTACAATATTCATAATTATAAAACTTGGGGTAGTCCAAAACCATTGCTTCCAGTTCAACTTGATCACGGTCCAAAGCTTCAGAAACAAGAAAACTTTTAAGAGGACATTCAGAAGAAAAAATTCCATGTTTGTAGCTATTCAAAGAAGTGACTAGTAATTAGGCCAATCCAAAAGTTCATAGGAATTTTTTGATTTTTTGTGTCTATCTAGCTCTTGTATGTGGCAGTGTAGCTTGAAACCAATTCTAAATACAGTTCTTTTCACCAAGTTGGCTTGGTCAAAAAGGCAGTGAAAAAAGTTTTGCGAGTTTTCCAGTATTCAAGGAATTGTTCAATTGTGGTTACTTTTAAAACAACAAGCTAACAAACAATGGGTAAAAACACTATCAACACACTCAAAACTAGCCTGTTGGTGGGCTATTTTATATTCTGAAAAAAAAATCATGTTAGTTTAAGTTTGCTTTAAGACAAAAAAGCAAAAGCTGCTCAGCCAAAAGAACTACTGGACTGGTCTTCTGCTATGCTGCACAGAATAAAAAGTTTTGGTTTAAAAGCTAGACGTCGTGGGGCTAGGCCTACTGCTTTGCTGCATTCATTATAATGAAGCTTTGAGATCCAGCATAGCTATGAAAAATCACTCTAGGATTTACAGCCTTAGCTGTCTAGATCCAAATTAACTTGGCTAGCCTAGGGCTATCGCGAATCTAACTTTGCCAACAACCTAGGCCTACTCTTTGGACTGATAAATAGGCGCTTAACCATACAAATGAACTATTTATATTATTTTCTAGCTAACTGCGATCGTAAAAATCAAATCAGTGAATTAGTTGGTTATCTTACTACAGCCTGCAAGCAAGCGCTGTTGCGCAACTGCTCGCGAAGGTTGCGAGCGGTCGCAACCTTTCGCGAGCTGTCGATGACGTCAAATTTTGGTTGCTTTGCGTCGCTTCGCGTTGCTTCGCGTCCAGTCTAAACGCACCCTTAACGCAAAAAAATTATAACGCATTGGAAGTGAAAAACCGACAGATTAGCGAAGCGTGAAAAACAATAATATTACGTAATGGGGTTTAAAGTAGAGTAACCGAGTGAATGCTAGGGAATTTGTCATTTTGCTTATCATTCATAGTGTTGAGGATTTGGTTAATGAAATGAGACTCAACAAACAGGCGTTTTGTGAAGTCAAGTTCGAAGTCTAAAATTTTAGCGTTTGTCCAATCCATGGAGTGTTCGTTGTCTAATAATCTAATACATGTTTAGTGAGTGCTGACTTATCGAATCGTAGATGCCGAATGTTCGCTAAGTGTTCTTTTTTGCGGATGGAAAAACTGCGTTTTTGTTTCGCCAATGTGTGAGAAGTCACAGTCATGGCTAGGAATTTGATATATTGCTCTTTGTCGCATAATATGATCCATTGAGTCTTTGTGACTAGCGAGTTTCTTGCCGATGGTGTTGCTCGGTTTCATACGGTTTTCACATTGTGGCTGGACAAACAGCGCCGTATTTTTTCTGTCAATCCGGGATAGTAGGGTATAATGGCGAAGCCTTGAATTGTTGTTCTGTGCCGTTTGAAGGATTTTTGATGAGGGTCTTGCTCGGGTACGAGTTTAATTTTAAAGTGTCTTTTACGTGTTTGATTTCATCTTGACGGTTTTTCGTGGTAGAAGAAAAAGCACTGCTGGCCTGGTCAATTCGCGATCGTTGAGCGGATTGTTTGAATTCCAAAGGATGGTCAGATCGAAAGTTTAGATATCGGGAGCTGTTGGTTGGTTTCCACTAGACCGAACAAGACCCTCATCAAAAAATCTTCAAACGGCACAGAACAACAATCAAGGCTTCGCCATTATACCCTACTATCCCGGATTGACAGAAAAAATACGGCGCTGTTTGTCCAGCCACAATGTGAAAACCGTATGAAACCGAGCAACACCATCGGCAAGAAACTCGCTAGTCACAAAGACTCAATGGATCATATTATGCGACAAAGAGCAATATATCAAATTCCTAGCCATGACTGTGACTTCTCATACATTGGCGAAACAAAAACGCAGTTTTTCCATCCGCAAAAAAGAACACTTAGCGGACATTCGGCATCTACGATTCAATAAGTCAGCACTCACTAAACATGTATAAGATTATTAGACAACGAACACTCCATGGATTGGACAAATGCTAAAATTTTAGACTTCGAACTTGCTTCATAAAACACCTGTTCGTGGAGTCTCATTTCATTAACCAAATCCTCTTCTTCTTTTCTTCTTTCTTCATTGCCCGCTTTTCCGTGAGGGTTGCGGTGGCAGCAGCTCGAGATTAAGCCGCCACACCTCACGGTCTTCCATCACCTCCATCATTTCGCTTGGGTGAAGTCCCAAGCGGTTCCATCCAAGATCCTCAATTTAATCGGTCCATCTAGGTATAGGTCGTCCAACTGGTCTTCTCCCATTTGCTTTGGCAAGTAAAGCTTGTTTGGGGAGTCTTTCCTGAGGCATTCTGCTTACATGGCCAAACCATCTAAGCTGAGATCTTTCAATTCGGAGAAGTAACGGCTCGATGTTGAGAGATTTTTGAATCTCATAGCTACGCACCTTGTTAAACAGTGTAACTCCTTCGATTCTTCGTAAAAACCTCATTTCGGACGCTTGCACTTGTGATTGTACTCTTTTGGTCATTATCCAAGATTCAAGACCATATGTGAGAATGGGGACAAAAACTGCTTTGAAAATTGAGAACTTTACCTCTTTCGACAATTCTCATTTCATGACAACCGAGTAGTGCAAAGCTCGCATTACTGCACTAGCCTTGCCCATTCGGGGGTATCGAATTCTTCATCTTGCCTTCCGTCACTCGTAAATGCAACCCCAAGATACATGAACTTCTCTACCTGCTTCAGTGTCGCTTCATTCACTTGTAATACGCACTGATCAGGGTTTCTTGAAAGATGAAGTACCTCCGTACTAACCAAATCCTCAACACTATGAATGATAAGCAAAATGACAAATTCCCTAGCATTCACTCGGTTACTCTACTTTAAACCCCATTACGTAATATTATTGTTTTTCACGCTTCGCTAATCTGTCGGTTTTTCACTTCCAATGCGTTATAATTTTTTTGCGTTAACGTATGATTCATTTTTCACATGATTTTCTCGTCTATCGTACGCTTGTTTTTTGACTTCGCAGTTTAGCCCTGACGAAGATAGGCAGTGCATGCCTTGAGCATAGCCTATCGAAACGTTGGCAAAAAGTTTTCTGCCCCACCAGTTGATCTAACAAACTTGATTTAATATAGCCCGAAAAATTAAAGAAAAAATAGATATTTGTTTGGCAATAAATTAGACCTCAATGCCTGTTCAAGACAAACTATTAAGATACGCTCGTATGCTCACAAAAGTATGCAAATCGCATTTGTGAGCAAGACAAAAGCAGCAAGGCCGTTCAAGGCGATGTAAATTAAGAAGAAAAAATGTTATCTTGTAGCAGTACCTTTAGTCTTGGGCATTCCACAAGGTGCTTGCTTGTAAAATCGGTAGCTGTCGAGATAATTGAAAGCATAAGTACGAGCTGGTGGAAAAGTCAACGCCACGTGGGCTAGCAACCCCACAAGTTGGTGTAGCAATAACACTAGCAGAAAGTATATTTTGCCAATCTTATACTCATATACTGTATCAATAGCATTTCCAATTCTAGCCGATAGCCATTCCTGCAGTGTATTACAGCATGCTCCAATTACACTATTTTATAAGAATAATTCTACAAAAACACGTGCCTCCCTTTTGCTCAAAATTTCTTCTTTCTTTATTTCCCGCTTTTTCGTGAGGGTTGAGGGGGCAGCAGCTCGAGATTTAAGCCGCCAAACTTCACGGTCTTCCATCAAGAACAAATTAAGAAAAATGCCACCTCGACGTTAAACAATAATTAAGAATACGAACCAAAATTTAAAAAACATAGCATTAATAACCTTTTCTACTGTACTGTATATTGCAATTGTTTATTTTTCTATAAATTATTTTCATAATTATGAACAAGAATAAATTTGGGTCACATGTTTTTCTCCAGTAAAATTTTGAATTTAAAAGCAAATTAAAAACAAATGAAGGTGAAGATTAGTGAAAAATTAAGAAAAGCCATCTTCGACCCAGAATTTGTTGGTTCTTATAAAAATATAATTGTAATCCAAGCATATACAACAAATGCGCCGACTAATTTAGTCATTCACGAACATTATACGAATTCGCCAACTTTTCGAGGTATAATATTGTAAAATTTTTGATAAACATAATTTGAAACTTACTGTAACAAGTATTAGGTAGGATTCAAAAACATAAGTGTGAAAAATATTCAAGTCCATCAAGAATATGAAATGTGATTAGTCTCGTATAACGGCGAGAATTTTAAGTGAAAAAACCGTTATGTGATTGTAATTGTAACAGGCCCGGCGCCAGGATGGCGTGACTGGGGGGGGGAGGGGCATAAACAAATTTTGGAGGGGCACGAAAAGTTTATGTCTTTGAAATAGAAGGTGTGGACCAAAATGATAATGTGCTCATTGACGAAATCTTGGGCAAAGACCAAAAAAAAAAGGTCTTCATCTCAAGAACTACGCGTTTTTTCACGAATTCTGGTCTTCCTCTCCAAAAATCTGCAAATTTCCGTTTTCTTCTAAAAAATCTACGCGAATTTTGATAAATTTTAGGTGCAACCAGAAAAACAACCGATAATTTTTGCGAAATCTACGACAAAACACTTCTTCCTCACGAACTCTGGGGTGAGATCTAGTATTTTGGGAGTCTCAGGTCTCGAATTGTACTGCAGCAGCACCGAGCTTGTTAATTTTTTTGCCGCACAATAATCGCTTAGAGGGGCACAATTTTCATTTGGGGAGCACGGCCCCAGAATGCCCCCCCGTGTCGCCGGCCTTGTAATTGTAATTAAATTTTATTCACCGCCAGGAGACAGCGAAGAAACCTTTTGGTCTTCGAGCCAAGCTGCCACCTGTCCACCTGTCTTCTATAAACCGTAGAGGCTTCACACTCTCCTTTTTTAATGCTGGATGTCAATTTGTATAATTTTTGGTTTGACCCAACCGGAAATCGAACACACGTCTACCGCTTCAGCAGCAGACGCTCTATTCACTCCACCACTGATCGGTTATTAAGACACACATCACAGTATATACATTATAACTGCAATTTTTCAATATTTAGGTGATCTCAAAAAAAGTCTTCACCGAAAATTGATGTGTTTTTTCGTCAAAATTAGGTGAAGACCAAACAAAAAAAGGAAAAACTGCTTCAACCGAATATCCAATCACCCAAATAGCTCTGTGGTCCACCACAAAATGCTCCTATGGCCCACAGGTTGAAAACCCATGCTCTAAGACCTTGTGTCTCCGTAAATTATATCTAATCAATATTGATTTACTCGACCTTTAGTTTCATCTTTTTTTATATTTGCATTTATCAGTGTTGCAAAACCTTATCACAATATCCATATAAAGAGTACTCAAATCACGATACGTCATAACTGACGTCTTATTATTTTACTGCTTGTTTATAACAAAGGTAACGGTATCTTACTTTTCCAGAGGTTGTTCTTAAAAAACAAGAGCATGAAAGGTTTTCAAGGATTTCAAAAAAAATTCAGAAAGAAAAATTGATTGTTTATTTCTAGTCAGATAGCTTAGGCCAGAAATCACATCAAGCGATTAAGCTTCTTATAGTTTTGATGCGAGGATCTCCTTTCACTGTAATTATCTAATGCCGATCAAAAAAGCGATTAAATTTTATAACTCTTGCCTCTTGCCCGCAAACCAGGGCTACAAACTCGATCGATTTTTTTTCGCGTTCAAGTTCGAGTTCAGCTTAGTTTAGCTTGTCCGAGTTCAAGTTCGAATTCTCTGATATAATTTTTTGAGTTCAAGTTCGGCAACAATATTAAGTTTTTCGAGGGCAAGTTCACGCTGACAAAAATGTTACCGGTAAGTTTATTTTTCGACTTAATCGCTCTCGTTTGCACACATGTTATTTTTCTAGGTTGCCACGGCATATGCAAATGAACGGCAACCTCAATTTAAGCGGCATAACCAACAAAAATACAGTATTTTTTCCGACAATTTTTCAATCTAATAAATTTCTCCTCAACAAACTCGTTCAGTTTCATTCGAGGTCAAGTTGGAATTCGAGTTCAGAAAAATTGTGTTTTCAAGCTCGCAGCAAACGTCAAAGAACATCACCACATGATGCGAGCGTTCTTTATAAAACACTCCGCACATGCAGCACAACGTTTTTTTTCAATCATATGAACTGCGGTTGATTACCGCAGCTGCATATCGTATATTGCTGTTGTTGATATCGACTTCATTGCTCTATGCCTGAGTCCTTTAAACGATAGAAACCACGTGACATTCTGGACTGATTTGTCGCTTCGAAATCAATTTGAAACCATTTCAAACTTCGCCATCGCTGCGACATTTCTTCAAAAGAGGCTGTGTTGCTTGGACGTAATGAAGCGGAGATGGACCCGGCAAATTCGTTCACGCTTCGGCGTAATACAGCAAGTGAAACGAAAGATTTGATTTCAAGTATAAATACAAGCAAGTTGTCGTATTCAATTACCTATACAGTTGCAGTAGTTAATGGTATGTTAGTTTGTACATTGAAGTATTACGGTTTTAGGTCTGTTTTACCGACCATGCGAATATACGCGAGTAAGTACGCGTGTCATTGCTTGCATGCATTTTGCCATTTTTCTTTCTTTGCATTTACCGTTGGAAAAGATACCCGTACCATGTTTATTTTCGATGCATAAATACTTGTGATCGGTAGAAGCGGCCTTATACTGTACAGCAGGGCTTCCCAAACTTTTTTGCTCGCGACCTCCTTTAATCTTTTAAAAATTTCCGCTACTTTTCACGGTTAAAATAATACACACTGCGAGTGGTGTATTTGTGATAATTATTTAATGAAAAAAAATAATAACAAAGAACTGGTACCCAATGCGTAGAAAACGCAAACACATTTGCAAACACCCTGCTTGCATTTGTCTTTACCGCTGCTTCAATATCATCTGGAGTACGCTAATTACCGTAATCGTGCGATTTTTTAATCAGCTATCCATGCATTAGAATCTAACTAGTAGTAGTAGTACGGTAGTTATACTTCCACTCACCTATATATATCTATTGCGCTCTTACTCCTCTACTAAACCACCAGTATTACAACCAGGCGCGTAGCCAGAATTCTGCAATGGGGGGAGGGCTGTTACGGGGGTGTGGGGGCATAGCCCCTAGCGCTCGAAAAAAAATTTTTTTTCCGAAAAAAAACTAATTTTACACCTAGTTTGATAAAAATTAATGCCAATAAAACGTGGCGTAGAAGTTAGCAGTGCAAAAACATGATTAGTTGCACAAATGGGCTCTGTGGATTGCTAAAATTTATTGCAAAAATTTCAGTGTTGTTGCTAGAATTTCAGTTCTCTTTCTACAAGCTGGCAAATCATAAAATCCTATATCGGTAGTTCAACAAAACTCTGAAGGAGTAATGTATTTCGCCAATGTTTTATAGAAAAAGATATATTTAGGGGTGCTAATGGAAAGAAGTTTGAGAGAAGTGATTGGCAGTTAACTAATACTGAATGGTCCCCTCCCCTACTCCTGATCTTATATATTTTTTGCTGAATCCTATGTTAAGCATTTTTCAATGTGCAATCAAATTGAGTACCGATGTTTGGCTATATTTCAAAGTTTTTTTTTTCTGATCCATGAGTTTTATTTTTGACAAGTTAGCCCTCCCCCCCTAAATAAACGCTTCAAAATATGCTTTAAATCATTTTTTGAGTCTATTTCGGTGCAAAAGACAGTCTCAGAAGTGCTGAAACGTGGTATTTTCCTTATTCTGCGTTTTCTTAGGCAGGCCAACCGGGGGCTGTAGCTTCTCCCCCTGCCCCCTCTGGCTACGCTACTGACCACAGCACTATACAAGCATTGATTTTGGTCTGCATAGTTCTAATGTATCATAAACCAAAGCGACAAAACGAAACAATCAAGTCAGGCAACCAGCTATGCTATATGATACAAATAGTGCAAAGTTATCTGTTGTCTTCTTATATAATACAATGTTCAACGAAGTCTCACTATTTGATAGCGGCTATTTAAGTATAATCTACGGCAAAGTTAAGAATGACGTTTTGGTAGAATTGCACGAGTTTTTAACGACAGTCAGGGGTCGCTGAGAGTATACCAATTTTACACTTCCTTGTAAAAATTTGTATACTTTTTGCGACCCCTGAAGGTCGTTATGCGACCCCTTGGGTGGTCGCAACCCCCAGTTTGGGAAGCCCTGCTGCACATTACTGTTTATAATAGTATATGATTTTACAACAGCACTTGAGAATTGAGGTTGAAAATAAAACGCCAACTAACGAGCGTGAAGGTTCAATTCCCTGCCGTTGCAAATTCCAGAAGCGCGTGTAAATACGTGTGTTCAAAAATTGTCTGGTGCTCTGTAAGAATTTATGTTCGTTCTGTTTTTTGTTATTAAATTACATGATTTTAAAACCGCTTATATTTCTTGAATAACAATAATTACGAGTTTGCGAGATTGCGGTAGCAATTTGATGTTCGCAGAGGTAAAAAAATGGTTTTCGGATGTTTGCTTATATTTACAGTGCATTAGCTGACGTTTTTAAAAATTTCAAACTGGTTTTATGCTTTTGTTCCGGTTGGGTGTCGCATAGTTCAAGTTGAACGATAGTTCTAGCAGAGCTAAAAAATGTTCTTAAAAAGTAAACAAACTTTAGCTACGCTACAGCACGCTCAACTTTAGCGAATGACAAAACTCACCTTTAGTTCATACCAAATTAGATTGGCAAAGCAATTTTGTTTTATATAGCTTAAAGCTGTAATGCTATATTTTCAACAAACTTTTTTTTGCTTTTTGCTGTTGCAATTTTTCATTGCGGACACGCAACAAATGAAGATTTTCTTGCGTTACAATTAACAAGTTATACGTCAATTGGTGTTTGAAGCACAAACTCGAGAAAATGCAGCCACGCATGTAGCGACTCCGGCAGGAACATGCTTCAATCGAAAAAGAAAACTATTCGAGCACTAAACCGGAATATCGATATAGCGGTAGATCCACAACGACTATAATTGGTCGAGCGATAATCCGTTCGTCTCTGGAGCGGTAGGTTTGAGGTTTACGCCTCGGTCTGGTCAAATCGGACACAGTGTTGCCAATCAACAGCTCGTCACCGCTGCAAATTTCTTCAAATAGAGCTGTGTTGCCCGTGCGCAATGACACGGTGATGGGCCCCGCAACTCGTAACACGCTTCGGTATAATGCAGCGAGTATAATAAAAGATTCGATTTGGTAGATCCTCAAGATTGGATAAACTTCGTTGAGTTAAAAAATCATTTCAAATAAATGTTTGAAGATCTACCAAATAACCCCGAGGCCACCAAGAACGAGTAGAACAAGCTCATTAACCCCATCAATTTTTGCTGAATATAGTGAGTATAAGACAGATTCAGTTTGACCTACTTCAAGTCAGGTCAGAATTTGATCTGACAAGTGACAAAGCAAGTAAGTTGAAACCGATCTATCTTATGCGTGCTATATTCAGTAAATTATCCATTGTCGTTGTAGTGGTTTTCTTGGAAAATATTTATAAAAATATTATTTTTTACCTTGGGATGCGATGGCTTTTGGGAAAAAGCCCAGGGCAAATTAAACAAAATGTCTCGTAGCCATCACCCGCCTCAACTTCTTGGCGAAATGCACTCTTACATATTATACAATTGTCTAAATCCAATCTTTCTTTATACTCGTAGTAGTACGCCAAAGCCTGTTACGAGTTGGCGCTGCTCATCTCCGCATCATTGCGCCCGGGCAACTCAGCTTCTCTTCTTTCGAAGAAATGTTGCAGCAATGGCGAGCCGTTTGCAACTTAACGTCTGATTTGACAGGCTCGAGATCTGAACCTCAAACCTCTAGCTTCAGTGACGAACGCGTTACCGCTCGACCAACGTACATTACAAGCGAGAAGCCACGAGAAGAAAAAACAAAGAGTATAGGGTGGAATTGCTGGGTAATTTTGGTGATGTTTTTTACAAAAAACAGCTCTGCATAAAACGCTTCCAACGATTTCGCAAAAAACTAAGAGAACAATTAGCAAAAAGTTGTGTTTAAATTAAAAATATACTGTAAACTGTTCAATGTCCATGCTACTGCCGTATCAACACCTCAAATCTTATTGCCGAACTTCTTTGCTATTCTGGGTAAGTAAAGGGGCTAAGCCCCGGCAAAATGTTTTTGCATTTAAAAAAAAGTCGTGCTTTTAAATGTTATATTTTAATGCTTTTACAATTAGAGAGCTTTTGAAGGGTAAGCATTTTTGCGATGGGTTGGGGCAAACACTCATGTACTCACTAGGTCATTGAATATCTTTTGTCTTTGCTTGTGAGTGGAGCGACTGTAGTAAGTCTAAACACTTTAAAAAGCCAACATTAGTTCATTAACTTTCTGATATAAATTGCCAAATTTTTTTAAAATGTAGTATTTTTACGCGCGCAAAAACCCAAGTGGAGGTGAACAGTGTTCCTTCTAAGCTGTGCTCGTGTGAGCGCGCACACAGATTTCAGAGACTGCGCACACGCATAAATTTGCTGCGCATAGACATATTGTTGTTGATCATAAAATTACAATAATTAGACAACCAACTTTTCGGGCACAAAAACCGCTCCAATTTAGGCTGAAGATCTCTTTTTTTTGTTTTTTGTTTTTTTTTGGTCTTCACGTAATTTGGACACAAAAACCGCTTCATTTCTGTGTGAAGGCCTTTTTTTTTGGGGGGGGGGGCTTCACCGATTTTCGGACACAAAAACCGCTTTAATTCTGGGTGAATTTCCAGAAAAAGTGCGCACACGCCAAAATTTCTGCGCACAGAGACCACAAAAACTTAGAGGGAACATTGGAGGTGAACTTTGCGTTTGCGCACTCTTAAGGCCGCTACTGCCATGTTTCAAACCTAGGGGGAGGGGTTAGTAGGGAGGAAGAAATGCCTCCTATTTATATTTTTGATAAACTCTTTGATGGAAATTGCATTTGACTTTGAACAAACCTGATTTACATCAAGTTTTTTGCTTCCAAATCCTGAGAGTTTAAAATTGTGAAATAAAAAGAAAATGCCCCAACTTTGGACTTGTGGAAATCACTTTAACAAAAGTTTTGCATTTTTGGCAATGTTGAAGTTAAATGCTAGTCCACCGCATTTCAACGCTATACATATAAGTTATGCTAGACCATATAGTCACCAAATATTACATATTTAGTAGCTATTGCATATTTAATAACTATGGCTAGACTTGCAGTATACCAATGCACAATAATCGCACATGTGATTAGAAATAATTATTTAAGGACAAAATTGTCGCAGAAGTGTAACTGCAAAAACATCACAAAAGATATTTCGCAAAACAACAATCAATCAATCACAATCGAACTATTTTATTGCATCATTAATTTGATTCATACAGTATCCATTAAAATAAAGCAATGAACTTTGGCTCTTTTCGACGATCATTTATTTTTAGCTTATCTGGTGTATCGTAACAATTAAAATAATATGTTCTAATAACGAAGGCACTAAATCAAAAACTTAAAACTATCTTGAGCTCTTATGAAACGTTCTTTCATATAACTCATGACTGTGAGCGCTTCAGTATCTTTTTTTTTAATTATTATTACAGCAAATTCAAATAAGAAACAAAACAATGCATGCAAATAAAAAGTTTGTTTAATATTCAGAACGAACATTAAGTTTGTTTGTTTGTCTAACACGAACAAAAACAAACCTAGTTCAACATTTCGACAAAACAAAGCAAACGGAGAAGTGCAATGTGATTTCTATCTTAACAGTAATTCTAAACTGCTTTATCCCACTATACACTTACCATTTACTAAAATGTTGACGTTTTCGTAAAAAAAAATTCGACAACTTGCAGCAGAAAAAGACTATAAATTCACACAAAAAGAGTTAGCCTTGCTGAAGCGGAAAAAAACACAATCGAGTGTGAGGATTTCATAATTATTTCGTCAAAGGGTTGCCGGAAGTATAACGCGAGACTGTTACGTCACTTCGTCAGTGTGCTGTATATTTCCAACAAAGGCAATTGATTTGTGTGATCCGCATTGTTAGCTTTTGTTTAAATTTTGACTCTTTTAGCATGATATAAGAGCGTTTTGTCAGGTTTTCCAAAGCCTTGCGTTTTTTCTACTTCAACGGGCTAACCGCCTTCTGTGTGAATACCCATTAAATTTTCTTAACCACCGCGCACGCGTTTTCAGGCTGATTGGAGTTCAATTTACATTTGATCGTATAATTGCAATAAAGAGCCATATTCACAACGATTGTTGACAAATCTTCAGTTAACAAAAAGTCCATCTACTAGCTACATCGACCGATGCAAATCTGAAACCAAAAACAAATAGCTTAGGTTCACTCCACGCGCACGCAAGTTAAGTTTAACTTTGTTACAATGATCAATTCCTCAATGACAGGGGTGTTCAAATAGTTTTGAAGAAGTACCAAATCAACTTTGCAAAAAATCCCACTGGCTTTCATCCATAAAGTGCACACAAAATTAGTAGATAAATATATTTTCTCTGATAAAGCACCTTTGAAATGGTCACTTTTTTTGTAGTCATTACCACAGAAAAATTTTGAGTTATTCCAAGTGTACATTCAAAAAAAACAAATATCTCTTATTGGCAACGGAGCTGGAACAATATTACTTTTATTTACTATCAATAAATGAAGCCTTTCGATGAAGAGAAAAGAGTGGCAAAAATCTATCTCCTGAACAAAATGCAATCCATCTTAATTAGCACCTCCCCCCAACCAACTGACCATGGGACTAGGTAAATTTGAACCCAACAAGCAAATTAAGGGCACTTTTCAGAAAGGACCACCCTAGACTCGAGTTTTAATTGGTTGAGGAGGTTTCTGGTTGTATTGGATTGTATGCTGCTGGGGAGCTAGATCTTTGCCATCCTTCTCACCTGTTGGATTATGTTTGAGAATAAATTCGTGCTCAATCCTCTGAAACAGGCAGGCCAACGTATATTTGAGAATTTGGTTCCCCTTCCCACTTTTGGAACTTATCATCAACTAGCGTATTAGAGCATTCATACCGGTAGGCACTTCAGTATCAATTGACAAGTCGGATAATATGAGCATCGCAGAATGAAATAGCAGTCATTCAAAATCGCTTTGTATCGGCATTTTCATGCCCAGTAAAACCAACGAGGTTGAAAAACACGATAGCCTCATTAGACTTAAACTTACTCTTTCTGAAGTTAATCTTCTGAACGAATGGAAGGTGATATCATTGTTTTGCACTTGACCTTTTGCATAAAGAAGAAATCGACATTCACTGAAGCCTATGTCAAATGGACTCGAGGAAGTGTGTGGACGAGAAAACTGAAATAAAATGGTATAGAAAATGATTATTGTTTTGGAATTTAGAAGTTACAGAGCAGAATTACAACACAAACTTTCCACATCTGTTAGGTAGCACTTCACTCACACATCTGCTTTCCCATTGGGCGAGTGTTTCATCAGCTATGTGTGAATTTAGATGCTGATTAAACACTAGCCTAATGGGAAAGCAAATAAGTAAGTAAAGTGCAACTTCATAGTTGTGGAAAACTTGATTGGTTTTCTCTTCAATTTCTCCCAAATATGCTTAAGGAATGCATCAGTGACTGTAAAAGCAACCGAGCAAATAACAATCAGAGCAGTTAAAACTTTCAAGTGGATGGTTGTGGAGGTGACAAATTAGGCGAAGTGGCTAAAGCATTCGTCTCTGGAGCAGGAGGTCAAAGATTCCAATCTGGAGCTTGTCAAATCGGACAAAGTGTTGGAAACGGCTCGCCACCGCTGCGACATTTCTTTGAACGGAGCTGTGTTGCCCGGGCGCAATAACGCGGAGTTGCTCCTGCCAACTTATTACACGTCATACTGTAGCATCACACTCCAACATAGCCTAAAACAAAACCCAAATCGAATGCGTTGGTTCTTAAGTGAAGTTGAAGAGTAGCTCATAGGTTCATCAAACCGAGCCGGTCGACCGCATTGGGACGCGTTCTTTCAACCCGGATGTTACAAAACAACGAGCATAATGAAGATTTGATTTAAACAATATGTTTCTTATTAAAACAATTCCATTCAGCAGCATTTTAAAACTAATCAAACGAAACAACTTAATAACCGTAGATTTAGAAAGATTTTAATTTGGAATAAGATTAAACGATTGTTAAATTAAATAAATCATGCCAAAAGGTTGTTGAAGTTATCGAAACATTCGAAAATAATTTCTAACCTTTGATCAAATTACTATAGCTTGAATCTACAAAAGGCCGCTGCTGAAAATCGTTTACATGAAAAACACTGGGTTTTTAGCAAGGCTCTCGTATGCAATCAGCATCCACATTAATTCATATACCGGTTACTTTTGATTGATTTTCGAACAAAAAAGATATTCGTAAATTTGAAGAAATCTTTACCCACCATCATTGTTAAAACTCCATTGACGTAACTTCCAGAAATATTCGATATATCCTGTTCATCATCAACTATCGGAAAGCTATAATCTGGTCCTGGTGCATATCTGAAAAAAAACAAAACATTTCAAATAACTGATGATTAACTTATTGTTCATGTAACGTCACGCTTTTGTAAGCGAAGAAGCCACAAACGAAACGTGGCTGATGAAGCATAGCTTTATTTTTGTTCAACTGAGGTAATCAACATCGTTGGCTTACGTTATGTTACAATGGCAAGGAAGTACAATCTTACATATGTTACAGTGCCAGAAACTTGATGTCATGGACTGACGCACCTATTCTTCAATTGCATACGCCTGCGCCGCCTATGACTCCAACGGATACATGCAGCGTTACGCTCAAGTGAGCAAGAAAACCACGAACGAAACGTGACTGATGAAACATAGGTTTTGAAAGCAATTTAGACGTTAACATTTGCTCGTAAGTAGTCCAACCGAGCTGGTCAACTGCATTGTCACTCGTCCATTTGATCAGGATGTTGCGCTAATGACAAGAATTGAGAGAAACTGTGGCACAGAGACTGGCCTTCTCTTGCCAAAAAAAAAAGATTATAGTGCATTAAGCGTTTCGACAAGCCCTAGAAACATGCTGGAGACTGGAAAAAATTCCCACCTCTCATCGAGGATAGATCGTCTCTACATTCGCAACCATTTCTGAATGAGAGCCTTTTTGTCACTTTTTCTGAGACCTACTAATCTGTCCCGACAAAAAACGAGGAAAAAGTGAAATTTTTGTATGTGTTTGAAGCAATTAATGCATTGTTGCCAAAGGAAACGCATCTGCTTTGCTCTTTATACACCATCAAATTCACTCATATTCGTAGCAATACAAAACTAAATCTACAATGTACAGGGTTGGCCAAAAAAAATTGCACCCTTAGACAAAGTGCCATAGCTTTTTTTTTGCATAGAGATAACAATTTAAAATTTTTACCATTTTTTACAACGATATATTGCGTAGCTGTTTAAAATTTTACAACGAAATTCCTTGAAGTTATAAAATGACGTCCATTTAAACATTGAAGACTGCAATCTCTTTTCACGAAGTGCGTTCAAAGGTTTTTTTGCAGGTAACGTAACTTTTTTTTGTAATTGGCCTTTCTATACTCATTGTGACGTAACAATGCCTGAATGCTAACAAATCTTTTTTCAAATGATAATAACTTTGAGATTATTTTATCTTAAAGATCTTAATCTTATCTTAAATAGATCTTAATCCAGTCGATTACTGTGTTTGGAGCGCTCTGGAGCGAAATGTTTACCGTGGAAGAAGATTCGAAAACACCATAGCATTAAAAGAAGCCATTCTTCAAGAGTGGGAAGCATTGCCCCAATCGGTAATCAATAATGCCATCGATGGGTTTCGATCTCCTGTGCGGTTGGTGATTGCAGAAAACGGACAGCAAATCAAAAAATATTGAACGAATGAACAATCGCTTACTATTTGTGCCGTGTTAATTTTCATGCAATTGCAGTTTGTGATACTCACTATTTAAACACCTGTAATTTTGTTAATTTATGGAAATTTTTTATAAAATTTTACACAGCTACGCAATATATTGTTGTAAAGAAATGGTAAAAAATTTAAAATGTTATCTCATTCCAAAAAAAGTTATGACACTTTGTCCAAGGGTGCAATTTTTTTTGGCCAACCCTGTATAATAAATTCTTTATAAGCTCAACAAAGGTGTTCAGCATTAAAGCTCTCCTGCAAAAACAATAAACGAATGCTTTCAAATAAGCATATAAATGAAAGAAAGGGTGATCGTAAAGTAAATTTACTTCGTCTAATTCAGTGTTTCTCAACCTTTTGCGGTTCACGACCCCTTTAAAGAGTTCCATATAGTTAGCGACTCCCTTCCTGTTCTACTTTTTACGTTATAGAAATTACAACGAAAAACACTTCAAAGATATTTAATTTCAAACAACTGATCAATTTTAGATCTGTTAGTGCGACGGTAGACTGTGCAACCACAAAGCCAATTTAGGGATTCGTGGTTTAGTGCTCGATAAAGCCAATCTTATATCATCTTTAACTTTCCTTTGATTTCGTGCTTTCGGTTTTGATATGTACAAGAGCTGAAAAGCCGCTCTTGCAGTGGTATGTTGTTGCAAATGTAAGGACTATTTGAAAAGGCAGTTCGGATACTTGTGGATAGGATTCGCGCATAGCACACTAGAAATGAGAGCAGGGGCGTAGCCAGAAATTCGCATTGGGTGGGCTGCTTTGGGGGTCAGGGGGCAAAGCATTCAGCCGCGGAAGGAAAGGGGTCAGGGAGCGGTGCTCCCAGCGCTAGAAATTTTTGCATTTTTTTGCAAAAATAACTTAATTTTAGGGCTATATTGATAAAAAAATAATGCTTTTAAAACATGGCATTGAAATTGGCAATGGAAACATGATTAAACTGGTTGCATAAATGGGCTATCTGGGAGGTGGCTAATGGCAAAATTTTAATTCTTTTATTTAGATGCTGGTAAATTATAAAATCGTGTGGTTCAATAAAATTCACATCGAGAAATCTATTTCGTTCACAGCTAATAGATAAAAATAATTGGGGAGGGGGCTAATGAAAAGAGAATTGAGAGGAACGATCGGTAATTAACTAATACTGAATAGCCCCCCCCCCATTATTCTTAATTAAGTTTATGGTATATTTGTTGATGACACCTATATTTAGCATTTTTACACTAGCGATCAAATTTGATTGCTTATTTTTGGTCATTTTTCAAAGTTTTTATGTATTTGTGAGTTTTATTTTTAACAAATTAGCCCCTCCCCTCTCTGAATACATGTTTCAAAAGATGTTTTAAATCACTATTTTAATCCATTCCAGTGCATAAAACAGTCTCAAAAGAGCTAAAAGCGTGGTATTTGTTTTATTCTGCATTTTGGTTGACGTGCCAATGAGGGGGGCGTAGCCCCGCCGCCCCCCCTGGCTCTGCTACTGACTGAGAGAGTGCCATTGTTCGAAAACCATTACGTGCGGACGAATGATTTTGATAATCATAAAATTGGTCTTGTAATTCATCGGGAATATCACTAACATTCTAAGCAATTAAGAACGGATTTCATGCAAATGCGGCTTCTTCTTCTTTAAGCTCAGGAAAATATCGTTTTAACACAGTTTTAAGGGGTTGAAGATGCTGTGTAGTCAATGTATTCAAACGTTCATCGAGTAATTCATCTTTTTTAATAGCACTGGACAAATTTTCAAACATGGCGATATTTCATTGTACCACTTAACAAGTTTGGCTTTCCAACTAAGCTGCAGATTGTATTGTAATGCTTGCAATAGTAGGCCTACAACCGGTTGACAACTTGCTACGATATAATTGAAAAGCGATCGCTCCAAAGATTTTGAAAATTTCAGAATTCTTTGCGACTAAAGAAATACCAGTATTTTATAAATAACCTTACGACCCCCTGAAAACACCTTCGCGACCCCCAAGGGGGTCGCGACCCCCAGGTTGAGAAACGCTGGTCTAATTGTCATTCGAAAATACAAACCGGCATAAATACTCGACATCGCAATGAAACAAGCATTGCTGTGAGTGCTGCAATTTACTAAACATGAACAGTAGCGTACGCAGGATTTTCGAAAGGGGGTGCTAGGAAATTCAGAAAATTTGAGAATAATAAAGACCAGAATGAAAATTTTCCAGCCCAAAATCAAGTCCGTTTTCTGCCCAAAATTAGGTGAAGACCAAAAACAAAAAAATAAAAATAAAGGTCTTCACTCAAATTTAGTCCGGTTTTTGGCCCAAAATTAGATGGAGGCCAAGAAAAAAGATCTTCGCCCACCGTTTCTGCGCTCAATCCCTCTGCCCAAGTTACAAAAAGGGGGCCCATGCCGCAATTTTGCATACTATTCTATGCTAATCATACTATCCTGCCGACCCAAAAGGTGGGCCATGGCCCAATGCCCCCCCCCTAAATACGCCCCTGAATATGAACTGGGCTGCGGGTAGATGGACTACATTGTTCAATACGATCAATACTACTAAATAAAAATTTTGTTGTGACTCAAATGCAAAAACAAGATCAGCCTGTGTAAAATTCAGTTAGTGAGGTTTGTTGTTAAATTTTCTAGGCTGATGATATAATTCGTAGGTTGCATTTATCCTGTCATAATAACACAAAAATATAAAATAACATTGTTGGCAATAGCAAAAACATGAAGTAACTAAGAGAAAAAAATATTGAAGTGTTTATAGTTCCATATTTATGAGACTTAACCAGTCCAACGTACACGCAATCTTAATGGTTAACCTAAACCAGGAAATAGTCAAAACTGTAATTACAAGACCATAATTATTTGGCAATAATTAAAGGTCCAAAGGTTTATAATATTTCCCCTACTGTAGCCACCCAAAAGAAGTTTTAGCTCATCATGACAAACAAATTTAATCTTTTTTGTTTTTTTTCAGTATATTTGCTGAAAACGGAATTTAATGAAACACTCTCAGTCAACTGCTGATGTTTTGCCAAGCAATTATTGCCATGCATCATCAAAATTACTGGGACAAGTGGGATTCCATCTCTGACCAACAAGCCAGATTAAACGATTACGACTCGAATCATTTTGTGAGACAATAAAAGTTTCAGAATTTAGCAGTGGTCAGAAAAGTTTGAAGGCACGTAATTAAAAGCCTTTTTTAATACACATTGAATTTTGGGATCATTGACAAAGCATACTATACGTAAATTACACATTTATGTTGCTAACATCAAATTTAAAAAATCATTTTCAAAGTATGAGAAAAATAACAAAGGGGGTTCTAACGTAAGCCAAAGTTAGCAATATTTTGCTCCTACCTGTCTTGCACAACTGGAGAGCCATTGCCACCAATGTATCCAGTAACCATGTCACTACTTGGCATTCGCCTATCATCGCTTATTCCTAGCGCTATGTATCCATTAGGCGAAGTTTGTGTACCCTGTGGAAACAAAGCATTTTATAATGTGGCGGGTTTTATCCAAATACTTTACAAAGTGCAGGTTGAAATAAAAATAGTTTTATGTTTCCAAAGATTAAACTACTGTATTAGAATACTGTGAGTAGTATACGGAGTCTCAAGGGAAGAACAGTGCTAGGATAAACAGCATCAGGCATTTTTGTAATTAATTCTTGTCTTAAATCGCTCAATTATGTCCGATTTGATGTTACCGTGAAAAGAATGCTCAATGGAAAAACCAGAGTAGAAACAACAGAAAAGTAAACAAGAGACAGAAAAATCTTACAGCGTATTTTATCATCACTGCATGAATTCTCACCGGATAATGTTATTCATATAAAATATAGAATTTTATTTAATAAGGTTGCCCTCTGAGGATCCGAGAGGGTGAAACAGGCTTTAGAGGTTTCCATTCCTGTGTTTATTGTAGTTTGAATTAAGTCTTATCGCTTTTCAATTTAGCTACAACAACATACGTATATGAGCAAAAGCGTAAAAATACAATGAATCTAATGTAAATCAACCAAATCATAATGGAAGTATTAAAACGTTTAAAGAAATAAAAATAATTGTAATCAAGTTTTGTAAGACCTACTGTATGAGCTTGATTATGGTTTTGCATGCCGTAATTTCGATTAGAAAGATGGTCCGAAAACTGTGAGTTTGCAATCGAAATCGAATTTACATTAATGGCATCGTTAAATGTTTTAAAATTTATTTGAGCAGCTCAACAATACGCGTAAAAATACACTCAATGCTTAGTTTTCAAATGGAGAGAAACGAATATTTCAGAAATATCCGCTATTAAAAGTATGTCTGACAAACAAAAAGCTGCACCAAAAATGAACAAATGTTTGAAAACCCTCAACAGCCAGTCAAAAACTAATAAAAAAGGAAAACAACAACGTTTAAACGAGGCTGAAAAGATTGATTCATCTCTTTATGTCCACAGGGTTTGATATAAAGGTGGTTAGCGCTTGTCTTTCCATAAGCTCTACATTTTATTTTATTTAAAAATATTCTTTGTCTTAAAATGTTGCTATTCTCTGTTTATGCCCACGATTACGTTTGAGTTTTATTGATGTAAAATTAAGCTTCAATTTCACGGATAAAATAGTTTAGCTCTTTAAATTTTAGCACACTATACAGTATAGTTAATCATTAAATACAAGGAACCAACTTTTCTATGAAACATCATGGTATGCTTAAAGCGTTGTGCTGAAATGTTTTGTGTAAAAAATGTTTTATTTTCACTAACAACGTGGTGTAAAACTGTGGCTACTGTAACAAATAGAATTGATTTCCATACTGTGATAAATGATAATGATGTACTGGTAAAGTTTCGAAGTGATTTCGCAACAAATCTAGTGATACTTCATAATCTAAAATTAATCTATAAAAATTGGGTTTTCGAAAGCATAAAAATAATAAAAGTATAACAATAACTGCGCTTTCTTAAATTGTAAATAGCAGTAATTCTTCTGTTACTTAGCTTGTGCACCTGTCAAAGAGTTACTTTTTTTTTATCGTCTGGTTTTAGTTTCGCTAGTTTTTTTGCGACCTCTTACCTTCATTGTAAAACTAATGATGTCATTCTCCAATATCCAGCTTGCATAGAAATCACAGTTAAAGCCTACGTCTGAAGAAATGCAGTTGGCAGGGTCCTTAATCTCTCCAGAAGATTGTGAGCAAGAGCTTGGGCTTACTGAACTTGTTGGCGATGGTGTTGGTGATGATGCTGGCGACGGTGTTGGTGCTGATGTTGGGGCAACAGAAGGCGCTGAATCACCAAATATCATTAGCTGCAATTGATATAAACTCTTCCTCTAATTAGGACCAGTTTAGAGTATCCTCTATTAGACAAGAAATCCGTATTTCTGTACAAGGTTAAGTATTTGGGGCTATTTTTGTTTATGAATATTATTGATAACATCACAATCGATTAGTGAACGAGTGGATAGAGAGCCTGCGACTGAAATGATAAACAGAAATAAAATGTGCAATAAATATGATATTCATACTGAATAAATATTCTGCATTATTAGGAATGAAACGGGGTGATCATCCATAATCATTTCTGATAGTAACTAAAATGCGTCATGATGTAACTTAGTGATAATTTGAAAATTTATTACTTACTGTTACAGCGTCTTATGCAGACCTAAAAACAATTGCTTATTAAGTTTGGACTTGAGATACCTCTTTAATCAGGGACATTTTGTTAGCAAAGCTGTTGATGGCATATAAAGTAACGGAGTAGGAACATGCGATTCATTCACGATTTGAAACTTTTACTATCATAATCTATTGTACTTGCAATTTACACTTGTTTGAAGTGTGAGAAAATTCTACAGCAAGCATAATTATATACAGTATTTTCAACAAGTTTAAAACTTCAAAATAATTAGAGCAAAACCTTTCGGTACCGGTATCTTTCAGCATTATTTGTGACAGAGTAAAGGAATAGGAATCAGACTGCAATCAATTTCAGATTTTCAATTAAAAAAGAAGTGCAAAAAAAGCATCATTAGGTTATGTTATACCCAATTCACAAGTAGTGACAATAGCAAAATAATTGCTCATTGGTTTTATATTAAATTTTTTATTCTCTTAAACGTGAATAATTTTATTATGCGTTCGTATAAGTTATGAGTAAATGATTTTATTATGCGTTTGTATATGAATGAATGATCTTACCCGTTGCGGCGATACTACTCGGAACCGATCGTTGTTACCGTGCTGCGTAAACCTTCCGTTTAACTGCAGGGATTTAGCGAGCATCAAGTATCGGCATTGACTAAAGTCTAAATCTCTGCTGTTAGTTGAAGTCAGAGGGCGGGAAAACTAAAAACGAAAAATGGTCAGTTATCATATTATTTCAAAAAATACTTTTATGTTAAACTAAAACAAAACGTCTGGCCAGGCGAGCGACTGTAACACAGCCTACCAGCTGACATAGCCAGAGAGAACTAAACCTTTTATTTTCATTGCCATCTCGCAAAGTGAAGGTTCAGCACCGATAGTAGATAGCGTCGAATTAGTGATTGAAAGGCTGCAGATTCCCGGTTCGATTCCCGAACTGTCAATGTGTTGTAAATTTGTAGTTTTCTTGGCAAAGACTCTTAACGCTTATTTCTCTTTGGGGGCAAGCAGTTTATCTGTTGTAGTGGTGCAGTCTGACAAAATACTCGCAAAAAGAACCCCAAAAAAGGTGCTCTGCGTTGGATGTGGTTTAACAGATGCAAAATGTTTGGTGTATGACAATTAACAAATGAATCTCACTAGAGCCTTTGAGGCAGAACAGCGCAGCCACAACCCAAATGGCAATATAACGCAGACCAATTCTAGTCAATGATCAACTTACCACAAAAGTCATAACGTTGTCTACAAAACTTCCGCTTATCACATTAACATTTTGCTCCGTGTCTCTGGATGGCATTTGACGTGCTTGAACATAGCTATTACAAAAACAAAATGAGAATTAGTTGCTTTGCTCAGTTATACGTCATACGACGTTCCAAGAGTTATAATACAAAAACACGGGCAAACGTTAGCGAATTCCAATGCACACTTTGCATCGACAACTTGATTGATAACAAGTGCTGTAAAAATTACTCGAGAAGTGTAATCAAGTAAAAGTTTTGTTACTTGAACGAAAAAATACTTGAAGTAAAGTACAAAGTATTGACCAAAAAAGTAGTTGAGTAAAAGCAAAAAAGTAGTCGTTTTAAAAGTACTCAAGTACAAGTATTTCTGAAAGTATTTAACCCTATATATACCGGGCTATTTTTACACCCTATTTGTACCGGGGGGGCAAATTTGTCCCCCCCTACCTAAAAACCGATTGGTAAGTGACAGAATCGAGATTTTTTGCTTGCTGATGCTATTTTTTGTTAAATTTTTAAAAATAAATTTTTTGAGGTTGTGATGTCACGAAAACGATGATGACGTGATCAAAACCAGAAAATCCTTATAACAGCATGCAAATTTGCCTAAATTTTCGAAATATTAGTTTAAGTTTGGACTTTTGTTGTTTCCAAGACATTTCTGGTAAAGTTACCGCAAATGATAACGTCATCATGCATGATGACATCACATGCATGATGACATCATCGTTAATATATTGCGTTGATTATTCTTTGTAATTTTTTGTGACTGAAATATAGTATATTTCACAAAATTATAGAAGTATAATTTTCATTTTATCATTCAACAGCTAATGAAAATGAATATTTTTTTTCTGCAAACGCAGTTTATTTCGAGAAACAGCAGAAAAATCAATATTTTTGAATTATGACGTCATCAATGACGCAATGATGATGCAATGCATTTATCAGTAAATAAAATATTTTATTTCAGCAGAAGATTAGCATTGTCAATGAATACCAGTACAATGAATAGAATACGCGCACTGATAAGCATGAATAGTGCTCAAAACTGCATAAAACTCCTTAGGTGCCTCTAACAAAGGCAAAAATGACGTCACTTCCTGTTGTCCAGCTGACCCCAAACTTTCTGAAAATGTGTGTTATTAAATTTGATTCAAAATCAGGGTGCATCAAAGCAAAACTTTGCTTTTGTTTAGGAGCTATATTAAAATAACTGAGAGGGGGGCAAATTTGCCCCCCCCGGTACAAATAGGGTTAAGCAAACTAGATGGTAGTTTGCCAGCAAACCCAGTAAACGACCGACGTGTAGCTGATGCTGTGACGCTTAAAAGTACTTTTTGTCTACCGTCAAATCAGCAATTAATTAAAAATATCTGATTATGGAACCTCCAGAAAAGTAGAGTCAAAATATTTGTCAATTAAATATCTCCTGATATCATAAAACACTGGCACCTTAGCTTGAACCGTTCAAAAAAAATTTTTGGGGGTCCATTTGGGGGGTCCCCGGGATGGCACCCCCAAACTACACCAAAATATTTGTCTCTTAAATATCTGCTGATATCATAAAACACTGGCACCCTAAGTTAAGCTGTAGAAAAAATTGATTTTAAGGGGGGTCCATTTGGGGGGGTTCCCCAGGGGTGGCACCCCCAAACTATGTCAAAATATTTGTCTGTTAAATATCTGCTGATGTCATAAAACACTGGCACTCTAGAAAGCCGTTAAAATAATTGATTTTTTGGGGCCCAATTTTGGGGGGTTCCTAGTGGAGCTGCCCCAAAATTTTTTGGGAGAAAAAATTGCGTTTGCAGCTCAACAACTTTACACAAAAATTAGATTTCGATGTTTTGTGGTTTAGGAGAAGAAGAGCGAACAAAAATTAGGAAGAAAAAAAGGAAAAAAAAAACTTATCGCGGCCAAAAGTGGTTTAGTTGGGATGAAAGGGTATCTTAAGACATACCACCAAATGAAATATTTTTTGCGGTACTTAAGTCGTTTTTGACTGAGACCGCTTTTTACGCCAAACTTGCGGGGCGGTTTTCGGGTTCTAAAACTAAAGTCACGTGATCTTTTGCCTCGAAATTTGGTACAAACATACAACTCATCAATCTCAAACTGCTGTCAAAATTCATGTAGCTAGATCAAACCGTTCTCGAGTTATAAGCAAAAGTTTGAAATTTCCCACTCGTTAGTTGGAAAATGGCCGAGTAAAAATAAAGGAACACGCAACGCGAGCGTCGGTTGTTCCAATTAAACAAATTATTCAATCGAAACCTGTAGCGTGTAACAACCAGCCGATTACCTTTAATGTAGCGTGTAACAACCAGCCGACTACCTTTACATCATTGCCACATAACGTTTGGTCTTCTAACCCCTTACTCTCTCAAGAAGTCATAAATATCATTAATTGATGCAAGTTTTTGTTGTTATATTCAAATCAAAAATAACAACAAAACTTTGAGATTTGAAAATCATGTCACGCAGAATTTACTTGGAATCACTTAAAAAAATCTTTGGTGACTTAACTTTGAACAATTGCCGCTAGAAAACTCAGCCGTTCAGACAAATTTGTGCTTCAAATTTAAAGCTACAGTAGTTTGTACTCTTCTGAATCAAAATGCTACTTAAAGTAGCGTTACTTCACGCTAAAAGTAACCAAGTGAAAGTAGAAAGTATTCAACAATATAATTACCCTTTAAAAGTGCTCATTATCGACAAATTCTACTAGAGTAGGCTATTTAAGTAGAGCTACTTTAGACCTCTGTTGATAACTATTTTCCTGCATAAAATTTTATTTCGGGTCAAATAGGACGGTATTTCTGCGCTTTCCATATTTACTTTCAATGATGTTCAAAAAGTTGGTTTTGAGAACATTTCTTTACTACAGTATAACAAACACGAACTAAAAAAGTTAAAACTTTGAAGATCCTTTGAAAAATATTCAAAGAGGAAAAATCAAGTTAAAGAACTTTGCAGCTCCCTTGCAATTTGCTTAGGTCGGTTAGTATGTGACTTCATTCCTGCCTCCGAGAATATTGCAACAGACATTATTTTTGGAACTGTTTTTTCTATTTGCATTAAGTCTTGATCTCATTCAAATTGAAATCTGATTCTTTGTTGCCGTTGTTTTATTTCAATGGGCTCGAGGTAGCTTTCTTTAAGTATTTTTGTTTCAATAATAACTGAAATTTTAAAAATATTAATGTTTGATGCAGTTTAATTTCTGCCACTTTGAACCGGTGCATTTACGTATGTGACGCTTTCTCCCAGCACGCAATCACAAATTTTGAAATATTCTTCGAAATGATTCAAAAACTTCGAGTGGTGAAAGTTTTTGGCAACAGAAACCATCAATTGACTTTGAAATTTATTGTTCTCTTATATTTCCTAGTGGAGCATGCTACTGTTTGCCAGTAACCTAATTCTGTTATTTAATGTTGCTTAGTGTCTTGTCCTGTATATAGAACATTTTTTAGTGTAAGCTGCTTCGGCAAAAATAAACTTGCAACACACCTGTCCTGAACAAAAAAATTTCCACCAAGAAAATATCCGACATATATATCTGTTTCGGGCATCAGCTGGTCATCACTAATTCCCAGTGCCAGGTAACGATTGGATGAGGATTGAGTTCCCTGCAAAAATTTATTTTAAATTTAATTTAATATCTGTAAAGTTGCAATAACTGTCAAAGAGCCACCAATAGAAGAATGATGCTGATGTTGAAGAAATCAAAAATTGGAAAAAACACAAAACTCTTAGCTTGATTGTGATGTATCGCCCATGTTAGAGGAACAAACAGCAGGCTACTCCCAAAGATAATTCTAAATCAACACACGAAAAGAAAGGATGACAGATATCTAACTTGTCAACCGAACAATAACAACAATTCAGCACAACCAGCAAACCTACCACCATTGATGCTGGAGGAGCAATTTTTTGGGGGTAATTTTTTTGGAGGAGTAATTTTGGAGAAATTTTTCGTAATTAGAATTATCTGTTATCTATTAGTCAAAGTTCAACAGATCATTTAATTTTCATTTTCTATAAAAATTTTCATTTGCTATAAAATTTCATTCGTTTGGTCAAATTTTCATTTGCTATAAAAATCTGTTTTGTTCATTTCATTAGCTTCATCGACTTCTGAAAAGATTTCAATAATTTTCGTCACCGTGTTAAAGCATATATAATATTAATGAAAGTGTTTTTATTTAGAATATGTTGTCCCAAAACTCAACACTTTTTTCTGCAATAATGCTTAAAGCTTCGAAGTTCATTTATAGAGAGATTGTGTCAATTTTGCTACCTTAGAAACCTTGAAGCAACAGTTCTGTTACATCATTTTAATTCTAAACTTCTAATGCTTGTCTGATTTTAACAGATCAGTAAAAAATCAGACTTCAAACCTCACCAATGTTGTCAAATTTTATTGCGTTGGTAGAGCCTTTCCTGGCTTGATATTGAAGCTGAATTTAACGGACATTGTACAGTATAATACCAAACACTCCATAATTTAAATTTCATTTTTGGGAAGAATTATAGTTGATTGAGAAGCACAATGTGGAAATTCAATGCTTTGAGTGTATGATTGTTTTGATTGGTTGCTTTTGACAGTAATGTAATACAGCTGGCTGCGAACATTTTGCTAAATCTATTTTGTTTTTGTGAGAAAGCAAAAATTTTTAATATACTTAACTTGGAGTTTATACTGGAACTTATTTATTTGCCTAACAATAGATCAAATCAAATCTTTTACTATAGTCGCTGTATTATGCCCAAGCGTGTAACGAGTTTGCGGGGCCTATCTCCGCGTGATTGCGCCAGCGGGCAACATAGCTCCTTTCGAAGTAATGTCGTAGCGGTGGCGAGCGGTTGGCAGCACTGTGTCCTATTTGACCGGCCCAAGACTCGAACCTCAGACTTCCCGCCCCAGAGACGAACCCATTACATTCGACCAACTGGCCAGTACCTAACAGTAGAACTTGCATTTTATGCTGTAACGTTAAATGGCAGGTGAGGAGAAAATGAATGAAAAGAGAGTCCCGATAAAGGCACTTCACTTACAAGTTGATGGGTCAAAAAAGGAAAACCAAAAAAAAAATGTAAAGTAGTATTGGAATGTGACATGATTGCCAGCGGTTTGCATAGGTTTGATGCACAAGATCATACAAGATGGAGATTAAGCTGTAAAATCCGTTGATCCCAGATTGCGGGGAACGTCTGCTGGATTCGAGGAGTAGAAGGAAGATACACACTCCTGTATCAAAATCATTATGAGGAACGCTTTGCTTTGCGTTTGTTTGCTTGGATTTGCGTTGGCTATGAAATCTATAAAATTAATTACCTTCATTGTGAATACAACGTTATTGTTGTCATCTATTTGCCAGCTCACATAAAAGTCACAATTAAAAATTTCTTCCGTAGCAAAGCATCCTCTTGGCGATCTAAATTCTCCTGAATTCGAACAAGTGGTAGCTGCATTTGAAGGATTTGGATTTGAAGGAGTTGTTGCTGGCGGAGTTGGCACTAAAAAGAAATGCTTAGTCCGTTCTTGGTGTTCAGTGCATAAAACGAATAATGTCGTCCAGGCCAATTGCTTTTCTTTGTGCGTAAAGCAAAAATATTCGTCTTTGAAACTCAGGCAATTACTGCTAAATCTTTTTGCAACTGTCAGGTGTTGCTCTAATTGAAGCAGGTTGTGGCAAAAGTTGATAAATGGCATTTTTCAAACAATGAATTTTTAGTAGACTTCAGATTATTTGCTAAAACTAATTTTTCTGATAAAACATTATCTTAATATTCAATCATTTATTGGTAATAAGTACATTAATATGTTGTACTTGACAACAAAACTAAAAGTAAATTTAAAACTTTAAACGCGATTTTATCGAACTAAAAAAGTGCGACTTATCAACTTTTGCCAAAACGCGCTTCAATTATGTATCGGTGGCTGTTTGTTCATTCTAATTACTTTGCAATTTGTTTACAGTTATACAAACTTTATTTAGATGGCATAAGAAGACAAAAGCTAGTGGCACATGCAGTATTTATCCTGCTGAGAACTGGTCATTGTATTATCTCAGGGGTGAGATTTTCGTTGACATTAAGTTGGAAACTGTTAAAAAATGAAAGTCGAAAAATCAGCAAGCGGCAAATTTAATTCTATTGCCAGCACTGTAGAAGTAATAGTGTTATATTAATTTCGCACTTAACGCATTAAAGGAATTTGCGACTAATCTCCCTTTCCAGCCTCTGACTGACTAAAATTGAAAACCGAGTGCGATCATTTTACAAACATGTTCGCCGTTCTTTACAAAGATTTTGCTCGAGATCGATTTTATTGGAGAAGTGAAAACTACTTGAGGTAAAAAAAAGAGGTGCTCAAAACCTTATTCAAAAATTCTCTTTATCCTCGAAAATAGAATTAATTCGTTTGACTTGGTACCATTAGCAATCATGCGATTTGAACTTTTGTGACATCAAAAAAAGGTTGACTTTGCAAAATTTTGTGCAAAATAAGCTACACAACGTTTGACAATCAAACATTACATTGTTTATTCTGCTGAATTTACCAACCCACTTACCGACCGAACTTACCAGAAATTACCAACCCACAAAACTTCTTGCAGAATAGGCAACATAATGCTAATTATTTTGCAAGAAGTTTTGCAAAGTCATCTTTTTCTGATGTCACGAAATTTCGAAACGCAGGGTTGCTAATGGTACGAAGCATGGATACGAAGTAAACGGATTAAATTAATTTCGCATACAAGAGGATTATTAAAACAAGGTATAGGAACCTCTTCGTTACGTCATGTAGTTGTCATTTTTTCAATAAAACTGATCTCGAGCAGCAAGCATCTCTTTAAAATCTGTAGCATAACCATTACGACTGACAACTAGCCACAAATGAAATATAATTTCAGCAAAATATCAATTCTTAAAGCAAAGCTCGTTGACTGAAGTAAAAAAAACAAAAGAACATATGATATAGATCATACATGGAATTGTTCTGCTTAAGTGCTAGTGCCACAAAATATTGTGTTCGGACACATGGAAATAGTATAGTTGATAACAAAGATGATTTTGATTGAGCCTGCAACATTAACGAAATTAAAAGCATTGTAGTTTCTAGGCCAATGGTTCCCAACCTTTTTCTAACCCTGGCCCATTTTCATTTTGAAAATTTTCCACGGGCCTACTCTCAAAGTATTGCTCACTTGCAATTTTCCACTAGCCTGAGCAGTAGCGTAGCCAGGATTTCACAAAGGGAGGGGGGTTTTGGAAGCTTGAAATATCAGTAAACGAACTTGACCTAAATTTTCATCAGTCTTGAATTAGATTGAGGCGGTTTTTCTGTCAAAATCAGGTTATCTCCCCAAAAAAAGGTCTTCACCAAAATTCAAACGGTTTTTCCGGCCGCAAACAGGTGATCTCCACAAAAAAAAAAAGGTCTTTGGTCCAGAGAATGCCTTTTTCTGTGTATTTTCACTCGATCTCAAAAAAAACAACAAGTCAACTCGCCATTTACCGCAACTTTCTGCAAGTTTTCTTACAAAATACGACTTTTTCAAACCAAAATGCTCTGTGGTCCACTGCAAAATACTTCTGTGGCCCACAGGTTGAAAACCACTGTTCTAGGCAATGTATTGAAGACTATCGGTTAAATAAAAAGCATAGCCAAACTTTGAAAATTTTATGTAATACTCTAATGTATTAAATTTGCTTGAATAATAATTGTAACATGTAGTGTTTTGTTTCGCTTTCGTAATTTTGTTGAAATAAAAAAAATTTTTGATTCAGATGGCATCATTAAAGAAACTAGGAAATGATATCGCAAGCGATTTCCGGGGACTTCGCGAAAGTATCGAATTATACAGAACTAAAGAACTTCACAATTGTATTAAGCGTGTGTATGGTTGTTATTAGTCAGATCTGAAATACATCGCTTTCGAATCTCATAATGTTTCATTTACTAGATCAGGTTTGTGATTAACGGCTTTCCAAATTTAAGTGTCTAGAAAAGGTATTTGTTAAATGACAATCAAAATTTTACAACTCTGCTTAGTCCTCGTTTCAAGTTTTAAGGAGTTTGTAGAATTTTCTCTTAACATCGCAGCCATGGGCGTCGGCAAGGGGGGGCAGGGGGGGGCCATGGCCCCCCCCTGGATTTTCACACACTCTTTCTAAAAGCTCCCAAATTTCAAAAATTCTTCCATTTTTAGTGGTTAATAGTGGCTCCATTCTTATTGGCCCCCCCCTGAAAATTTTTCTGCCGACGCCCTTGATCGCAGCGCAATTTTTAAAATTGAGGTTGCAAACAAAACCCTCGTTAAAACAAATATTTCTACAGGAAGTTTTTGCCAATATGATTTTCGGATTTGTAACTTACATTAACTTGTCCAGAAATCTGACACACAATCCTAAATATCAAATTTACTCTCTCAAATAGCCCACCAAAAATTAGTCATATTTTATTTACCTATTTTGATTTTATCTTTCTTGTATGCCCCATAAGTAGGTATACAGTTATCGCTCGAAAGTGTTACAAGAATTTTTTTATTGGTGGTATATACTTCATTTCAAGTCATATTTCAGTTCCTGATTCTTAGCATGTAATGTGAAGCGCTTTGGAAAGTGCTGCTTCGAACGTAAAAACAAATTTAGTCGATTTATATTGTATTTGCTGTATACCTACTTATGGGCCACCCTGTATTTACCTATTCTGAAAGTTTCATGTGTCCAGTTTAAATGGTTGAAAATTTTGAATTTTAAAGGCCCCCATTTTGGTACCACAAATTTTGTCAAATTTTATTTTTTCTTCATATTTGCTTGGGTATCCTGAAATTGTGATGTGTCTAGCTTACACATTTAAAAAGTTTGAATTTTGGCGTCCTGTTTTGAGGGGGACACTCCATTGTGGCACTCCCAAAGTTTGTCAAAGTTTATCTTTTCTCAATATTTACCTATTTTGAAAACTTCATCAGTCCAGCGTAAGTGGTTAAAGTTTGAATTTTGGCGTCCTCATTTTGGTATTAAAGGGATCTCTTCATTTTGGTACCCCCAAATTTTGTCAAATTTTCTCTTTTCGTCATATTTTCCTATCCTGAAAAGTTCAGGTGTCTAGCATGAGTGGTTAAAAAGCTTGAATTTTGGCGGCCCAGTTTGAGGAGGACTTCTAATTTTGTTACACAAGAACTTTTCAAATTTTATCTTTTCTTTATATTTGCCTACGTTAAAAATTCCATGTATCTAGCTTAAAGGTTAAAAAGTTTGAATTTTGGAGAGCTCGTTCGGGGGAAAACCCAAACGGTGGCAGCCCCAATTTTTGTAAAGTTTATTGTATTGTTAATATCTACCCATTCCTAAAATTTGATCCATCTAACTCTAACGGTTTAAAAGTTCAAAATTTTGGAGAATTCGATTAAGGAGAATCCATCCAATCTGACACTTCCAATTTCAGTCCCACACTAGTTCTACCTGATATCTTCAATCGCTCAAACTTTGAATGCAATGCCTTTGGCAGATTAAAAGCAGATAGCGGCAGAGGAAAAAGAAAAAAAAAAGGAAAAAGGAAAATGCAAAGCAAGAAAAACGGTTTTTAAGTTAGGGTAAACGAACATAACCAAAAGAAAGGTGGTTGATAGTGTGCTCCAAAACTACAAACCATTTTTCATCAATATTGGTTGGTAATTACTGAGTTATATCGGTTCAAACTCGTCCACCTTTTTCCCATTTTCGGCCTGTAAAATTTTGTTTACGTAACCGGGCGCACCCAAACTCGATTTACGTAAACCATTTACAAGCACCCACATTGTGTTTAAATTTCAGCTTTGTAAGTATAGTGGTTTTGGAATTATAAACGAATTAATAACTTTTCAAGCCAAAAATTGTCGTTTTTTTATGTTTTTTGGTGTCTCAATTCACAGTCACGTGACCTAGGATCCCAAAATTGGAACACATGACGCTTGCATTAATTCTTTCTGTGAGTCCAAACTTCACCTTTCTAAGTTTTACTGTTTGCTAGTTATAAGCAAATCAATCCTCATCTGCCAAAATCTGCGAACAAAAACAAAAGTACTATACGCTCTCTCGCGAAATCCCAATCAAAAACAGATTATTTTCGGGGCGACAAATTGAAAACTACTAATTAAATAAAAAACATGATCAAGTTTTGAAACTCTTATGCAATGCTCTAAAAAATTAAGTATGATTAGATCATAATTGTGGCATGTTGTGTTTTGTTTCATTTTCGTAATTTTGTTGTAGTAAATAGAAACAGTAGTGGTTACTTAACAAAGTTAATTGTGATTCAGAGTGCATTATAAAAGAAATCAAATAGGCAACAAATTGAAAACTATCGATTAAACAAAAAGCATAGTCAAATTTTAAAACTGCTATGCAATACTCTAATGTATTAAACTTGATTACATAATAATTGAGATATTTTGTGTTTTGTCTCGTTTTTTTCGTGATTTTGTTGTAATAAAAAAAAGCAGCAAAGCTTACTTGTCAGTACAAAGAATGCTCTTCCTTTATTTCGTTGTATGTAATTGCCTCCGTGATACTTTAACTCATCGTGACGATAAAATCTGTAAACGATTTTTTAAGCATGAAATACCATTTAAGATGCAACGCTATTAATTTTTGTACTTCGAAGCCTACAGATTAGAATCAAAGCCTTAACCAGTAGTATACAATTATTAGAGACGTTTCAACTTATCGCTTCAGTCATCATTAATCTCATCCAACTAAAAATAAAATTAATGATAGTGAATGAAATTGATGATAGTGTAATGATAGGGAAGTCAAAACGTTTTCAATATGATGCATGCCACCGTTTTGCTCTTTTAATTTTAGTGAAACCAAGGTCCTCTACAAGGGATTAGCATACCGTTACGCATGAGCAGTCACGCTTAAATAAAAATTCACATACAATAAAGTAACCAAAAAGAACAAAAATTAGAAGCAAAAAAAAAAGAGTTTACCATCTCCTTGTGGAAAATTCTGATAAAACTATTGCGATTGTTGATAACTTCAACATCTTGAAATTATGATACACAATATTGGCTTCAATATTGCTTTCAAAAATTGATTGACAAATTTTTAATCTAGCACCTCATTACTTCAAAACTTTTCTCGAAGAATTTCTTAGTTTTTTTTGCTTTATGGAATACTCCTTATACAGTACAGTATGTACTATAAAAAGAAAGTTAGCAATGTCTTCAAAATCGGGGAAACCAGAAGCACGCTGCTTTTCAACTATGAAGGCGATAATGGGATACGTACAAGCATATAACTTAATAAATTTGATTTCCAATTCTTTCCAAAAAATTTGTCTTTGCAAAACAGAAATTTCATAATGCACACTTATTTAAGGGCTTCTGGTTTTTCTGTATTGGAGAAGTAACATGTATGCCAACTAACATAGGAAATTGCGGATTCAAAGTGCAAATGTGTTTAATTCTTGATTAGTCGTGACATCAACTCAACAAAATTCTTATGAAAATGCAAAACTATAAAAAGCTTGTTATCTTCTAATCTTCATTTGGTGAGTCGAGCTTAACCTCGGTTTCCTATTATAGCTGAGTTCAAAGAGAGATTTGATGTGCAAGTACCAAGTTAATATGTCAGATCATGCAATTATTCAGCTGCAAATCGCCAATTTTAATCTCTAGTTGAATCACTGCGGCACTTTCCGTTCCGGATACTCTCCTTCACAAACCCAAATCAAGGTTTTGGCAAGAATCGATCTCGGTCGAAGTAAAATTCGAAGCCCTATTTTCCATACCGTCATAATATACAAGTCACGTACCTAAGATCACTTGCTTGGCAATTGTCCAGACCATTCCGGGGAGAGTGAGCATATTTGTTGACGTCTTGACCTCTGGCCCAGATGACAACCTGCTCTCCATCATTAGCACGATGGTCGGAAAAGTGATTAGCTACAACAGATTGTCATTTCATAATGAAAACACAATATTCATTCTACTTTTTCATGTTGAGCAAAATCCATAAAGTTTAAACTTACAATATATGGTTGCAACAATTTTGATTTTATTTTCAATCGCGGACAGTAACTCACACGTCACAAATTAATCGGGGCTATTAGCCACTCAAGACTGATTACAGTAGAAGCTATTGTAACCTCTTTACAGTGCTTAAATATGCGATCGTTGTAAAGAAAACCTTTTTGAGACAAACTATAAAGATAACTGAACTCAAAAATACTCTAGCAGGAAAATATTGTATTTAGGGTCGTAGTCAGACGATTTGTTCAGTCAGTGCTCACCATATTCTTAATTGACCATTACAGCTGTACTACTACTGAGTAAAAATTCTGCAGGCTGGAAGGGGGACTGGAAATGCTTGAGCTCACTCTATCTACACGCCTATTATTGCAATGGCAAAATTTTTATAATTTAGCTGCTAAATATTCAAAAGCAAAAACACTTCACACACACACGCAGAGATAAACAAACACACGTGGGAGCGCTCTAGAATGAAAAGCCAAACAATGTAATTTGTCACCTAATATCGGTGTATGCCTTTTGAATACGCACGCGCATCCGCAAATGAAGCGAATGATCTGCATCAACGTCTGGTCGAGTAGTACAACATATTTCACGCAAGTCTTACTAAACAAGCTTGTTTGGATATACCTTGCAGTCTTTTCCTGAAAGCAATAGTTGTAAATCCATTTTCTTGAGTTCCATAGGCGGAAGTGATGTCATCTGTACCACCAAAGTATGCGTCAGGCATGGGCACGGAACAGTCAGGCGTCCACATGTCCTGCACTCTTGAGAGGTTTCCTAAACAACAACCAGCTTTGTTGTACGTCCGCTACCAAAGCTTTAATTAAGCGAATCGCGTTTTAAATAGCGACGGTCTCCAACGACTTCCAAACTGCGACTCCATCAAAAATGCGAAAGCTACACTTATCCCCACCCTAATTCTAATCCCAACTTTAAACCTAAGCTTAATCCTATCTCTAACTCTAAAAAATCCCTACTTTGACAGTTGCAGCTTTAACAGCCGCTATTGGAGCAGTCCTCCAATTATAGAAATGGTAATTTTCCACAGCAAAACATTCAATTGTAAATACTTTTGTCATAGCTTTTCTCACGTTCAGCTTTCAGTTGAGAGAAATTGATAGCAACTAAAAGAAAAAGGACAAGAAAACTACAGTCGTTCAAGAAAGGGTAGCATCCATTTGGTAAAGCAGTGGTCTGTGGAAACTCATTCTAGAAACGCATTGCTTCCGCAGGATTTATGAAACTAAGTGGATAACAAAAAGAAGGATAAAAACTTCTTCAATGAGAAATCGAAAAAAGTTACACTGCATCAATAAACCTGTCATGTTAGCAACATCAAACGTGATGCAAATAAAAAATTCGCAAAATGGTGTTTTTTCACACATAAGCATTTTCGATAAAATAATAGTGCTTTTGTAGACATGCCAGCTTTTATGGACATTCACCTTTTATGGATATACCAACTTCTATCGACATCTCAGCTCACCTTTCACAGATCCAATAGTTATATCTGCACAATCCATCCCTCTTCTAACACGCCTGAAGTTTGATTGCCTGCGCACGCGCTTAGCACTGCGCTTATTTCTTCGTGGTGGATCAGTTTGTAGGGGACATCTTGCTTCCAGGTTACTTCCGAGTCGGTTTTCAACATCAATTTCGGGGTCCCGAGCAGGATCAGGCTGTTAAAATAATATACCATGTTTTGGTAAAGTTTGTAACGACTGGTTGCTTCATGCTTAAGCCTAACTTGAAAGGAAACGGAAGTCGCTTTGTTGTTTACATACGAAATTAATTTGCTTTCGCTGTTTTTAATAAAGAAATGCAATTTTAATGTAAACTTACGTCTTATGAATGAAACAATTAATACAAAAAATGTAAAAGTGGGTCTAATGTAGTTTTTAAGTATTTTTGCAAGATGATGTAAGTAGCAACAACAAATTACGTTTTGAAGTTTTTCAATACTAAGCAAATGGTGGAAATAGAATTAGGCACAGCCGCATGTACAACTTACCCTTGTTGTTGTGAAACTGGCTTGCTTTTGCAACAACAATCTTTGCGCTTCTGCGTGCTTCGCCTCCACTTCAAGAACAGGCTCGAGTTGCTTGCAACGTGTTGTGGTATCCGATGACTTCCATCCGACACCAACCCAACTGTGAGTGAGAACTCTCATGACAACTTCGATCTCAGTGACGTCTTTAACGTATCTCCAGTACATAAAGACTTGCCGAGCTAAAAGCTCTCTTCTCTCGTAGTTGGGATTGGTATCGTAATCGTCCCGAATTTCGGTGATTTCGGATACTAACAAAAACATCAATAAAATGCTAGCATTTCATGGACCGATATTTTTTTGCCTCTTTTTTTAAAATGATATGTTTGATAAACTTTTATGTGCAGTATCACTGTACAGTGTACATGATACCAAAAGGTGTTAAAGCAACTTCTCCAAACCCTCATTAAAATCAACAAATAAGATGATTTAATGATTAAGATTAATGAAACAGCTATAAAATATTGCGTTCCAACAATCTCTTCCAAGGAAGGAGGTTGCAATAAACTTTATTCAGATAGTTCATTAAACTTATTGGCCGAAATGCAATTTGTACCTCTGTCGCACGCCACCCCAAACCAGCCTCTTTCACAGTAGCACTTTAATATGGGGTAAGTTGTCGCTCTGGTGTTGATGCACTTTCCATTGTAACTACAGTCTTCGTCAGTCCAGCACTCATCTGTAATAAAGTTTGGTTTATATGTTATTATTGTTGTCTTGCATATTTATTTTCTAGTCACAACAGCGTCAGAGGCTAACTTTTGGAAAATCCGCACACTTTTCATTGCAATGACTACTTCGAACTTAAAGGAATTCACATCTGCTCAGGAGTTTCCAATGATCCAATGTTCGTTTGGGCTTATTCGAATTCTTGACCACTGAATTGGCTGCTTGTTCGAAGCCACCAAGCTGATGTAAAAATCGCAAAGCGTCTTATCCCAGGACGCAACAACGTGACCAGGGTGCTTTAAACCCAGATCATGCGATTAGGGTCGTCGTAAAAAAGACCCTTTGTCCTTTCGGCTTGCTGTCGATTTGCATTAGAATCAAGGTATAAAACGTAAAGTTGAATATTAAGCGCAAAGTTAAGTCATGTAGTTAAAGACGATATAGAATACATATCTTGCAAAAAATCGTTTATAAAAAATCTTTGGTAATTTGAACACTTGCTGACAATATTCTAACTTTTGGATTAAATTTTCGAGATGAACGTGAAAAAATAAGTCCGATGATCAACTCTTTTAACTGTGACAAAGTCAATCAGGACATTATGAACCGACTGTGAATAGTAAAAGTAAAGTAGCATCAGTTTCACTCGTCGATCAAGAGATCATTTTAGCGATTTTTTCGCTCTTATAAGAGATACTGCTTGAGATTGGTTTTATTGAAGAAATGAGAACAACTAAAGGTAATTAGAGGTGTCCTAAACATTGTTCCACTATACACTTTATCGGCCTAAATCATCAAGCCCATTTGAATTTTCCCACCTTTGTACTGGCAGCGATCTCCAGCAAATAACCGATGGCATTGACATTGTCCCGTGGTCATATCACATGTACCGCCATTCATGCAATACCCGTCGTAGCATCCATTTGGAACAGGCCCATTGGCACTGCAAGTGGCCTCCATTGGTGCAGGAGGGTTCAGATTAATGTCATTTTCTTCAATATAATTTAACAGTTGCCTGTGTAAAGCAGAATCTTCCTCCAAACGTTCTAGTATTCCTTTAATCCAAACCTCTAAGGGGGAAAGTGTAGTTTCAGGTACTGAACTAACTTCGGAGACTTCATCGCATTGAACAATCGAGACGTCTGCACAGCTCCAGAAAGCATAAGATGAAAAATATTCTGTTCCCTGACGAACTAACCGAATTGCACAATCACGACAATCTTCGTTTGGTAACGTAACAACCGCAGATTGTCTCCTGAAAAATATGTTTTTGTAACTTTACTTCTGCTTTTCTAATGTACATCATGTTACTGAGAGAATACAATGTGAAGAAAAGAAGGTCTGCGGAACAACCACAAGCAAGATGGGTTGGCTAAGTTGATAATATGGTTTTGAACAGCCCACAACTGGCGCTTATTAATAATTTATTACATCCATCTCAACAAAATATGCCAACTTGCAAACAAAATAATTAAAATAAGGCAAATTTACTTCTTATTTTGTATTATTTTTAGTTTTGTTACATTACGTTTTTTGTAAGAAAAAAAAGTCTCATGTGACAGTTCGGATTTTAATTCTCAACAATATTGTCTAAACGCTCGCAACAAGTAACTAACATGCATCGTGCTTTAAAGTAAGGCAGAGCTGCAATTATCGCGGGCTGTTTGCATGACAAGTTGAATTGAATATCCGTCAGCAGACATATTCTAGCACTGGCGCTAATAATGTAGGTGACGGACATGTGAACTTAACTGCTGTCGTTCATTCTACTCGACACATGAGAACAAGAAAGCACAAAAGTGAAAATAAACTCACACACTGTCTTCTCGAAATCGAAATCCACCGGTGAGATCGCGGACAACATCGTATCTTTCACCGCCGAGCTCTCTAATTAGTTCAAGTTTTGATCCACCCTATCGACAAAATCAGCATGCATGGATAAAGAAACACAAGCTAGATGATAATAATAGCTCTGTATGCGTTACGATTTACCCAAAAACTAACGGTCAAGAAGTGCAAAATCTGTTAGATGGATGTATGGATACTAAACCATCAAAAGTGGGCAAGACGCAATAATTTATGGGAAGAGCAAATTCCACGACCTCCGCAATTGCAGACGCGTAGCGTTGTGATTTAAATTTTTATTTTGAGACATTGCAAAAGTAGCGTGTCAAACAAAAGCCTTTAAAATTTATTGTGGATTTATTTCGCATCGCTTTTAAACGTTTTTTGGTGGTTAAGAACACAATTTTGTGCATTAAACTTAATTTTGTTTTATTTCCATTGTAATGTCGTCAAATTTCAACCCTCTGTAATAGCATCTGACTTTCTCTTTTTCTGCCCAATCACAAGTCACAATAAAGCGTTTATAGAGATATGGGCCTAAACCCTAAAATTAATTTTGCTTTTACAGATCTCAATTGACTTTAAGTTGCAGTTTACTGAATTCAAAATTGTTGATTCTAGATCATGGATTAGGCCTATATCATTTGGATTTGTTGTTACAACCGATTGTCTTTGCGTGTTTTTAAAATACTCTTTTTCTTTACTAGTAAAATTTGTATTAATAATTGCAGTAAACTAAAGACAAAAAACTCTTAAACAGCTTGTTTCGCCCTCACGGGATCCTCAGGTGGTAACCTTAGTCAAATAAGTTAAAATTATTAAATAATCTTGTTTATTCTATTTGAATATAAGATTACCCTGCAACAATCTCGTAAGGATGAAACCAGCTTTAAAGGTTTCCTTCTCCAGTTTACTGCAGTTTGTATCATTTAAAATCTGGATTTTCCATTTAACACCCTTTTGATGGTAATGTCAAACCCACATAACCAAACTTATGATTAACAGCCTAAGACATACTATTTCGGACTCACTTCGTCTTTTATTTCGAAACAGTATGTCTTAGGCTGTTAATCATCGGTTTCGTTGTGTCTTTATCAGACGTTGGACTCTACCTATAGCTTATCATTCAATTTTTCAGCGCATTACTCTTGATAAACTTGTCAACATTTGGCAAAAATAAACAAAAATGAATAAGAATTTGCTTACCTCATGAGGATAAGAGAGATGCCACGTTACTGTTATTGTGCTTCCTGCAATAAGGGTGGTAGCCGGAGCTCCTAGAAAAGAAGAAGGATATTAAAAACATCAATTATACAAAACAAGCTACGGTTGAAACAGAATTCTTTGGTTGACATAATTATGTTGACAACTTGTTGTGTATGATTCAGTGCATAGTGGACCAGCAATTTAACAGCTTCTGCATTGTTCACAAATACTCAGAACTCAAATTACAAACAACACCATAGGTGTCCTAACTATTTTTTTTTATTGTTGTTGTATGCATAAAAATTTTAAATCACTCAAGAATGATTTTCACAGTTAAATCTTACACCGGTATCGATGGACACAACAAACTGCAGTTGATTAAAGGAAAGGAGTGATACTGTATAACGTTCTTAAATCTATAACTCATTGTAGCTCATGTTTATTTACCCACCCGCCATGGCCAGAAAACAACAAACTGAACTTAAAGTCTTCGATTCAAGCTGCTACGTAACTTTTGAGCTTTTTCGAACCCGATTTAGACTTCATGTCATTATTCGAGTTCGATCCGGGTTTGGGCATATATTTTTTGAATTCAAGCCGGGGTAGGGTTAACTAGTCGGCCGCTTTGCTAAGCACATCAACCATACGTATTATCACATAAAAATTACCCAAAAGCAGAAATTTCTCACCTTCAGTTTTCGACATCCCACATGGTCCTCTTCGGGCAAATCGAGAGTTATCGAAATAATCGAAAATGTATGTTCGCGCGGGAGGAAATGTCAACGCCACGTGAGCAAATGTTTTTTGATATTGGATAAAAAATACCAAACACAGTAGCAGTTTGTACATATTGCTAAGTTCCAACTGCTTCTTGCAGAGCAGAGCTATAGTATATCATAATAAATTGAAAGTTAAAGTTTTTTTGATTGACGAAACCCAGTTTAATTGCTTGTTTTTTGAGCAAGCTCAACTACAGTATACTCATCGAAATGTACATCAATCGATCTTGAAACTTGCGGTCTAGAGTGCCAACGGTGCTCAGCATAAAATATTTTTTTAAATATATTTGAAGAAATATCTGACTAAATTGACTGTAAGTACTCGGCCTCAATCAAATCAAGTTTAACTGTATTATAAAAGGAATAAGTAAATGAACTTGAAGCAAAAAATACTATTAAAGGCAAGATATGTATGTGGCTTAGGCTAACGCAAGCGTTAAACCTACAAAATACTGTTTTCGAAATATATGAAGCGCATTTCTTCTGTTAAATGTTTGTTAAAGCTCACGAAGGCGAATTTTGACTTATTCTTCAACCGCTTAAACGACTTTCTTCAACCAAACCTAACAAACACAGACATTTCATAAAAGACGCTGTGGTAATCAAACTATAAAAAAAACGGGCTACCCATCATTTGAACTTGAATCCTTACATTGCTTTCCAACAAATACTTTTTCACCTAATACCAGTTTTAACTGCAAGAAATGATAAGCACCATTATATTTTCATAAACAAATATATTGCTTAATTGATGTTTGGTTTTTGGCGAAGGATAAAACTTAATTTCATTGCTTTAACGCAATACAAATTATTGTTTGGCCGTGAATCAAACATAGCAGTAAACAATTAGCACACTTTTTAACGTGCGTGTAAAATCAATCTGACATTTTCATCTATGGTACTGCTATAATTAACTGCTTTTCTTTTTACATTCTTCCTTTTATTTCTATTGTATTGTAATGTGAGTTTTTCGTGACGTTTTCACTCAAAGTGACGTAAAAGTTTTGGCGCCAATGCAAGAAATATTACACGGAAGTAAAATTGTCCCTTTTTTTGTTAAATCGTCTGACTTTTTGTATTACTAAGTCCATTTCCCTAATTGAATACTATTTACGAATACCGCAACAATGCCAACCACAATGATTGTACTTAGAATAATCCACAAGCAAACCCGGCTCCTTTGACATTCTTTTAACTCAAAATTGAATACAGCTCTTATTGCAGAACGTGTTTAAACTGACATCGTCACGTCAAAATTTGCGAAAGTCCAGTACTTTCGCAATTTGACCTATGCAATATACAGGCAACGCAATAACTTGCCTAAAATACTGAATTTTGCCCATGATAGCTTAGCCCTAGTGATATTATTGGGTGGGAATTATTATAAAGTTTTATCATACGTGAATGATCCAAGAATTACGTTTAAACTTATAATTTTTTTTTCTGCCAAAAAATTTTCTCAATTTACATTTTATTTTATTTTTTCGCTATAACCAGTAATTCCTGTAGTTGTGTTGGTCGAGCGGTAATGCATTCGTCTCTGGAACAGAAGGTCTCTGGAACAGAAGGTCTAGTTCAAACCTCAGGCCGGTCAAATCAGACACAGTGTTGCCAACGGCTTGCCACTGCTGCAATATTTTTTCGATTGGATCTGTGCTGCCCGGGCACAATGACGCGGAGATAGGACATATAAACTCGTTATACGCTTCGGCGTAATTCAGTATAGGTATAATGAAAACTTTGATTTCTTTTTTGGGGCAAATTTAATTTCTAGTATTTTAATACGTTTTTGATTTTGTATTCTAAACCTGGGTATAATTTATTCAGCCTTATTTGCATAACCTGTAATTCCCCTATACTCTTGCTCCAATAAACGCTTTTTATATTTTCTGCTTTTGCTGCATTCGTAGTTCATTGTAAATCTGCATGCAAAGTTATGGAGGAACACTAGCAGTTAAACGGCATTCAAAATTTTCTCAGTCATAGGAGCAGAAGTTATTTATATGGTCTGAATGCATAATGATCAATCGCGATTTCATTATTTAAGGACCTCGATATTTGCCATGCTGACCCAGCACGATCTACTTAACCAAACATTCCAAATGTTTTTAGTAACTTCTGGATTAGTTTTATCAAATAGTTAAGCTATCCTAAATGTTTTGGTAGTCCCCACGAGACTTTTTGCCTAATACTGATGCCATACATGCTTCGCAGGGTTAGTTTTTCGTGCCTCACAGTCGGTTTTGTTCTGCAAATTAGAGTAAATTAAACATGTGACTGCAAGATTAGCAGTTAAAACCGCATTTCTAATTAACGCAAAAGGTTAGCTTAGTTCTTTTTTAATTTAAAAAAGAATAAATTCGCTAAAAACATATGTTCACCAAAAATCAACCCTGTGACTCTTTCAATTTCTTATGAATGGCTGTCATTTTCAATTGAATTCGTGATAGAGTTTTGTGGAATTAATTTCATTCATTTATCAGCAAAGAGCACGATCAAATTTGGGGATTTTTTGGCATTTTTCAATTTTATGTAGTGTAGGCACTGCTGTATTCGCTTTATTTATTATCTTCGTATGCAAACTCTCAAGAACAGGAAATTTCATTCTTTATTTTTTTACGGAAGATTACAAATTATAACTTTTGTCTCATTTGATTTGATAAAATTATTTTATTTGTGCTGGTTCTGAATAGAAAATTTTTTTACATATATCTAATTACAAAAAATTACAAAAAAGAAGCATACAAACAGTTTTAACCTAAATGCTTCACTTGTGATGAGCAATAAGTTCAGACTGTTCTCCAAAATTATATTTTGAATCTCATTTTCCTCTCTGCTTTATATTTTGTTTTTAAACATTTAGCTTCACCAATTTAAGAGTACATGGAATCAAAATAGCAAATACTTTATTTAAAATATATTTCGAATAAAATAGTGTCAATTTTTTGTAAGACTGATTCTGTGTACTCTTAAAATTAATAAATCTAAATGCTTTTAGATCTTTTAAATTGCGGAATTGTCGAAATTGCTCTCTATTCTTTTTTTTTTGTGATGGTAATTTCCTTACTAGCTTGTACCCAATTGACAATTTCTTTCAAGTTTTATGCAAATTTGTAGGAAGCGATGGCAGACAAAAAATATAACGATATAATCCCTTTTTGATAAGATGCTGCAAAAGATTGCAAATCCGGATAATCCAAAAAGTTGAATTACAACACTTGCAAAAGACATCTTTTTTTCATTGTTCATTGTTGCATCAACAGGAATCTTTTGCGGAAGTGACTATTTTATCAAAAATTTTTAATTTTATCGAATTAAAATGAAAATGACGAGTATTCATCCGCAAATTTTTTATTTGTTTCTTTCATGAGTCAAGATTAGCATCAATTATTCAATCATTCAATCTTAATAAATAGCCACGCAGTAACTACAGCAGTAAAGGAACATACTTCCATTAAAAAAATCAATATAGTGGAACTCGTCTAACAAACCGTAATACCGATAGTGATGAATTCCAACTGTAGGCAAAATTTTTGTTCGATGTTAATACTGGGGTTTAAGTTGGGGTTTGAGTTAGGGTTAAAACTGGAGTTAATTTTTGAGAAAGCATTTGAGTTTCGATTAGATTTGGGTCGGAATTGTTAACAGTACAGAAAAATTTCTGGTAAAGTAAAGCTTTTCATTTTTTACGCTGTACTAACGCGTGGAGTTAATCAACAAGATCACGTACTCGTCATTCTCAAAGCGATCTTTGAAGTCAGTACGTGTTGTTCGATTTCCAGCCCAATCGGTCAAGCAAGTAGCTGAAAACATTTTTTGCTTCTGACATAACGTTACTAAATTAATCTACGACAGTATTTACCGCCTTATTTCATGCAGGCTAAGCAAAACATCTTTAATAGATTCCCTATACTTACTTCAACGCTTTTCTCATTTGTTCAAATGCTCAATCTGTTTGTATGAAACACTTGGCTTCATCAGTTGCGTTTTGTTTTTATTAAATGTCATGATAAAGGACTTGCTGCAAAACTATTAACTTGGCAATCACACAGCGGAGCAACAAAACAGCGCAACGCCCTTAGGCTTAAATTTATAGTTTAAAACGGTAATTTACGTCAAAAATTCGTTGAAAACTGAATCATAACGTGTCTGTAGAAATATTGCTCAAACTAGCTGTTCATTAGCTTCCTAGGATTGTTTGGATTTTACCAAATTATAGCTGTATTTTCATCTGCTTTTGTAGTTGCAAAATTAAAAAACAGAAAATCCGAATTACTGAAGCTTTTCGCAAATTTTTACGTACTTTTTTGGTATAAAAATGAGAGGAAGTTGTTCATCATTGGTTAATCAAAACTTTGCAAAAATACCGAGTTTGATGACAGTGGCTCACCTTGGTTGTTGAATTAGATCAAAAACGTTAATACCCTGAGGTTAAAATTATACGTATTTACTGAGTCATACGGATGTTTGAACATTCCCTTTAGTTACGTGATGAAAACAGTGAAAATTTGAAATCTCTGATACAAAACTAAGATATGAAATAGGGTCTTACGCTGTTAATCAAAATAAACAGAAACTAAATTCGACGTTTTTGGGTCGAAGTTGGAATTTACACAGTAACAAAAACACATTAAAAATCATTAAGACTTAAAAAAAGCTAATTCATAAAATTACTATTGTTGCACAGGAGGAGCATAAAGTCAAAAGGAAACCAGCATATTTTTATCACGGCAAGTATATTCTGTACGCTGCATTATGCAGTATACTTTCATTGAAAGCTTTTAAATATTAAAACGGTAGAAAATCGAATTTGAAGCAGGAGGGGATCGAACATGTGCGTAGGATCATAATTGCGGCGGTGATAGCTCAGTGGGTAGAGCGTCGGATGAGCAATCGAAAGGTTGCTGACTCCCGGTTCGATTCCCGCACTGGCAATGCGTCCTTGTGTTCTTGAGAAAGAAACTTATCAACGTTTAATCCCCATTGGGTCAATCAGGTCTACCCGTTGTGGTGGCCCAGTCTGACAAAATACTTGCAAAAAGAACCCCAAAAAAGGTGCTCTGCTTTGGTGTGGTAGGGCATTGTCTGGTTCATACGAACGAACAAACTCAACCACTTTTCGCTACTCAGGAATCAAGACTGTACCTACTCAACATTTAATTTTAACTGTTAACGCGGATCATTCTTCACTCGTATGCAAAATCCTCGTAACTTCATTTTTGATTTAGTGCATCTATTTTCGATTTCATATAGAACACAGCGTTGTCAACGGCTTATTCATGGCGTTCCTGCCGCAGTCTTGTTGCTTTTCCACTCAATCGCATTATTTGCGCAATGTGGCGAAAATGACCTTATAACTTACCCTTAATTTCGCTAATTGGTGTAATGCAAATTTATTAGGATTTGGCTTTTAAGAATGACAATCCAGAACTTATCTTCGAAAATTTTTAATTAAGGTAATATATGTGATAGGGCGCTTACATGACTGTAGAGTACTGCAGAATATACGGAAGTTATGCGTAGTATTACTGCATTGCTAACTTGCAGAAATTGGTAACTTTATTTCTACGCGACTCTATTAATTGTTCTCTTAGACTTAGAGTATCAATTTTTCTGAATCAATTTTCAAAACATCTCCAAACCGACCAGTAACTTTAATGACAATTCTTACACTTAAAGCTTTAAAATAACTTTGATATTGCTCAACTTAGCAAAATTAAATTGGAGACAATTTTTGAAAATATTTGTAAAAATTTTTAATGCTTACATTACTCGTCAATGGATTGTCTAAATAACTTTTTTTATACCGCAATTACAGTACTACATCTCGAAAACGGAACCGCGTTTTTGTTAAATTCATCTTAAATATAAACTTAACCCACTTTCATTTTCAGGTCATTTGCAGGCTTGTTTACGTCGTCTTAATTATTATTTGTTATTTTTTACCAATTTTACTCACATACAGGTCATTACACTTCTAGACACTAAACCTCGCTATGGATCTTTTTATTTTATGCATTTAAATTTGACATAAATAAGCTACCGCACTTTAAGCATTGTGTCATATGGTAACTAATAGTGGGGAAATTAAATTTCAGAAAAAATACAAAAATAGGCCTTACCTGATCATCAAATATTGGCGAGGCAAGGTAAAAATTCTTTGAAAAGATGGCTTTTGCAATAATTTTTGAGATAGAAGTAGGAAGTAAAAAGCAACTCAACACAATCCTATGTTTCCTAATAAAGACATAATTATTCACGACCACTTATTCATCAATAAAGTTTCAATGACTATTAAGTAAGTAATTGCTAGGAGCCAGTATTGCTATTAGCGGAAAGTTTAATGCAATTGCCTTGCGCAAAGTTCCGGAAAAATAAGAAAATGTTTGCCACTACCGGACGTGATTGTCAACTGCATTTGTGTTGTGTTGCATTTATTAAAGAAAAAACATGAAATACTTAGAAAACACGTTGGTCGAGATGCAACAATAGGTTAAACCATAGCTGGGAGGAAGCGAGCTCTTTTTTTGAAAAAAGTACGCATCAACGAAAGCGCGCTCCTTTTTGATGATCAGTCGCTAATCGCCGCTCTTTATGAGAATTTTCGGAAAATTCGCTACGGAAAAATTCGCGAGTGCTTTCGGATAACAGCGAAATACCTATTAATGAATAATTAATTTGAGACTTTGATTGACTCTTGTCCATTACTGATTATCATGATATCAAAAGGAGCAGGAGCGCGCTCCTTTTATTTTCATTTTTAGAAGCAGGACCTAGCACTTTTGAACGAAGATGTTGCCCACCTCTGATTATAACCATTTTTATTGAATAAATATAATCCAATTACTTTGAGTTGGAACTATTATTTATTGGCTAGTGGGTTTTTCGATCTACCGTAATGTGCTGTTTGAAATAACCATCACTTCCGCTTCGACTTTTAGTTGTTTGTGCTGTACTTGCTTGCAATTAGTATTTTGTGAGATGTTGGACCAGAGAGGTCTATTGTATGTTCAAGTACGATCTTTGCATCAAAAAATCTTGTAGTTGGTCCAGTTGGCTTAATTAGCTCTACTGTATTTGAGATTGTAATGTCCATCTGTGTTGCTCGAGGAGCACTCTAACATATTACACTATTCATACAGTAGCAGAGCTCTACCACTACAAGGCTTTAATTACTGTAAAATCTCTATTTGACCGCCACGTGGCGCTAGATTTTTCAGTCTTTTCCCAGTAGTTGCATTCTATTAGAGGTGGGTTTCAATTTGAGGGTGTCGCTCTATTTTTTGACTAGCTGGTCAGATTTTTGGGAAGATAAATTTAATTAATGAAAAGAAAAAACTTCTAACACAGTTTACAGCAAACATCAAAAGAAGAAAAAGCATCTGGATTGAAATAGGTTACAACGTGGATTGAAATAGCAATGGTCTTCTTTTAGCAACATAGCCATCCTTTTTGTGTTGGGGTTGATATACTGGTAAATTCTATTGGACAATTATTATTTTGTGATGTAGAAAACCTTTGGTTACTAAGTAGCATAATAAATGCCAAAATGACGGTTTATTAGAGGTGGTATTCTACTAGAAGGTGGCGCTTTATTTTTCAACCCTTCCTTATAGTGGCATTCTATTACAGGTGGCTTTCAAGTAAAAGGGTCGCTCAAATAGAGGTTTTACGGTAATTGTGCTGTCCAAAGTTTGTATATATCATTATAATGCAATATTATAAGCTTGCAATTATAATGTTTTTTTTGTGACTGTGAATCTGAGTGGTCTGGGCCAAAATAATAAACTTACTGTAGTTTACTCTTAGTTATAAATTAATACAACAACTGTGCAGTAGTTTGAAATCCATAGGTGGGCAAGTTAACGAAAAACGTTAGCTTCGTTAACCACTAGTCCGTTAACAAACTTCACACCTCCGTTAACGTTAATCCGTTATTTTCAGCTTTAATTAACGGAAGTTAATAAAGTCCGTTAATCCGTTAATATTTTGCGTGTAATTTACATTTCGTTTTATTCTCTCGCTTCCAGAACACATATTGTCGCTGTTGAGCTGATTGTAAGGAAATATTTATTGCTATGGTGGTCTTTTTATGTTTTGGAAGTTACATTTGCCGTCTAATCTAATTTCAAGATAAAATGAATTCGGATGCACTAACAAAGCTGCGATCAGAAAATCTTTGGAAATTGTGAACAGCGATAATTAATAAGCTGCTGGTTATTATTTGCCACAAAAAAGAGCTCCTTTCTTCGCTTTCTTCAATTAAACTCGTGCTAATACTCAACAAGTGTTATCGGTGCAAATTGGTTTGTACCGGTACGATGAATGAATGGTGCAAAATATTTACGATAAAAACCTTTACGGAAGTTAAAAGAACTCAACGGAAGTTAATTAAGTCCGTTAACAGAACTTAACGGAAGTTAATTTAGTCCGTTAACATCAAAAAACTTTTTAACGGATTAACGAGTTAATGAAAAAGTTAGCTTCGTTATTAACGGATTATCGATTAACAGACTTGTGCCGACCTATGTCCAAATCGATAACCAGCAAAATTTATTAGCCATGTAAACAAACACAACAACTTATAATGGAGTAACTTTAAATCATATATAAACAATAACAATCTCAACATGAGGTTTTAGACTAGCTGCTGTTCGTTTTCAACAACCGTCCAATTCAGCTTTTTGTGCTGCAAGTTGAAGCCCCCACTCCTCAGCTCTTTGCGGTTCAATAAATTTTCCTTAAACATTCTTATCAGGTTCAATTTTTTTTTGCATTTTATGGTAGATTTTTATGCACTGAAACTGATTTTAATCGTTTTGGTTGCAAACTTCCAAAAACACCTTGAAATTTTTAGAATTTACTTTTGTGGGGTCAAAAGTCATCCCATGGATGATCAAAAAGTTTGTTTTTTTAAAGCAAAAAAGAAAATGTATTTTCAGCACAAAAACAACATCAAACAAAACATTACCAAGTTGTCATAATGCACTCAAAAATTTTCAAGAGATATTTTTATGAAGCCTTAAATAAATACTAGTTCTAAGTCATCCCTAGGATGATTTTTGAACATACAAACAAAAACAACCCACAATGCAAATTCGGCCAGCAATTTTTTAGTCTTACAAACAACAGTTATCAATGCAAATACAATCAGGTAATTTTCAACCAAACCAGCAACCAAAATAATGAGAAGCAGTCTACAATGCAAAAATCTACCACGCATTTCACTTATAGTTTTTTAGAGCGTGAGATTTTTTGACACACTCTCTTAGATAATTGCATCACCATGGGGTTTGCAAAGATGTAAAGTGCAGGCCCGGCGCCACCGGAGGGAATTTCGGGGCTGCGGCCCCAAAATCACTGCTTGTGCTCCCACAAGCGAGAACTGTGCCCCCAAGCGAAGATTGTGCCCCAAAATAAAGTAACTGGCCCCGTGCCACTGGAGTGCATTTCGGGACCTGTGCCCCCCAAAAATACTACTTGTGCCCCTCCAAGCGAAAGCAAACATCCGTTCTAGGACAAAAATACGAGTAAACGTCATGACAAAGTCTTAGATTTTGCAACCAAGACCTTTTTTTTGGTCTTCACCCCTGAATCTGTGGCCAGGAACCGAAATTCGCACCACAGGATTCAGTCGTGTCCATCCCCAAGCGAAAACCGTTCTCCCCGAGCAAAACCGTGTTTGTGCTCCCCCTCTCAGCCACGCTTCTCCAGCGCTGGGCCAAACAAAGTGTAGACTATACTGGAAGCAAGCTATTGTCATGCATTGAATATACTTCATCCTACTGTTTATTTGTGGCAATAGGATCACCAATACACGTTTCACCATTTTATTATACCTGCAATGAATTTGGACTTGGCATACCCGAAAAGTGCTAACATCATCTCAGTGATGATTAAGGGTCATTTTACATAAAATTATTTTTCATTCCAGGGCCGCATTTGGACTACAAAAGGTTAGGCCAAAATTTAATTCGAAGCAAACTTTTAAACATGTTTTGATTATGACCAGGGGGCTGTAAGTGGGAAGAGGGCCAAAAGCCGAAGGGTCTTGGCAATTTAATTCATTTAAAAAAGTCTTTGCTCCGATTTAAACTTCTGCATTCTGATCTAAAACATAGTGCAGAACAAAAAAAAGTTTTCTCCTTTTCTCGGATCCCGAAAAAAGTACCTCGTATCTCTTTCGCCTTTTCTTGAAATCAAAGGTTTTTAAACGAGAAATGAAGATAAAATCAATGGCGGTGCCAGTATTTAAAGTTAGTCTACCAACTCCATCCGCCTTGGCCCAGTGGTTTCAGAGATATTCTACTTCAAACACAATTTAAGGACTTCCTTTACTAAAATTTTTATTGGCAACCCTGATGCTTCAATGCAGTATTCTGGTCCACAGAGGCTTATATTAACCTATATTTAGGTAAAAAAGCATCTGTGGCTTAGCCTAGTTGCGGCTTTGCCTTAAAATAGGACAAAGATGGCGTCGTCGATGTTATCAACGTCAGGGTTGCAAATAAAAATTATAACTAAAGATGCCCTTGCGTCCTGTTTGAAGTGGAATGTCTCTGGAACGGCTTGGTCAAAAAGATTGAGTCAATGCCGATCTATTCTAATACGGTTGGCCTAACTTTAGGTACTCCCATTGATTTTGTCTTTTGTCCTCATTTGACTTGAGGGGGACGTGAAACAAACGATGTTAAAACCTATTTTCAATAAAATGGCCCCCATAGCTTTCACCGGATGGGGCCTTGCCAGCAAAGAGCAAAATTTCCCGCCGCTAATTTGCAGAACTGTCGTAACTCCAAAATTGTGTTTTTGAGAAAATTGCATTTTAAGGTTTGTTTTTTTTCTGACTTGTGCAATTCTTCAGATATGGCGTTGATTGCTTATTTACAGTTGACCTATGTACTGCAGAAGAATTCGAACGCATATTTACAGTACTAATATGCAAGTTTATTTAAGGGTGCAAATGTTTCGGTGTGTAATGCATACTTGGAGTTATGACACTTCTTGTTTTAGTTGGAGTCTACTAACACTTACGACACTTTACCAAAACTGTAGAAGGTTGTCAGGTAGCTTTAATAAATTCAATTTCAATGTTTTCATGCAAAAAATATCACGAAGAAGCAGTTCAGAATCAACATAGCCTATCACAAGTCAATCAAGCCAAACATAAGGCTTAAAAAAAAAACACCACAAACCAAATTTCAATCTAAAATTATCATTCCTAAATTTTGTGCTAAGGTGATTATTAATTTTTCTAAGTTTGCTTTTTTGTTCTTTTTTTTTTGTTGCTAAATGGTAGAGACCACAGAATGAAAATAAAAATACAGAAAACAAGCAAAATAAGTTCCAAACTATTTCTAAGTATCACTTCATACTCTTTCTAATCCGTTTGGTCTTGCTCAGTTTGGTCATCATCATGCACTTTTAACTTTCGGTAGAAATTGTGATAGGTTTTTGGTATTGCAAGTTTCATGCACAGCTTTAATAAATCGTCCTTCTTTTTTTTTGCAATGACTCACCATCAGTTTATAACTATTAAGATGTGCCTCAATCCCGTGATGTGTGCTGCAAATCAACCTGTCACATTATGCTGTAAGGTGTAAATCAATTTAATGCTATTAAGTAAGCTGCTGGAAGGAGCTCTTCCGTCAAAACTTCAGTAATTAGATCTTTTCGGTATTCTTGCATCTTTCACATACAGCTGCAGTTGCCACATATAAGGTGATAAACTATACAAAAAAATTGTATCGGTACCATCTGCAGCGATTTATCGCAAATTACATCAATTAATAGCACAATTACATGCCAAACAAAACGTCTTACAAAAAGAACACTATTTATTTGAATGGTTGCGTGATTAAACGATCAATTAATTGCTTGCACAACAAAAGTGAACTGGTGGTACTTCTTACTGAGATTACTAAGATAATAAACTTACGAGTAATTAGTGTATGAAAGATAACAAAAGTGCCATCAATGTATTATGGTACATTGCAATACACCATATTTAATCAAAAGGGCTCATTTTTTTTTTATTTAGGCTACACTAAACAGTCGCAACTCCTCAACGAAAACATTTAAAATTTTTCTAAACTGTCGTTAAGTGGGACTTACAACAGTTTTGAAAAATGCAAGTTAAACTACGACTGTTCAGCTAAATTTATATCTCTTAAACTAAATACGATATAAATGTAAAACCTAGCTAGTTTTGTAGAGAATCATTTGATTAGCAGAAAATTATAAAAAAAGCAATTTCGGAAATTTTGGACTTACGGCAGTTCTGCGTATTAGCGACGTTATACTCCCATTGATTTTGTCTTTTGTCCTCATTTGACTTGAGGGGGACGTGAAACAAACGATGTTAAAACCTATTTTCAATAAAATGGCCCCCATAGCTTTCACCGGATGGGGCCTTGCCAGCAAAGAGCAAAATTTCGTTTGTTTTGCATTTGAAATCTCTCAATTTGCTCAACGTGTAGCTTGTTGGTTGTAAGTTTTGAAAAATGCTTTTGATTCAAAGTCCCCCTCATTGTTAGATTCTGATTGCTCGCCTGCTGCTTTTTTCCCAACAGCAGTTGCATTCTTCTCACTGAGCTAGAAAATTGCAAATAAATTATTGTTTAATTTTCTCTTTGTTTGATTTGAGGCTCGGTGGGGCGTGAGAATTATAGAAATAAGAAAAAGGGTACTGAAGTGAAAAAGTTTGAGAACCTCTAGTCAAGATCAGTAAGCTAGAGGACGAGCAGCTTTCTTATGCAAAAAAATTAAAATTTTCCGATCCACTTTTCAATCTTTGCTATTGCAATATTTATTTTATTTACTATTGCCCGTTAACATTTTAAGAAAAATAAGTCTCGATTTTAGATTTATACGTTCCTGCCTTTAAAATTTATCATGAATGCAAAGCAAAGCTTTTTGAAAATAATGCTTCTTTAATTGAATACCGCTATTTAATCGTTAAGAGAGGCGCTTTGCAAATGATGGGATAATAATACGCAGCTCTATTCCGCTATACGCATATTTAATAAAAGCATTGGCCAACTGTCGTAAAATAGCAAGTTACAACATTTGCTGCTTCATTTGTCATGCCATCCGATAAACTTGGTTGATAGGCTGCTTGTTGACCATTTGTGTGTACTATTGGTTACTTTACTACTTTTTTCTTATTTTTTTACGATAGCCACTGTTAGAGTGAATCGTTAATAAAATGGATAAGCGTCTGCAGTTGTAACTCACAAATCTGTATTTAAGCATAATTAACGTCGGTCTTTTTCTCGATTCCTAACCCTGCTTGATTTCTCCTTGCTACCATTCAATCGCCATCATCGGTGGTTCAGAAATGCTTGAAAATCCCTCAAATCCAGAAAAATCTTGGCTGCTCGACTGCCTCGGCGTTTACAATTATACTTAAATAATGTACTACAAACGAATGCAAATAGGAACGAAGACTCGCTCGCTATAAGTTATCAATAAAGAAAATACAAAACCTTATGATTTGGTAATCGAAAAACCCATCTTTTTCCAAAATTTTAGCGAATCTATTCAACAGTATTTTATAGAAGAGTTACAAAATCGAAAGTTAAAAGGTTTAAAATCCATTTAAAAACGGTAAAAGTTTCTTTTCACATTATCGTTAATCCCAAGCCATTGAATTATGAAATTCATCATTGTAATGTATTTTTGTATATTCTTGATTGTATAACATCACTGGGCAAGCTATGGTTGATTTAAATCCTTCCTAAAATAAAAAAATCATTTTCAGACGTTCGAATTTCCAATATTGTATTGTTTCAGGATAAACGAATTATGAAAAGGATTACAAAAACAAAACATACAGTATTGCAAACAATAAAACTAAACCATTTTTTACTACGTAAACACGTAAAAAGTGCAGTTCAAAAAAAGTTTCCCAAATACAGTAGTAAAAATGAGAAGTACAGTACTAAACAATGTACATCTTATAGCTCAAAGCTCAAAAGGAAACGCTTTCCTCAAGTTACACAACGCAACTGCCGAGCTTTCATTAAATTATCAAACCAAACATTTATTATACTCGCTGCATTACGCCGAAATGTGTAATGAGTTTGTGGGTCCATCTCCGCGTCATTGCGCCTGGGCAACACAGCTGCTTTTTAAAGAAATTTTGCAGCAGTGGCGAGCCGTTGGCAACACTGTGTCGGCTTTGACCGGTCCAAGATTTGAACCTCAGACCTCCCGCTTCAGAGACGAACGCGTTACCGCTAGTTTTCCCAATTCTTCACAGTTACGGTAACTTCCGTTAATTTTTGCAACTGCAAAACTGTAATTTCGAATCAAAACTTTCTGGAGCGGTTAGGAATATCGAAGTTGTAACAAGTATTAGTTCAATGGCGTGTATATTTATTATACTATTCTTTGGATTAATTTAAACGTAAATTTTTTTTTGGAAAGATCGTTAGCAAATCATTGAAACAGAAAGGTCTGACACAACATAGTAAAATATAAAGATAATACACTGCCACATCAGAAAGTAATTAGCATTGATTTAAGCTGCAAAAAATTAAGTCATCATTTCTTCTTCAAAACTCTAATACAACCGTGCTTTAAAATTGGTATCATAGTTTGTTTTTTTTGAAAACAGAAAAAAAAGTAAAATAACACAACTTTTCTGCAGTAAGATGTTGACGAAGTAAAACACACTATGTCTAAGTATCGCATATAGGCTATGAAATAAAATAAGTGCAGGTTAAGCGTTAATCGGCAGTCTCGAGTTGAGCGAGTTAAATGAATCCAATTAAAACGAATGCGAAATGCGCTCTAGTGAGTTTCGGTTAAACTGATTTTTCGTTAAGGCAAAAAATGTTTTTATCTACAACCCGAGATGCATCCAACTTAGCGTTATTTTAAAGGGTTTGTCAAAACTAGAGGTAAAAGTTACAATCAATATTTGTTAACACCACAACAGCCCACATGTGTTCTTTTTGCAAAAAAAAAACAACAAAAAACACTTGTATAAATAATTCAATGGATTGATTAGTTCGTTTATCTAGGCTCAGCTAAAAATCTATGAGCTAGTCAGTTTTATTTATACCAATAGAAATGTAGTCTTAAGCGGGCTATTTGGTATAAGTAAAACTACTAAAAAATAACACCTAAATAAGAAAAATCGCACGAAATGTTTCTTAACGGTTTTTGGTACTATTGGGCACAGAGCAATACTACATCTACTATATTAAAACCCCTTTATGAACAAGCCGTTAAATTCGGGCTCTAAAATGGGGGGGGAGGGTCGAAGAGTGTTTATTTTGACAGATTTGAACTTTGAATTATATAACTTCAGTTTGGGAAAAGCAGGCTTAATTAGTTTTCGCACACTAAGGTAAATTTTCAATGTTGGCCGTTTCAAGATAAAATAACAATTTTGACGGCACATACTCGTATACTTGAAATAGTTGTAAAAATTTGAGCGTAAAAGGCAAATAAAAAGGTAAATTCCGTAGGCCTGAAAATAAAAACTACAAGATTTTGTCATGAAAAACAAGTAAAAAAACTGAGTGGGTTTGAGGGGCTTAAACGTATTTATTATGAGGATATCGGTAAACGAGGTGCAACAATGCACTAAAAGAAAAAAATCGAGCATATGATGTAGTCCACGTTGGAATTTGCAGTCAGCTATAAAAGTTATTAGCTATTTTTATGGTGAGAAAACATGAAACCAGACCTCCAAGAATTATATTGGAATGGTTGCTTTTTTATCCTAGTAGCGGCGTTGCTTTAGAATAAAACTATTAAGATGGCGTCGCTGATATTATCAACGCCAGGGTTGCCAATGAAAACTAAATTATGATTATGGAGGCCGTTAAGTCGTGTTTGAAGTGGAATATCTCTGGAACAGCTTTTAAACATTGTTCACTCAAAATGTTGTTCAACGTATTTGAGTGATACATTGACTAGACTCAGGAATCTTAGATGCACGTCACAACAGCCATCTAGAAGAAATCGTTTTGTTACGTGGTTTTCATTTAATAATGAATTTGTTGCAGACCGCAGAATCTCTTAGAAATGCTACGGAACTTAACAAAAAGAGATTTGCATGCTGTGTACGGATAAAACGCAGTAATCTTGAGAAGAAAAGTGGTTCCAAGAGCTCAGAGAAGCCTTTTGTTTGTAGAGAAATGCCTCAATCATATGGTGGTGACAGATTCAGCCGCAAAAATTCCAATATTTGCATCATTACTTGTTCAAGCTAAACAATGCGCCCCTGTGTATTGACATGTATGAGTTCATAACAATTACAGTGCACAGACTACCCTCATGCAAAAACATCATTATCACAGCTGCTTTCAAACGGCTATTATACAACTAGGCTAAAATGAGCCCCCATTAATAGTTCATCCTACCGGCCCTGAGTTTAATCTCAAATTCAACCACTTTTTGATGGAGAGATAGAAGTAGACTTTTGGTATGTTATTTTCCAAACCCATTCGCACCAAGACAAACCGCTGAGAAACCATTTCTTTCTCTTTTGACACTAGCTTTACTATACTACTATAACCATTTAAGAGGTAGACTGTGATAATACTTTTCAAAACAATTATAAACAGGGCTCTATTATCAGCAAACTTAAGTGAGCTCGAATCAAATTTGAGTAGTTACACTCTTTTTTTGTTGTTTATATTTTACTGATGATGGGCACAGTGGAGTCCGAAACGTCAAATAATTTTCAAGTTTTGCTTAAGCCTGCATCTTTCACATGAACATACAAAAAATGGTTCCATTCTACAAGATTTGAGTTGCTACAATGTAATGAATCAATTATGACCAAAAGTTTTATCTATTTAGTTTTGATAGCACCAATCAAACCAAATCGTAAGGATTCAGCAAGAGCCAGTCTTGCTATTGAAAATCGGAAGTAAGGGTTCAGAACAAATTTATTTAAAATTAGATTTTAATTTGGCAACACTGCATTGAAATCAGTCTTGAAAAAGGACAACAGAAGAATCTATGGGATTGCTAAAAATAATTGCAATGCAAATAGTATATAGGTTGAAAAGAAGAAATTTAATGAAGATGAGTCTGAGATGTTTCTTGGTCTTTTCTTCATAATTTTAGCTGTATGATACACACTCCATAAGTAACGTACATTACCTTTTTTCCAAAATTACACTGGAAAAAAAGCAATTAATTCATTAATGAATAAAAGCGTGTTTATTATATCCACTACCTACGCTAGTTTATACTTATCTTTACAAACTAGCTTTAGATAATCTGCTGAATAAAATTAGACAAAGCAATAAAACAATAAAAGCAAGTTAGAAATCGATTAAAATAAACACAAAATAACAAACTAGAACATGCAACGTGAAAAAATATACGTCTATGTTAGTCTCTAAAATACAGCTGGACATCAAAAAAAAAACATCAAAAAATTCAAAAACTTTTCATGATTTTTGTTTATACGCATCACTTCAAAATATAAAAAAACAACATAAATTTGTGAACTAAATAAAGTTAGGTTATCGATGACCGCAATGTTAATATTAGAGATCGTATAAGCGAGAAATCACAAACTTATAAAGTTATAATCTGTCAAATAAAAGAAAAAAGTGCCATTTTCCACATACGCCCATGAAAAATATAACATACACGTACTATCCCCAAGATCTGAAAGCAATTACATCTTAGCCTTAAAATGCAGATTGCAAAAGCTTTGGGAGTCGTTGTAAACGACCAAAACAGTCACAACACTAACAAAAATTAAACAAACACGAATTGTCAAACGAACTTTTTAAAACTCGTTTACAACGCAAGGAAAATAAAAGCTTCAAGTTTGATCAAATTAAGACACCATGTTCCCGATATGTGTGCAGGACAAAAAAGAAACTAACTTTTTAACAAAAATTGCAATAACTTTGAAATTGAAGACAGGCAAAAATTTTTATATTTCCTAATTTTTTTTTTAGTTCAAACCAACATTGCTAATAAAGAAGTCTTTTATGAATTTAAGGGCAGTGAAGAAGAATCAATTTGGGGCAGGGAAGTAACAAAAGGACCTCGCAGTTATCAAGTCAAGCAACCAGCCTAGATGTCAAAGAGAACTATGGTGGTGTCATAACATTCTACAAATAAAAACAGCAGCTGGCAAAATTGCTGCTTCAAGCAATGGGAATATTACCCTTTCCTCAGCTAGGCGAGCTATTAGGTAGGCCTAACAACCAACAAATCATTGCTGTGCAACATTTCAGAAAATTGAAACGCATGAGAATTAACAGCATCACAACAAGTCAGAAAATGAGACAAGATTTTCGTATACAACATACACACATGATGGTTTTCGCATATCACCAACTGGTCGAGATGCCCACAAGAATCAAAATGATGCATTTAACTCAGAGTGGTAAAGACCCCTGAGTCTTAATAAGGCGCACGAAAGCTGCATAGAGCGCTGAAGCTGTTCTTAAAGACCTAGGCAAAGTTTGAAATAAACACCTTTAGCTTTAGCATAGTCTTGGATTGATCTAGTGTAGAAATGCTGAAGATCACACTCATACAAGTACCGAAATTAATTCTTAAAAAATCGAAACTTTAGAGAAAACGTTCATAAGCGAATAGCGAAAATTATCGACATAAATATCCCTAATACTTTTTAAAGTTTAATTGAAAAGTAAAATAATGAAAGTTGGAATGTGTAAAATAGGGTAAACTTTGCGGAATAAAATGCAAAAATTTTCTATGTTGTTCAATTTCAATGAATCAACCACGGCCTGAATCAACTCTTTTTAAAAGTCGACGGTTTCTTAAACGGGTATAAAAACTCATCATCTTCATCAGAACTGGAGAGGCGAGATGATCGAAATGATTGGCCTGCTCTTCCAGATGATGGACCTGCGACTCCAGATGATGATGGACCTACTTTTCCAGATGATAAACCTGCTATTCCAGAAGATGAGGGGCCTACTGCCCCAGAAGATGATGGATCTGCTGCTCCAGATGATGGATCCCGTAACCAAGGATATGACAACCTTGATGTCTTAGACGTTAATGGACCCACCTCCCAAGAAGATGATGGAGCTAGTGTCCCAGGAGATGATGGGTCTGGTGCCGTTAAACTTACAGCAGTTGAGATTTGGGTTTCGAAATCAGAAGGATCGCCAGGCTTTAATTTCAATCGATGGATATCTCTTTCCAAAGCAGACGTTACTTCTTCTTCTGATGATGATGATCCTGATGATAAAGGGGGATAACGTGATATTTTAAAACCTGAAGTTCCAGGTATATCTTCCGAAAACGTCATGGATGGATCAGATGAAGGGAAACCTGTTGATGGCAAGGGTTCACCAGGTGTGATTGTTTTCTCAGCAACTTTCTTCTTGGCTTCCCTAGTGATCTTGATCAGTCGTTTCTCTGTCGTAATCGGAACACTGAAAAACAAACCATACGAGGACAATAAAAAAATGCTGGTATCTTGCGGTTGACATTCCTTTAGACTCGATTAAAGCTTCTCCATAACTAGGATATTGTCTGTTCGTCTAAGTTTTAAGCTGAAAGATATTACGATTAAATCCATATCAAACCAAATTACAACACAAAAGTACCTAAAGAGGAAGAAGCGGCCGAGCGATCAAATCTGCTCATATAGTGAAGCCACCATCAACGCATAAGGCAAAAGCACAGTATATAAGCCTCGAACTTATACTTGGGTTCATTTTTTCTACAAGAACTTAAATATAAGATAAAAACTTACAAAGTTATAAGTTGGAACACAATTTATGCTATCCACAAAATTGTTGAAGATTCATGCAAAACAGGTATCTAAATCGGTAGTGCAAAACTTACCTTTCTGTTTCACGATTGGTGGCATCTAATTTCTGAGAAATTTCGTTTATTACATCTCTGGGCCCAACAATGTCTAGGCTGTTGTCCTCTATGTGCATTGAAATCATGCGTTCAATAATATTTTCGCTAGCTTCGCCAATGCTATAAACAACATCTACAATTTTCTTTATTTCGTCCGGCTCGTTTGGTTGGACTTGTTTGTTGCAGACCAGAAAACGCTGAAAAAATTCAGCGATCCTTTTCGGAATCTTTGTGTGGTAATAATCTTCTTTTAATGTCACATCAGGCTGAAAAAAAAAGGCAACCAAATCAAAACAAAGACTTTGTCATGCACTTTAAAAAATTAGAAAGATAGAAAGAGGAGCAACAAACTTTCAAATTTATGAAGATCAATTCATTTTAAAGAATCGAGCACTAGGATACTTTCAAAAGTAATCCCACAAATAAACAAGCGGCAGAAATAAAATGGTTGAGAGTACTGCTGGTTGGTGGTTGTATTGGATTGCATGTTATTGCGAAATAGATTTCTGTCACTGTTTTTTTGGGGTCCACGACTTTTCGGCGCGACCGTTTCGTCTCAGACCTTTTTAGCTCCGCCTATTTCGTCTGGGGCACTTTTCGACACAAGTCCTTTTCGTTCCAAATTTTTTCGGCGCCATTTCGGAGCCCTTTGACAGTTCAGTTATTTAGTCTTTCCTTCTGCTTTTTTTTCGCCGTTTCGCGCAACTATTAAGTAGGTTAGTAGAAATTCTTTGAAACAATTGAGAATGACCAACAGTTATAATTGGTTTTCAATAATTTGATTACCGCTGCTTGCTTCAATATTATATCTGCGAGGTATTTTCTCCGTTTCTTTTTTGGCAGTAAAAATATTTCATTTTAATTTTGGGATTCTGTACAAAATCCAGACTCTGATTTTATCTCTACCTTGTGAAACATGAAAGAAAGATATGGAAAGCGTAAAGACAATGCTTCAATGTCAAGACATTACGAGTTCAAAAACTGAAACAAAAAAACACCGACAGGATAATAAAAAACAATAAACGGGTGATGGACTTAAATCGTATTGTATAGTCTCCACGAACGTTCGCGACGTTCAAAAGAAGTATTTTTTTAACTATATTTTTGGAATTTTCTGAATAAATGACGTTTCTGAATCAACAATATTTTTTCCCAAGTTTCTGGTGATTTTGGGCAGTATCTGGGGTTCTCCACAAAATTAGCGTTTATATTTTTCGCTGAGGTGCGGTTGATTTTAATCTTTTAAAAACCATATTTCTAGATATAGTAGACAGCTAATTTTAAACTCAAATGAAAGATTAAGATGTCAGCAAATTTTTCATAATTTTCTTTTTTTTTATTATGACATCATGATAAAATAGTCGGAACCGCGCAAGATGACCTCTGAATTAATACTTTTCGCAGTTTCAGTATACGAAAATAAACTTTTTTCTAAATTTAAGAACAAACTAAGAGCAATTTCATGCTCAACGCAGCAAAAGTTTGGAGGAACTTTTTATCTATTTTGCTATTTTTGTCAAAAATTTTGCATTAGCGCAAATTTTCAAGTTTATTGTTTAAAAAGTGGCAAACTTGGTATATACTTAATTACTTATGGTAGAGTAAAGGCCTGCTTATTCAGAGGGCGAACGCGAAAAGGGCGCAAACCACGCGGAAACAGCGCGATTTGCTGCTCTAATAGAAAGTGGTTTTCCCCGCGAAAACTTTTGTACAGGATCCAAAAATTAAATATTTTTACTACAAAAACAAAAAACGGAGAAAATACCACGCAGATATGTTATTGAAGCATGCAGCAGTAATCATATTATTGAAAATCAATTATAACTGTTGGTCACTCTCTATTGTCTTAAAGAAGTTCCACTAACCTACTTTAATAGTTGCGCGAAACGAAAAAAAAACGCAAGGAAAGAAGAAATAACTGAACTGTCAAAAGGTTCCGAATTGGCGCGGAAAAGGTCTGGGACGAAAAGGCCCTTTCCGAGAAGTGGCGGAGACGAAATAGGCGGAGATAAAAAGGTCTGCGACGAAACGGTTGCGCCGAAAAGACGTGTTTCCGTTTTTTTTTTATAAGTGAAAGCTTGGCAAAAAAAAAAAAAAAGAGAAATTATAAACTAAAACAAGGAATGAGAATTGCTGCTCTAACGCTCACAAGAACCAGTTTAGATTAAAGGTAATTTAACCTGATTTTTGTGAAGTTCGAGCATTACTGACAAAAAATGAAAAAGTTAACACAAAACGTATCACCAGTAACAAGACCAACGCAATATCTACAGAGTGCAGAATAGCAGCAAAAGACAAAAATCAAGTTTAGCAAACAACAAACATAACCACTGCAGGTCATTACAAATTACATTTTTACATATTCACTAATCAAGTTCGGTACGTGGTTCCGATGCCGGATTTTTTGTTGAGTCATGCAAAAAAGTGCCAAATTATGAGAGAACCATCAAAGAGCTCGCAAGCCAACGATATTCTGTTAGTGACATATTAGCTCTTCAATCAGTTCTTTCCTAAATTGGTTGTAAAAACCAAGAAATTAAGAAACGAGTCTGAAAAATGGACATCTAAAAACGACTTAACTAATTTTTGGCATTAAACAAAGTTGGTAACATGTGATACCGGAAACTAAGGGATAATATTCAATTTACTCATCTTACTTTAGGATGGAATTCGACTCCATGGGCTTCCATTTCATTTGGAAAAACTTTAAACTCTATCCGAGAGCCCACCGTGTGTTGAAGAGCAGCCATGTCAAGAGGACTTTGAAACACGTGCTTGATTACCGTAAAACTAGTCTTTTCCTTGGGAGAATAAAAATAAGAAGGATATTTGGGTGCAGGTGGGGAAGGAAACTGCTTCTTTCTATAAACAAGTTTCAAAAAAAGCTTGATTATTACCGGTGGTTCAATTCTGCGAATGATGAGATTCTGATAAATTACGTAGTAAGCAATAAACAATACTAGCAATAGATTTCATGTGAAAAATATGTTTTGTAAAACGTGAAGCAACTGGTTCAACGCAAGACTTTTTGATGCGGCTGAGTTGGGGTTTAGTCTCAAAATGTCCTAAAGGTAAAAGGATTAAAACCGACAGCGACAAGCCATTAGCGTCAAAAAGTCGCGAAATTTTTAAATACTAAGCTTACATAATAACATTTAACTACGTTACGTGCTTCACGAAACAAAACTTCGTGTATTACTAAGTTTTAGGTTTCGAATTTACGCACATTAGCTTCATAATTACATAAAAGTGAACAATATCCAACCTTTCTGTTTCAGCTTCTTTCAAAGCTTTAATGATAGCATTACGTTGTGGATAAAAGTAGGGTTTTAACCCCACAAAATTAACTTCAGTCTCCTTCACAATTTCCAACATCCAATCGCTGTCCACAATTTGAAATAACTCCTTCTCTTTTTCACTCGCAATTTTTATGATTTGAGATTCGAAGTTTCCAGACCAAACGTCAAATTTTTTAAAATAGGCAACAACGCGCTTGTTGCACGTTTCTTTAAACTCTTCAATGTCGTACTGGGAGAGCTGCAAAAACGTCAAAAGTTAATAGAAAAACCCCCAAAGCTTAGGTAAGCTATGTTGTATAAAGAAAAAAATATGGTCAAATGCAAACGTTCATTGATTATACATCAAAGCTCTGCTTATTGAGGTATAATTTCACCAGATTTGTTCAGCATGCTAGGTCAGTAAAAAAAATAGAAGCTGAATGACATAAAACAGACATCAACAGCCAAAAAAATTTTTGAACGTTACAGGCTTTGCAATAAAGAAAAACGATTCTTTTTGTCATTGCTATGCACCAATTTGTTTGTTTTCATTAACGAAATAAGGCTGTAACAGAAACTTTTAGCGCACAAAAACATTATTAAACGATAAAACACATAGAAAAATGTCAACTGAAAATAACCAACCGCATTTAGAGCCTGAAAATGAATTGAGTAATCTTCAGGCTTAAACCAGACTTTTGCACAATCCTTGAAATACAGCTTGAAAAATTTGAGATGTTTCTTTTCACTCTGGTGAATAAACTTCGCAATGTGACGTGATGGAGGACCAATTTTCATTGCGTAATTTAGTTCCAATTTCCTAAAAATGTGTAAAAAAATTAAAATGGCATACCTACAGTGTTTCTTGCCACTACAGTGTGTTTCTTGCCACTACACTGTGTTTCTGGACAATCGCAATCACAAAGTAGTCTTATTCATATAGAATTCTATTTGAGAACTACCTGATAATTGCGACTGCATGAAACACAGTACATTAGTGTTTATATGCTAATTTATAAATGAAAACAGGTCAATCATAATTGTTATTATTGAATCTAGAGAATATGTGCGTGGGGTTTTTAATTTCTTGCTCTCCGCTAACTGAAGCAGAAACCTTGATGCTCCAGAAGCTTATCAGATTTAGTTTCATTTAATTTATCATTTTTTTGCTTATTTTTGCAAAATTTTTACCTGGGAACAATCGAATCCACCTCTTGGACAATTGCTTGCTGTCGATCTTTCACATCATGTGTCACGCCAGCAATGACGACAGCATCTTTGAGCCAGGTGACTAGTAAACTTTCAGAATCTTGTTTTCTTTTAAAATATTCAGGATTTGCTGTTTGGGCGTCTCCAATATGTGTAGGATGAAACAAGAGCTTGACAGAGCCATAGTTTTTCAAAAACTCTCTAAGCGTTGAAATGCACAAGTTTTTAAATTCTTCTTCTGACAAAGCAGAATTCTGAAAAAAGACAATCGTTATTAGTTATGTTTATTGCAAGTACCTTTTAAGATAACATCTTGGCTTGTCTTGTCATGTTTGATTATTTCACAATGATAAAACTTAAGCTAGGTAAGTGGACATAACTGGAATATCAGATATTCAAAACATGCTCAATCTTTTCTAGAAAAAGGTATAGTTTGTTTTGTAAGAAAAAGGCATCAGAAAATGTGCTGTAATACTCAAAAGTTTAGAGCTTGAGATGTGCGGCATTTCATGCTGTTAGCTATATAATCTACAGTAATCTCTGTTTGACACCAAACTAAGAAAAACAATGATTATTGACAAAAAATATAGCAACTGTATTGTATAACACAACACGAAGTAGGCACATGTCATACAGTACTTATTATTGCACATGTCATACACTACTTACTATTTAGTTACTAATTGATCAAAACTATAAAATTAGGTCTACAATGGATAAGTCTTGTGATTTTGATCACTTTAAAATAGCAGTTAATCACTTACTGGCAGTGATCTACAGCAATAAGCCCATTTTTCATTTCGACTCTGCTTACGTGACACATTAAGTGCTGTAATAGTAGCGAATTTTTGCAAGAATTCTCGAAGCTTTGACATATGAAGTGGAGAATGGTGAAAAAAACAGGCCACAGCTTGGTTAGATATAAATAAGAATGTAAAAAACTTGGAAGATTTTTGCCTGAAATACAAAACTTGAACAATATTATACTGGTAACACTTAGTCTCATACCTAAATCAAGCTTCGAGTGGAAAATTGAAAGATCATCACGACTAGAAAGTCCTACATTTACTGCTGCTTAAGAAGTAGAATAGCCCCACACTTGACCAATTATTCTTTGACACAAATGCATATCAGTATACACTAAAACTACTTCACACTCTAGGCACACATTGCAGCATAAACATAAATTTATTTAAAGATTAATATACTCTTCCTACTTAGACTTAAACTTTTCAGTTTTCACGTATATCTATTCGATTTTCGCACAAGCGTAAAATATCTATATTTTGAGACATTTTCTACAGAAAGTACTCAGTTACAAAAAAATTAATGTTATATTCAGCATAGGTTATCACTAAAATGCTATTACTGGCCTTGTAAACGACTGCCTAAATTGAATTGTTGTTCAAACAACAAATGTCTTAATATTTTGGCAATCTCAATTTTTTATATATACTGGTAACTTCATCGAAATTAGCACTTAAAAACCATTACACTACATGGATGGCTCCAAAAAGTATTGACTTAAAAGCTACAACCTTAAGTATGAGCTTAACAATAACTTAACTACTGGTACCTAAAAATTTTATATGCTTAGTTGGCATTTGTCAAAACAATAAAAATGTTAATTGGTTAGATAAGCATATATTATCTACATTTTTGGAAAGTTTGAGTCATGGATAAACCAACTAATTACAAGCAGACAGTATATAGTTATCCGATTGAACTGTTTAATTTAAGCAAATAACAGAAAATATTAAAGGTCTTGTACCAAAATGTCCTTAGCATCAAAATTCCAGAAGTGAGCTGTTTTGTTTCTACTGGGCTACTTTACAATTTGTCTTGCTTGGACCTTCTTAGGCCAAAAAATTATTTAAGACTATTTAAGCCAACTATTTTCTTACCTGGATGTGTCTTCAAGGCAATGTTCTATTTCATTAAATACATTTTCTACTTCAGTTTTAATACCAGCTATTAATAAGCTTTGGTTTGTTTCATCCCAACAAATAAATAATTTTTCTTTTTCCTCACCAGATTGCTTTTCAAACAGCTCTGGTTTTCTTTTAAATACTTTGGCCACTTGTTCAGTATTGAAGGTTCTTTCTGTACAGCAGTAATTGCTCAAAAATTGATCAAATTTTTCTTTGCATTCCCTTTCGAATTCTTGCTCAGTAGCTTGAGAGGCCTAAAATTAAGATAAACTGATTAGTAAGAATAATGTCCAGTATCTCATTTCAAGGGTTTGACAGAAGCTTCTGAACTGATTATAAACAGATCTATCTCAAAAAAACTATTTGGTATCAATTTTTTTAGATTTTATGTTGAGGTTTAACTAATTCAGTCCTAAATCAAGACATACAACTACAATCTAAGACTAAATCTGATACCGCAAAATGGCAATCAAGTTTTACTACAATTAATTCCTAAGTTAACAGAGCAAGAAAACAAACTGGTCTGGGTTTGGACTGTTAATTCTCATCATCAATCTTAACTATCAGAGCTGTCAGCTGATTGACATGACTGAATCCATGAGTGATAGAAATCACTTACAAGTCATAACAAGACTTATAATTGCTTGGGCTTTATATAAGCATCACAATTTTTACCTTCCTGATTTTCTACCAACAGATAAATCTGGTTAGACTATTTATTGTTTTTGAAAAGTCATTCTATCTAAAACAGCGCCTCAAAGAGTATTTAACAATGATAATCACTTGGCAGCAGTAACATTAATTTTCCTGCCATTTGCCATCATATTGATTCATTTTGAACTTAATGCTTTGATTCAAAAAGTGTTTAATACAATATAGTTTGCAACATCTTACACCAACTAAGCTTTACATAAAGGGCAGTAACATATTGATAACGATTGCTACCTAAGGTCCAATAAGTTAAGGGCTTTGCAAACGAACACATAAAGTTAAAAAATCCATTGCAAAAATTAGGCTAATTGGAAATAAAACCTTTGATAGCAAAATACTCAAGAAAATACATGATTTTTATTATCAAACTTAAAACAATGCACATATATAACTATTCCATTACAACACAACTCAACAGGCAAAATGTAATTAATGTCGGATGTCAGCATTCTTTGATAGCACTATAAAACTGCACAAAAAAAAAAACACCATTTACTCACCTCCAAAGCTTGGCAGTTTAATTCAATATCATCTTTGTATTTAACTTGCCGAAGACTCACTTTAGCAAGAGATTCAAACAATTTGAATAATCTTGAACTGTGCTCTTTAGAAAATTTGATAAATCGAGCAACATGAAAATTCTGAACTGATATCTTGACAGTGGGTCTGCAAAAAAACATTCAATTTAAACCAGGGCATGATCTGCAGACCTCGATTCAACTTCTTATTTGATAGGCCTACACAACACCAATAAAAGTTTTCTCAAAAGTCTAGGAAAGTTTCATACTTATTGCAGTAGTGTTATTACTAAGCCGATTATTGTCAGCAAATTGAAATGTTTGTTGGACTTCTGGGACACAGCAAATTATGTTTAGTAAGTACTATTAAACATAGGTACAACTTTAGAAAAGTTAACAAATTTACAGCAACAATGTACATTATAAGGCATGATAATGTATTTTCAGTTTTTGCAGTAAGGACACAACCGCTTTGCAAAAATCAGCTAATTACCATTACATTGGAACTTGGAAAATTAAGTTAATCCATTTACTGTAACACAAGTAGGCCTATCTTACTATTAGTGACTCATTTTAAGTCTAAACACATTTTTTTTATCACAATGTCAACTCCCAAGTTCTGCAATTTCCAAACAAACAATGTGCAAGGCTATGAGAAATGAGAAGCATTGATAATCTGAACTTGTTACAATCCCATGGAGTGAAAATATCACTAAAATTACTATCCAAGTGGTTACTGGTAAATGGTAATTATGACTATCAACTTCAGTATCATTACTGGGTGAGTACGGGTAAAGGCTGAGGCAGGGTGTCTTAAAACATTTGAATGGTAACTCAAGCTCTCAAGACTACAGTACCCATAGTCAGTCACTCAGCCAATATCAGTAGGCCTTTAGTAGCTTGATTGGTAAAAATCATCAGCTTTATTTAAAGCATACAACACAGAGTAACAAATACACATTTTACTAGGCCTTTAATATAAAATTGCTTACTTGGTTTTAGATGCCATTTTATCCTTCCATCAAACTAAACACAAATGAGATTGGCTACAAAATAGATCATTCAATTATAAGCACCGAAATTCAGTTATGTTGTGGTTACATTTCAAAGATGATTCAACTGTTTAATTTAACAGTATTGATACAAGTTTAAATAAGCTATTGTACAGTAAACTACCGGTACCAAACTGCCTAAAGTAGCTTATACATGGTAGTTCAGATGCTTCCAGTTTCACATTCTATCACAATAAGCCTATTGATGGATTGCACATGATGTCATCGCGCTGCTAACCAAACCGCTGGACGTCAAAATCGCAGATCGACGCTATGTAAATGCATGCAAAAACACTGTTAGCGAAGATATAGAGCAAATTTTTAGGCTCTAAATCAGTTGATTCTTTGTAACATTAAAGTTAAATGCTAAATAAAAGCCTGTAAAAATTGAAAAAAGATTTTAATTAGTAAAAATTTGGTTTTTGTTTGCTTTTTTCAGCGACGTAAATCCGGCTTGCTGTCAAGTAACTCATTGGAATCATGTAATATAGGTGGTAGGAACTTTCGTTTATTAAATTCGAGGCTTACTATTGACGGCGCTGTAATAGAACAGTTGTATCTTCTCCATTAGTGACAAAATTAGCGCAATTTTAAGCTTTTGTAATTTCATAAGTCTATTATTTTGCAAGATCTTGATTTTTTGCATTTCGTGTTGTCATTAGCAGTTCACCGCTATGGTTATTGGTTGCTAGGAGTTAAAAGAAATAAGCAGCTGTTTTCATTAAATTATTTCGTATAGATGTCATTTAAATTTAATTAGACTAATGATTTAACTGACCTCAGTATAACTTTGATCAAGCCTTAATTTGCATTTACCTCGACTTACGTTAGTGATGTTAGATATTATTTTAAATAGTGCTTAAACTAAACCTTAATCTACCATGAGTTACTGCTGTGACAGAGAATTTAAGTATATATTTTGGGATATGGCTGAATTTACGATGTGAACCAAAGCAAAAAACCGGGCAAAGTGGACAACAGCAGGCACAACAGATGATGAGAATTCACAGAAAGTGTAACTTTCTAGACCCGCTGAGCAATTTAAGCTGCTTAAATCGCTCATGGTAACTTTTAACTATGGCCAGGCTATCTACAGAAGTATTACTTTACATTTAATTTTTTTAACACCCCCACTGATGAAATTATACATTGATTTATGGTAACGTCTAATGCTTTGCAATAGCGTTTTGACCTCCAATTGTTTTGGCGGGAAAAATCTATGATGTAGCTGCAATCCATCAATATTATTTAGAAGACTGATTTTTGAAATATTTCTTTTTTCAAACTACTCCAAGTTTCACATACAAATGCAACAAGAAATACCAAACCACTTCAAACTGTCAAAGCCTAACTACCTGAATGTGTAGTAAGTATGGTAGGTCGAGTACAATAACTACTCTGTACTAGAGATGGTGCAGATAACTAAAAATGCATCCGCATGCTGCGCTGTGTCCGCAAACCTAGTCCGCAAGCTGCACCGCACCACATCCAAACACAACTAAGTTCACGCTACACCGCACTGCAAGTTACCTAGGCTATTCTTCAGATTTCCACGAACATAAAAAATAATTAGCTCTCTAGCTTATATATGGCACAAAAAAATTGATTTTTGGGGTATATATATATCATTTTGGACGGTTTTCAGACGGGTGGTCCTCCTAACCATGTCAAAATATTTCTCTTTTAAACATCTGCTGATATAAGAAAAAACTCTGAACTAATGCCCTAGCTTAAACTGTTCAAAAAATTGATTTTTGGGGGTCCATTTGGGGGCTCCTGGGGGGTGGTACCTCCAAACTATGTCAAAATATTTGTCACTTAAGTATCTAGCCTACTGATTTTAAAAAAGCTATCGCCTTAGCTTGAGCAATCAAAAAAATCAATTTTGGGGGCCAATATATTGTGGAGTGGCCCAAAAAAATTTCGGGAGAAAAAATTGCGTTTGCAGCTCAACAACTTTACACAAAAATTAGATTTCAATGTGTTGTGGTTTAGAAGAAGAGCGCAGAAGATTTAGAAAAAAAAAAGAAAAAAAAACTCATCGTGGCCAAAGGTGGGTTGGTAGGGATGAAAGGGTTTCTTAAGACATATTAATATAGGCTATTATACCGGTAATAACCCTGTGAAATACTTTTTGCCTTATATAAGTCGTTTTTGAATAAGACCGCTTTTTACGCAAAACTTTCGAGGTAGTTTTGGGGTCCTAATACCAAAGTCACGTGACTAATTGTTTCAAAATTTGGTACAAACATATAACTTATTAATCTCAAACAGCTGTTAAAATTTCATTCAGTTAGATCTAACTGTTCTCAAGCTATAAGTAAAAGTCTGATACTTCGCACTCGTTAACTTTGAAAATGGCCGAGTGAAAACAAAAGAACATGCGACGTGAGATCAATCATTCTAATTACAGAGGCCTACTGGTTTCATCTGCCTTGTGTGTGTTTTTTATCAGTTTTTCTGCACCATGTTTTGACAATCAAAAACAATATACCAATCTAGCTGATGATTCATGCAACTACTGTAGGCTACTAATCTTGAACCAATAGCCCAAATACCGGTAGGCCTATATCATGTCCTCCGCATGCTGTTACAAGCTGCCGTACTACACTCATATTTAACTGTATAACTTGATATGAACAACTTTGCTGCCTCCCAACACATCGATATGCCTATACCATGGTCATTACAGCATTAGGTCAATGGTCATTCAATATTGGGTAACCGGTAGCTTAGTTATCCGTGAACCTGGAACCCTCTAATCATCTGCTACGACGTACCATTGCAACTTTAGTAGCCCAGTCTTCCTACTCGACCACATACCAAATAGGCTACAGACATAGCCTATAGGACAGAAAGCCTAATGCTTGATGCCATGACCTGTTGACGAATAGGCGCTACACTGAACTAACTCTGTCACTTTGAAATGCTAGCGCATGTGTAGTAGTAGTACAGTAGTAGAAACTGTCATCTAGCTTTGGGCTAGTACCAACTGCATTCACTGATTCAGGGTGGGTACGTGGCTAGGCTATGTGCCTCTGCTCTGATGATTGTTTCCCACAAACCTGTTTCATCTACATTTTTTTATCTGCCTTTGTTTTATCTTCTCACCAAACGTCCTAAACTCTTCCTAGTCTAGCCTACCAAACCCAAAATCTTTTTGTTGGTGTCAAGAAACATGTTCAACCAATCAAAACAAAGTTTATTGTAGCCAAAATAGCCTATTTTAGGACAATATACTACGAATTCTGAAAAAATAACCTTGAACCGTGAGGCACCTTTTAGTTTACTGTTTTAGAAGCCTAACCCTACCGGTATGTATTGTCACAATATGGTACTGTCGTCATTGTCTTCAATTCATATTATAGTTATATCATGACGAACCATTGTTGTACATAAAGAAATAATTCATCAGCAACAACTGTAAAAAAAAATGCAAAAAATTATAGTACGCAGGGCTGCGCTGTTACGCAATGATGATTTTAGTTGCCACGCTGCGCGGCGCAGTTCACCAACAACAGCGCGCGGCTGCGTACGTTGCGCTGTTGCCATCTCTAGCAGTAGAAGCTAGTCATGCAAACGCTTACGCACGAGCCATTGCCTTTTTCTAATACATTTGGTTTAAATACGACATTTTGTCACTCCAATGCTGCTAGGTGGGCGTTCTAGTGGTTAGTACACTCAGCCCTCGACCCTCTGTACCCAAGTTTGATTCACAGATGGGTTGTGCATATGGGGTGCGAAATGTAAAATCAGCTAAATCTGCAAGATATCATTTTATCTACATGCTTGTTGTGTTGATATATAAATCTACATGCAATGCAATTATATCTACATGCTAGTTGTGTTGCTATATAAATCTACATGCAATGTAATCATATCTACATGCTTGTTGTGTTGATATCTAAATCTACATGCAATACATGCTTGTTGTGTAGATATCTAAATCTACATGCTGAAATATGCATAAAAAACATCAATTGCAATTTTACAATAAGCCACCTCTTGCGGTTGGTAAATGTAGATATCGCTAAATCTGCAAGAAAAGCAGTGTTGCGAACTTGCAATTATACAATTCGCGCGTTACGTGCTGAATGTAATGTAGATATAACAGTAATGTAGATTTAGCTCGGCGCATCGCCTTTTTTTCTTTTTTTTTAGTAACGTGAAAATTCGCCAATTTGGTCTGCAATGTCTGTGGCAAACTGGGTAGAGCACTTGGAAACAGTGTTTGCCCTTGGGTTCGATTCGCACGGAAGTCACTTTTTTTTCAAACCTTTACTTTTTTTTTCTGCAAAACCTTGCATTGTCTTTTTTTTTTCAGAATCTTTGCGTTATTTAGTTCGGGCAGCATTACCAGCCTTAAAAATGCATAATAAAGCGATTAAAAATACGCTTCCAGCCGTCACTGCTTTCAGTTCAATTTGAACTTGAATGAAGTCACAAAGTTAGCACATTCCTGATTCGCTTGGTTCAGAAGCAAAAAACTAGCTAAGAAAAGAGGTAGTTCAGATAGCTGGTTTGGTAGCTAGCTTGATATCGGCAGTGAATTGTTTGGGTTATGCTACCGTATTTGTTATCGTAGTGCTTAACGAAATATACTTGAGCTTCAACTTCTGTTACCGTTGGCGACTATGCGTTAGTTTGAATTGAACTGAAACATCAAACAGCGACGGCGAGAAGAATTTTCCCAAGTGCACCATTCTTCTTTTATTATTATAGCACTTTGCTGTTTCTAAGGCAAAGTATTACTAGCCTTAGAAATAGCAAAGTGATATGATAATGCAAAGTATTAGGCCTACTAGCCTTAGCAACAGCAAAGTGATATGATAATAAAAGAAGAATGGTGCACTTGGGAAAATTCTTCTCGCCGTCGCTGTTTGATGTTTCAGTTCAATTCAAACTAACGCATAGTCGCCAACGGTAACAGAAGTTGAAGCTCAAGATATTTCGTTAAGCACTACGATAACAAATACGGTAGCATAACCCAAACAATTCACTGCCGATATCAAGCTAGCTACCAAACCAGCTATCTGAACTACCTCTTTTCTTAGCTAGTTTTTTGCTTCTGAACCAAGCGAATCAGGAATGTGCTAACTTTGTGACTTCATTCAAGTTCAAATTGAACTGAAAGCAGTGACGGCTGGAAGCGTATTTTTAATCGCTTTATTATGCATTTTTAAGGCTGGTAATGCTGCCCGAACTAAATAACGCAAAGATTCTGAAAAAAAAAAGACAATGCAAGGTTTTACAGAAAAAAAAAGTAAAGGTTTGAAAAAAAAAAGTGACTTCCATGCGAATCGAACCCAAGGGCAAACACTGTTTCCAAGTGCTCTACCCAGTTTGCCACAGACATTGCAGACCAAATTGGCGAATTTTCACGTTACTAAAAAAAAAGAAAAAAAGGCGATGCGTCGAGCTAAATCTACATGACTGTTATATCTACATTACATTCAGCACGTAACGCGCGAATTGTATAATTGCAAGTTCGCAACACTGCTTTTCTTGCAGATTTAGCGATATCTACATTTACCAACCGCAAGAGGTGGCTTATTGTAAAATTGCAATTGATGTTTTTTATGCATATTTCAGCATGTAGATTTAGATATCTACACAACAAGCATGTATTGCATGTAGATTTAGATATCAACACAACAAGCATGTAGATATGATTACATTGCATGTAGATTTATATAACAACACAACAAGCATGTAGATATAATTGCATTGCATGTAGATTTATATATCAACACAACAAGCATGTAGATATAATTGCATTGCATGTAGATTTAGATATCAACACAACAAGCATGTAGATATGATTACATTGCATGTAGATTTATATAACAACACAACAAGCATGTAGATATAATTGCATTGCATGTAGATTTATATATCAACACAACAAGCATGTAGATATAATTGCATTGCATGTAGATTTATATATCAACACAACAAGCATGTAGATATAATGATATCTTGTAGATTTAGCTGATTTTACATTTCGCACCCCATATGTGCAAACCTGAAACAGAATGCAGGAACCGGAAAGAAGATGTACGAATAATAATCTTTTTTTGCTTCAAAACCTTGCATTACAATTAGGGTTAGGGCAGCGATACCAGCCTGAGGGGATAGCAATTACGTAGCAGCAGCTCTTTAGCTTACGAAAGTGACGTGCCGTTACACTTGAGTGCGGCTCCCTGCGTAAGTTTTGCACGACTAGCTCCTCGTATCTCTAGCCAGTAGAATGAAGCAGGGAGCCGGAGCGGAGTCGGAGCCGGATTTTGCATTTTTGAGCCGGAGTAGGAGCGGAGCCGGAGTGACAATCAAACAAAAAAGTTAGGAGCCGGATTGGAGCCGGAGTCTGACTTTAAAGTAGTCTTTCAAGCCGTAGTGATAGTTGGTAGTAAAATGAATGTTACAGCACGATCGTTTATAGTTGGATTAGAATCTAGGTTTTTATGTTCTGTCGTAAACACGTCCATTTACCTTATTTGCATATTACTTTTGTGTTGCGCGTCTTTCATTGTTCGCTCGGTAGAAACTCTGCAAAGTTGTCTGAAAGACGCGCCGTTTTGCCGTTTGCTGATCACCTTTTTGTAGCAACGTTTTAATTCTAGCACGGTAGTTAAATCAGTTTTATTTTTGAACAGTAGCGTCAAGAGTTTTTTTTATTTTGTGTTGTTAAATTCGCTCTTTCAGTTTAAAGTGTTTTCCGCCCAGCAGGGTAATCTTCGATAAATTTGTGCTGGACTGGTCTTTTTTATTTGCCTTTTTATTAATACAAGTTTGTTTTTGGAATCTCCTTTGTTAGCCTCTTGAACACAAGGACCAGACAGTGAAGACCTAGGCATTCCGCCTAGGACACAGCCTTCAATCTATAACAATGAGTAACCATTTTTGCATTCTGGAAATGGAAAACCAGAATATGTAGCTTGGCTAAGCTTATCCCAGGCTATTTTGCAGTATGAAAATTGGTTTGAATTTTTTGTCGAAGCGTATTTTTGTCTCGGAGTATTTCGGAGCGGAGTATTTAAGTAAAATTTTGGATCCGGATTGGAGCCGGAGCCAGTTAAAGAAATATCGAAGTGGATCCTGAGCGTAAAAATGAGCCACTCCGCTCCATTCTACAAGCCAGGAGGGCTAAGGTTAGAATTGAAAAGTTCAAATATTGTGCCGGATTTTTGCGCTAACCTAGCACTAGATTATTTTTGAGCCACACTAACAAAAGTGATAGCACACGCTGATGAGACGTATAAAAATTGTTGCCAAAATTCTCACCTTATGTTCGCTCTGTAAGGTAATTCTCCAGTAAAATAAGGTCATTACTTAATGGAAATTGCTACTGTTCGAAAGGTTTCCCCGTCCACGTTGTGATTTGGAATTGGTTTTGTGTACAAAAGCTATATTTTCGTTTTCTGCATTTCGAAAATCTGTGCGACTCAAATTGCGAACTTTCAGTCAGTAATGCGTTTTTGTTTTTATTTTTGTTACTGACCCACATTTGACCACGATGTGAGTATTTTTTGTTTTTGTTTTCGATTTGTTACTTTCTTCAAACTGCAAAACACCAAAATCTATTTCTGTTTGATCTTGTTGAGTTACAAATGCTACAAACACAAACCCAAATGTGCCCAACAACAATAGATTTTTAAATGGCTCAAGTTACCAACAGGGATGTCTTTATATTAAGACTAGTATAACAGCATGAGCGTCGGGATGGGGAGGCAGGGGGGGAGCAATGGCCCCCCTGGATTTTACCACACTCCTTCTTCAACCTCCCAAATTGCAAAAATTCTTCAATTTGGAGTAATAAATATTGGCTCTGTTCTTTAGCCCCCCCTGAAATTTTTTCTGCCGACGCCCTTAAGTATAAGGCTCATCTATGTGGTTGACAAATGTTTTACACTGCTTGGGATTCCAACAACTCTGGGGTCTTCATTAAAATAACATGTTTTTGATTTCAGGACGAGGAGGAGTCGACCATGAAGGACGTCAAGCATGTACATGTTTTTGATTTGTTTCTTTAACGGGAAAACGAAAATCTTTCTTGAGTAGGCTATCGATTTATTCAACATGCGCTGGCCGTTTACAGGGCTTGCTCGCAACTCCCATCTATAGTTAGAATAAGACATAAGGTACCGTTACCGGTAAAAAATTATTAAAAAAATGTTTATTCAAGCTAAAGTCTTTTTTTCAAACGTGTGAATAATCAAAATCAAATAAAATATACAAGCGGCTGAAAGACGGTGCATTAATAATAATCATGATAGACAGTTGAATCTTCAGAAAATGACTCTTCTATGGAACTGCTAGACGCAGCGAAGATATCCGGACGATACACTTCAATGCTGTGACGTTTTTCGAGAATTTTGGAATCAAGTAATTCATCTTCCCTGCAAATATATATATCTTTTTTTGATGATTTTTCTTGCGACAATGATTCGAATTAGGTAGCATTAAATGTTAGCAAGCAGATTAATTTCCAACTGCGAGAAAATTTTCTTTTGATTCAGTTTTACTCATTTCTAATTTTATCAAATTGAGCGGCATTTTTGATGGTATGGAAACATTTTGGATAAGTTAGTAGTAGGATACTTATTTAACTATTGGGCAGAGATGTATAGGCATCGGGTACCCTAAAGAGACTGTCCCTTCAAAACAGAATTTATTAGCCAAAATTTTCAACAAGGTGTGAAGGGCTGCTGAGCTGTTGTTCCAACAACCAAGTCAGAAATTAATCGTGTTATCAGAAGAAACAGTGAAACACGTCTAATGACATATGATCAGGCTCACACTTTTGGTCCCATGGTTTCAGCTAAAATTTTAAGTACCGATATCTTGAGCAACATTATAATTTAATGTATCTTAGTAAATGCAATATGTTGAAATGTTAATATCTTAGTCTTTTAATTCGACTAAATCTAAATCATATCTCAGTCAATATTGTAACATCTTCGATTAATTAATCCTATTTTACTTGGGATGTTTAACCAGGCGCGTAGCCAGAAATTCAAAATAAGGGGCCGTTTAAGGGGCTCGAAAATTTTGCATTTTTTTGAAAAAATAACTCAATTTTAGGGCTATTTTGATAAATTTTAGTTTTAGCGCTCGAAAATTTTGCATTTTTTTGAAAAAATAACTTAATTTTAGGGCTATTTTGATAAATAAAATAATGTTGTTAAAACGTGGCATTAAAATTGGCAGTGCAAACATAATTAAACTGGTTGCATTAATGGGCTATTTGGGAGGTGGCTAATGGCAAAATTTTAATTGTTGTATTTAGATGAAGGTAAATTATAAAATTGTATAGCACAATAAAAATCACAATGAGTAATCTATTTCGTCCACAGCTTTATAGAGAAAAATAATTGGGGAGGGAAGAGAGCTAATGAAAAGAAATTTGAGAGGAATTATTGGTAATTAACTAATACTGAATATCCCCCCCCTATTCCTAATTAAGTTTATGGTATATTTGTTGATGACACCTATGTTTAGCATTAGCGATGAAATTTGATTGCTTATTTTTGGCCATTTTTCAAAGTTTTCATGTAGGCTATTTGTGAGTTTTATTTTTTACAAATTAGCCCCTCCCTGAACATATGTTTCAAAAGATGTTCCAAATCACTATATAATCCATTCCAGGGCATAAAACAGCCTCAAAAGAGCTAAACGCGTGTTATTTTTCGTATTCTGCATTTTGGTCGACATGCCCCCCTGGCTACGCTACTGTGCTTGACCAACAAATTTTACACGGAGGAGAAGGAGTAAATCCCCCGCTCCTAAACCAAACGTCATGAAGGCACTAAATTTGACAAGCCGTTTGGTGATCACTAAAATTTTGTAGAAAAATTAGTTTTGAGCTGTTAACGTCATCATTGTGACGTCACGACCAAATCTTCGAAACATCACGTCATTTTGAGATGACGGCATAAACAGTTTAAATTTGTGCATAGGTTTGTTTTTTGATACTGAATCATAAAATGCTGAAGTCAAAGTAATTACGTCACAAAAGCGTTTTGTGACGTCCTCTAAGATTAACATTGGTCAAGAAATGCTCATATTTTGAAAATTGACTCCGGAAACCTCAAAATTAGGCAACTTTCTATTGTCTAAGCAACTTCAAATTTTCAGAAGTTGCTTCGTGTCTGTGCCATACACAAAAAGATTAAGTTACGTTAACAAACGCTTTTGCTTTATTTTGATGGACAAAATTGACTTTATAACAGCAGCCCAGTAGCATAGCCAGGGAGGGCAGGGCGGGAAGCTACGTAGCCCCGCCCATTGGCATGCAGAATATGAAAAATACCACTTTTTTAGCACTTTGATACTGATTTCTGTACTAGAATTAGAAAATAGCCCCCCCCCTATTGGCATTTGCAACTTTAGGTAAACACCATTTAATTTTCTTTTTTTTGGCCTGATTTTGGCCAGAAAAATTATTTCACTTTCCAATTTAATTTTAGCCAGAAAAAATTGTTTCTATTTTAAGTGAAGACCTTTTTTGTTTTTAATTTTTAGGTCTCCACCTAATTTCGGTGAGAAAATCGCTTCAATTTTAAATGAGACTTTTGTTTTTTTTTTCTTTTTCCTTTCTGGTCTTCACCTAATTTCGGTCAGAAAACCCCTTCAATTTTAGTTGAAAGATTTTTTTTTTGATCTTCACGTGAAGACCTTTTTTTTTTGGTCTTTAACTGAATTTGGGCAGAAAAACAGCCCCTTTCCCCGCCCACTTGCAAATTTCTGGCTACGCGCCTGAAGTAGCCTACTGTACTAGAATGAAATCCAACTTTTACTTTTCTTAACTTAGATAACGTGTTCAAGATATCTCTAATACTGTTGAAATAGTTTGCTATCGTAGTATAGACGCTTGATATAGTAAACCAATCTGACTCAATACTTCCGAACAGAACCGAAAAAATGTTTCTGTCTTATACGTTAAACAGATGCAGAGTGTCTGGCTCATACGCATGGATAAATGTACTAAAAAATAGTAAAAATGTGACAAAAAAAGACCTAACCTAATGCAAAATCAACAAAGGACATTAAGTGTTTTTCGCCTACCTGCTTTTCATCACAGTCCGAATAAGCGGGCATAAAATTATACAGCATATGAATGCCACGCCAATTGCCATTGCGATGCTGTAAGCAGAACCTAAATAACAATTAAACTTAATTCTTATTAGTCGTTTGCATCGATGTGGATTAACTTTGATTCGAAGACTAACAAAAATTTTAGGGCAAACGTTTCGGCTCAATGGCCGGGTAAATTGCTGTCATTACAACGAATGCACTTCAAAAATAGCTTCTCTGAATTTGCTAGATCGGATCAAAGTTAATCCACCTTGGTGAATAGATTTTGTTTATAGTTTTTGTTCATCTTGTTGAAGTTCTTCACCCAACTTATGACGCAGTATAGCTGTTTAAAACCAATAATTCAAATCAAGTCAAACCTTTCATTATACTCGCTGTAATACGCAAAAGCGTGTAATGGGTTGGCGGGACCATCTCTGCGTCATTGCGCCCATGCAACACAGCTTCTTTCGAAGAAATGCCATAGCGGTGGCGAGCCATTGGCAACATTGTGTCCGATTTGACCGGTCCGAGATTTAAACCTCTGATCTCCCGCTCCAGAGACGAACGCGTTACTGCTCGACCAACCGGAACCAATAATTGATTTTGTAAAATATAATTCTAAGTTTACTGGATATTTTTGGAGTAGTTAACAATATCAACGGGCTGTTGTAACGAACAGTTCAAAAATTTTGTTCGCAGTATGTTATGGAAACTTAAGCTTCTGAAGTTACCCGCTTCTTGAACTGAAGCTTCTGAAGTACCCGGTCCAGAGACGAACGCGTTACTGCTCGACCAACCGGCACCAATAATTGATTTTGTAAAATATAATTCTAAGTTTACTGGATACTTTTGGAGTAGTTAACAATGTCAACCTGCTGTTGTAACGAACAGTTCAAAAATTTTGTTCGCAGTATGTTATGGAAACTTACGCTTCTAAACATGCCCTTAAATTCGTGGCTCTCAAAATATCTTTCAAACCTTTTAAATAGAGTCTTAGTGCAGCCTACAGCAATATTAGAACTCTCTCAACATGCTAACATTATTATATTAGTTTGATTCTTCTTGAAAAACTGCGTTTTTGAAAAATCATTTTATTTTTTGCTTAAATCAGCTCTGCTCAAAAAAAGCTGGAAAAGCAGTGCAAAGACTGTTGTGTGAACAGCACGATAAAAATTTGCTAGAAAATCCAATAAACGACCGATTTATGTTGAATGAACTGGGGATAGCACCTCCCAAACCTTGTCAATATATTTTTCTCTTAAAAATATACTGATATAAAAAAAATTACTCTTTCAAAAAACTTAGTTTTTGGAGGTGTATTTTGAGGGTTTTCCGAGGAATGAATAGCACCAAAGAATTTCAAAAGACAAAACTGCGTTTGTTGCTGAACAAGTTCACGCTGATTAGATTTCAGCGTTTTGCAATTTAGATTAGTAGAAGAAGAGCGTACAGTTAGGGAAAAAACGAAACGAAAGAAAAAAACGAAAAAAGCAGCTTTATCGCGGCCAAAAATAGATTAATTGGTGTAGTGATGAAAGGGTATCTTAAGATCATAATAACCATATTAAATATTTTTTTGCTGCGCTTCAGCCGTTTTTAAATGAGTCTGAAAGTTTGCACTCGTTAATCGTTAGTTACAAAATGGCCAAATAAAAAAAAACAATAACAAAGAAACATATAAAAAAGAACAACAAATTAATTAATAAAGGAACAACATGCGATGCATCGGTCCTCCAATTCCATTGATTTGAAACTTTTTGAAATTTAAGTAAACATTGTGATTTACTAGCACATCAGTTGAATAGTTGCAAAATAGTCGGTAAAGATTTTATGCTACTTATCTTGATTATGCGCACACCATTAACATTATAAATATTTTACCAAGAAATATAAATCGAGCCGAGAAATACGAAATTTTTTCGTATTCAACAGTCGATTCAACTTAAAATGTTTCAAATTATAATCTCATAGAATGTCGTGTGATGTAAGAACTATTCAATTGTGAACTGAATAAAATCCTTTAGAGTTTGATTCGTTTTCGATTCGTTGGGAAGGTATCATACTTAACCAGGTATATAAATTTTTGAAACTTGATAGGTAGTGATGAACCTTTTTCTATTCACAATTTTTGCTACTGAACAGATCGGTTTTTAAAAGGGCGAAGTGTTTACTTGATTTGCTTTCTGATTCGTCTGTCGTTTGATTGAATATTCCAGGAGGAAATACGGTGAACTTGGTAAATCTAGCTGGGGTGCGCCGAGATATTGTGAAAAACGACGTAGAAGGCAATGTGGTAGCTGACGCTAAATTAATTAGTTAAGTTTGATGGGGAATCTCGTATAGTAAAACAGTTAGGCCCGGTCAATACTGGCGTAAAATCGTGAGCATACGAGAGTACTTATTTTACTGCCAATTAATTGAAATAAACTAATGACACGCTTGTGTACGCTCAAGATTTTTTGTGTAGAGTGGACTGGCGACCTGCCTTGACTTGCATCATAAACATGGTTAATATGGCGAGTAAACGTTAATATGACCAGGTTAAAATTGGAAAAATTGTTAGTAATGTTTTTAACGGTTTCTGCTGCTATTTGGTTTGGGTACAAAAAAAAACGAGGCAAAAATCTACCTATCAGAAAGCTGTTATAAAAAAAAAACAACCTAAAACCTAATAAATATTGGGGCGCAAAAAATATGGGCTACAAGTTTTTGCATTGTTTTACAAAATAGCATTTGAATCGATTCTAAAAATTATGACACAATTGATTGTCTATTTGTAATTACAAACTGCTCTGAACGCACAAATGAGAGTGATCGAAATAAGAGATTTCGTCATTCTATAAGACTAATAATCGAGTCTTATCCACACCTACCTTGGCATTGAGTATGTCAAAAAAAAAGAATATCTATTATTGCGTTTGTTCAACGCAGCATTTAACGTTCAACTGATATATTTCGACCACTAGTCAAGCATGATATTTCCTAGCTATCTGCTGCTTCAAATGATAGTTTGTGGAAAATTTAGAATCAAATTGAATTTATTTAAATCTTGAACTCCTTTTCGTCATGCTGCAAACCTTCATACGCGAAGATTACAAAATAATATTACTGTAATTAATTATTTTAAATTTAAGTTTTTACGTATTGCACTTTGGCAGATAAAACGACCATTCATCGAACAAGTTGACGAAGCCCAACCAAACATTTCCTTAGGATTAGCTTTGAGGAAAACATCATTAGCGAAAGCAAACTTTCTTGGAGCAGCAGTGGAAGTTTTGAATTGTTTCAAATTACTGGCTCGGAATTGCAATGTCGCGCAATTACGTTGACCACCACTTTTTGGCTCCCCTGGTAGCCATGCTGTAAAACCATCCTTGATTGGGCCTCCATTGATCCATCGAAAACCATCTTCAATATTTTGCAATTGCATTCCGAGATAGAAATAAGGTGGCATTTCTGTGGATGTACAGAATTAAAATCATAGGGACGAAGCTAACTTTTCTTTAAACCACACCGTACACTAAGGTAGATAGTAGGGTTAGGGTTATCCTTTCCACAAACCATTGTCCAGCTAAAATCAAATTAAAAAAAAAAATTACCGACCTCGCAAATGACCGTAATAAATTTAATTGTATAATGTGTTATTTCTTGTCTATTAATTGTTGTGCAAGTACTTCCTACCAGTTTGATAGCAATACGGTTTATTTAGATCACATAACTGCTTCAGTATATTTTCATTACGTTTGCACACAATATACATTACCTTACCACTTTTATATTTTGACAGTTCCCTATGTAGAAATCGTTGAGTTTGTTTGTTTTTCGGTTGGACCACCTCTCCACCAACAGACTGACACAACCCCATAACAGCATCATAGTTTTGAAGTTCTTCCTTAGGATTGTAAATATATCGGTGATTAAGAAAATTTTTCAAAATCTCTTGGCTTTTTGCAGACATAAACAAAAATACAACGTACATTCGAACTTCGGCCATTGTAATAACGGTAAGAAATAATTAAAAAACTGAGAGTAATAACGAATAAGCTCAACTGATAAAAGCGGGAGTAGAAATCAGAAACACAAGAGAATTTGTCAATTGACGAAGAGAGGCAGTAGAGCTCTGTAGCAAACCAATTGAAACGTTGGCGTTTTAATTTAGAATTTTTTTACGTTTCTACAGTAATTACTACCCCGGTTTTTATCAATTGAGCTTGGTTGTTATTATGATTTACCCGTTAGTCACAATATCATGTTAGGAACTGAGAAGCCTATATAGTTTTGTTCTCAACTACTTTGATAAAGGTTTTGCTTTGAATCAGAAATCTTAGAATCTCCCATACAGGTTATTGGATTGTTTGACATTTTCATATATATTTATGTTTTTTTTTGTTTATCAATTTTATAAAGTGTATATAGTCCCATTCATGTCATCAAAAACATTTTTTACTCTTTTAATATTTGGTGATCATTCAATAAACAGTTATTTCAAGCAGTAAGAAGCACTCGTAGATAAAAACAAAACTGTACAAGCACGATAAATTTTTAGCAAAAACTAACGATTGGTATCTAATTGGTTGAAAGTTTGTAAGACACAGACACAAAATATCTACACATTGCACAGGAAATTTTATTTAAAAGCTACAACTTTCGAAAGACACAAAACAAAGTTAAGTCTGTCAAAAATGTTTAATTTTATTTTTCTGCGAAACCCCACCGTAACTTTGACCTTAACCGGCAAAGTGAATACCTGAACACCTTGAATTGAGACTCTATGGTTGGAAATTTTGCTGGCGGTGTTTAGAGAACAAAATACCTTGTTAAAAATTCCATTTTTTTGGCCACCGCAAAGAAAGTTTACAAGTGATCGTTTTGCACTACATATCCGGTACAAGCAGCTCCTTTACAATGGCACAAGGTGTTCTGATTGAGAGTTTGCGTGAAACTAAACAACTATTAGCAACAAAACAATACAACTTTTGAATTATTGACAGAGAAATGAAATAAATACTTAGAAATGATAAAAATAGCAGCCTTCGGACAAATGACAGTTGCCTCCAAAAATTGGTTTTTAAGTTTGGTTTTAAAGTAAAAAATCCAGTGTTATTATTACCATGACTTCATATCTCATTCAAAGTCATGTAACTACTGTATTGTTACCGTAAAATTTTCGATTTTACTTGGGTTGAGAAATATAAAAATCAAATCTTTTATCTCTTTGTATTACGCCAAAACATGTAATGTAACGTGACGAGTTGACGGAGATGCGGAATCCATCTCCGCGTTATTGCGCCTGATGGCAACATAAGTACTTTAGAAGAAATGTCGCAGCGGCAACGAGCCTTTGGCAATACTGTCCGATTTAACCTGTCCGAGATTTGAATCTCAGACCTCTCGCTTCACAGACGAACTCTTTACCGCTCGACCAACTGGCCGGTGATTTAAAAAATCGAAAAGTTGAAATCTTAATTTATTGTTTTCGAAAACTAAACTTTCAAATAATGATATTGGCCTAAAAGTCACCCAATTTTGAGCAGATACAAATTCAAACTTTGATTTAATCCAACCCTAGGGTGTAAAATCTTATATAAGTCAGGCATAGGCGTAGCGAGGATTTTTGATTGGGGGGGGGGGCCAAACCACATATTACAAGCAATGACGTCATCAGAAATTTTCAAAAAAAGAACTTTTTGTAGGGCAAAGATATCGTAAAATGGAAGATCTGAAGCTGTAGTGTGTTGGCACTTTACCAGGATTTTGGTAAAGGGAGAGAGCGAAAAATAATAGTTAGAAAGTACCAATGTTGAGTAAGGTAGTGTACTCAAACGTATCACAGACTTGGGTCTGGGGGCTGAGCCCCCAGCCGCTGGGCAATTTTTGTAAGTTTTTGGAAAAAAAAGCTATTTTAATCCTATTGGATCACATTTTGCACGTGTCCACAGCCATTTGAAACAACTAGATTTTTAAGATTTGAAAGCTAATCGAAAAAATTTAACTGTTCAACCCTCCTTTTACTTGCAATTAAAGTCCAAAACACGTTAAAAATTTTGCATTATGGTGTAAAATTTTAATTGTGAGTGATTTGGTCCATGTAGGGGAAGTAAGGCACAATCATTGCCTCCTGCAATATTTTAGCAGTAAATAGTAATCCATTTGTAGATTTTCCTTCAAGATTTTTGTTTTGTCATGAATTTAACCAGTTATAGGAGTACATGTACGGCCTGGGGGCCCAGGCCTCCTCAATTGACATTCAATAATTTGTTTAATGAGCATTTTTCCTAGCTATTTTTTGAAAGTATTTTGCGCGTAAAAACTGGCGACGTGGAGTTGAATCGTTATTGAGAAATGGTACAATAGATGGTTACGCTTACTAAACATGTTGTTTTTGGGCTGGATTTACATTGCGCTGGACCCCTGGCACTTAGGGGATTTTTGCAACATCTTCCTGCCGGATATAAGTGAAGACCAAAAAAAATCTGAGCACTGAGCCCTGGCACTATGCCATATGGCAAATACGGCGCTGGTTATTGCATTACGTTCATAAAAAGTTCAGATGAGGGCCTGAGGTAGCAACTTTCAGGACGAAACCAATGATTTCACCCTGGTTATACGTTTAAATTGGTTGGAAAAAATTGAATTAAGGGGGTGCGCCTGGCCCCTTGGTCGTCAATATCATTTATTGTTAATTACTGTTGTACGTGTGTACTGTTGTACGCAAAGATACTAAAAGAAACTGAAAATGAAGAAACAAGGTTTTCTTGTTAAATTTTGTGATTGGTGGCATTTCAATTGAGGGGGCCCTAGCCTTCTGGGCCACCTTCCTGGCTACGCCTATGATTTTGAGATAAGATCGCGCCCTTAAATTCTTTCATAAAAAAAAACATTTAAAGCAAAATTGAAATAACTCTTTTTCCAAAACTTGGAGAACTCGAGTCAAGTCATTTGACAGTTTTTTGAAGCCTCCAGGAATTGCATGACATTATTATGACGTGGACACGTGGTCGTCATTATTACCACTCGCTTTTGCACGCGTAAATCCTAAATTAAAGAAACTGCTGTTCCATGCAAGGAAAACATACTGGCTGTGCTCTCATTATATTTATCATTGGTAGCATTTCAATTGGGGGTTTGCATTACCACCTGTGTTATAGCATTAAGTTCATAATAACGTTAAACGAGGGCCTGGGGTTGCAACTTTTAGCACAAAACTTTTAGATTTTTCACAGGTTTTGCATATAAATTGTAAAAAAGTTGAATTACGGGACCCCTGGCCCGGGAACCTTGGTCATCAGTTATGGGCCCCAGGGCCCCCTGTTTGTCAGTTAGGGGCTTTTGAGCCTTCTGGTTGTCGGTTAGGGGCCTCGGGGTACCCTGGTTGTTAGTTAGGGGCCGTTTGGTCGTCAGTTAGAGCCCTGGAGCCTCCTGGTTTTCAGTTAAGAGCCCCAGGGCCCCCTGGTTGTCAGTTACGGGCCCCAGAGCCCCCTGGTTGTCAGTTAGGGTCCATCAAATTAGAGGCCCCAGGGACCCCTGTTTGTCAGTAAGAGGCCCCTGGCCCCCGTTGTCAGCTAGGGGCCCTGGGGCCCTCTGGTTGTTGGTTAGGGGTTCTGGGGCCCTCGTTTGTTAGTTCGGGGCCCTCTGGTTGTCGGTTAGGGGCCCCGGGGCCCTTGTTTGTCAGTTAGGGGTCCCAGGAACCCCTGGTTGTCGGTTAGGGCCCCCTGTTTGTCAATTGGAGGCCCCAGGGCCCCCGTTTTTCAGTTTAGGGACCCAGGGCCTCTGGTTGTTAGCTGGTGCCCTGGGCCCCCCTGGTCGTTAGTTAGGGGCCCCGGGGCCCCCGGTTGTTGATTAGGGGCCCCTGGTTGTTAGTTTAGGGCCCCAGGGCCCTTTGGTTGCTAGTTATTGGCCCCGGGCCTCCCTCGTTGTCAGTAACTGCAATTAAACATCGCTAGGCCATGTTGTCATAATTTTTTATCATTGGTGGTATTTTAATTATGGGGGGGGGGGGCCGTGCCCCCTGCCCCTCCCCCCTGGTTACGCCTATGAGTTCAGGGCTTTTCAATGAGGCTGCTACTTCTGGTATTATTTGCTATTTCATGCAACATGAAAACTGAATCATTACAAAAAAAATATCAAAATGCAACACAAATTCGCGGTTGGGAAATTCAAAAAGGGGAAATTCAAGTACACTGTGGTTTATAAACCCAACATTCAAATTCAAAAAATTTGTAATCAAATTCAAACTTTACCAAAAGTTTTTGAAAAAATTCTGATTCAAAAATTAAATTTCGATCTAGTCTTTAAAGTTTTGACACAGCTACTCTCTTTAGTTTCTTAACACGCGACATTTGGCTGCGACAATGTTGCCAAGTAAAAGTTTACCGGAACAAAAAACAAGTTTGTCGCGGCCGCGAACCAAAAAAATATTGCTGAAAACAAACGTAAATTTTGATTTTGGCGATATTGCCGCATGTCGCGTGTACATAAACGCCGCTCGCCGCAGTTTTATCGAGTAAATGCTGCAACGTGTTCTTGCTTTTAATTATAATAAACTTGCACAAGCATTTCCTCTATTTTCAACATTTTTTGGTGTTTTTATGCAAGAAAATATGGCTGATGCATTATTACTTTACAAAGCAATTATGATATGCCAGTGACGTTTAAACACGCATATTTGCTAGGGATAAAACTATAGTAGGCACGATGTGAGTATACTGTATAATCAGAGCTGGGCACCCGCTACTTGAAAAGTAGCGCCGCTACCGCTATCTGGCAAAAAAAGAAAACAGCGGCGCTGATGCTCGTCGCTACTTAAATAAAAAAGTAGCGTCGCTGGCGTTACTTGCATACAAAACAGCGGCCCCTGCCGCTTGTCGCTGCCGCTACTTTAGAAAAATAACTAGCAAAAAGAACGATGGCATTCAAATACGGAACCCTACAATGAAGTATCAACTTTATTTGCGAAAGTTACAATTCAAGCTTTTAAAAGTATAGGTACAGGTTACAATCGGCATTAGCAGGCTTAAACTGTAAACAAGTAAGCAAATCACAATTCAGTTGGTTGTAGGCATGTATGTTCTTTTCCAAAAAAACAAGCATTTTAAAACGCTTGTTGGTGAAACCAACGCTTTAGAAACTACTTTAAGAAGTTACCCTTGGAAGTTACGCTAGGAAGTTAAATTTCTTGTAGCATTTTTTACTCAAATAAAAGGCAATAAGAAATAGTTTAAATCACTTAAATAAGGTAAGGTTTTAACACGATGGCATCAAAGTTCTCAGAGAACTCTGATGGCATATAATATTCAGCTTCTGTACACTTCTGTCCCGGCACTTAAAGCTCTGAAGTAGTCAATGTTTTTATCATACGCTCGGCCATCAACCACTATCATAATCAGAGGTGGAGTCGAGGACATAAGGCTCGCCTGGCCAAGGCCAAGGACAGCCCTTTTGAGGACAGACCCTCTCGAGGCCAAGAACAAGAATGCTCGAGGTCAAGGACGCAGGTGCAAGTTTTCTCAAAAAAAAAACACAAAAGAAAAAGGTCTTCAAAAAAAAGTTTTAGGCGATCTCAAAAAAAAGGTGAACAAAAAATTTTTTCAGACGAACTCCAAAAAAAGGTGTTCAAAATTTTTTTTCAGGCGATCTACAAAACTTTTACAATTCAAAAGATCGTGCTGTCCGCTAGCAGAGGACAGGGCAATTTTCGAAGACTTGTGGCTTCGAGGCCAAAATCTTAAAAATGTGTCCTCGAGGACTCCACTTCTGATATCAACTGCTAGCGTAGAGATACGACAGGAAAATTTATTAATCGACGGAGTTACAAACATTTCTGGAAATTTTGTAGAAATGGCAGGTGATTCACGACTCTGTGGTGATTTCGTCCAACTTTGATAAAAAAGAAGATCGAGCGGTTAAGAACTGGTGTTTATGAATTCGGAAGAGATACGTACGCTAGGCTACCAGAAAATCTACTGATCTACAGAGCGCTTTTTGTGATGTCACAAAATTGGGAAAAGCAGGGTTGCCAATAAAACTAGTCAAACTGATTGAAACGTATATTCGCGAATAAGAGGAATTCGGAATTGTAGAAAAGATAGCACCTCTTTATTATCACAAGTAGTTCTCATTTCTTCAATATTACTGATTTCAAACACTATCTCTTGACAATAACAAAGAACACCTGCATCACAATCAACTGTCTAGTGTGTGTGTGCATTCTGTACGAGTAAGAAGCAGGGCCGCCGAGAGCCAAACGTGGGCCCGGGGCCAGGTCAAATATGCCGGATTTCCGGTTTTGTGAAGCCCAAAATATGCGAAAAAAATGCTGCAGTTTGGTCTGAAAAAAGATGTGATCTCCAAAACAAAAAAAAGGTCTCCACCGAAATTTAAACGGTTTTTTCCAGCCAGATTCAGGTGATCTCCAAAAAAAAAAAGGTCTTCACCAAAATTGAACGGTTTTTCCAGCCAAATTCAGGTGATCTCCAAAAAAAAAAAGGTCTTCACCAAAATTGAACGGTTTTTCCGGCCAAATTCAGGTGATCTCCAAAAAAAAAGGTCTTCGCTGTCACTAAAGCCAACGACCTTCCTAAAGCCAATGGGCCCCCTAAACACCATGGGCCCCGGGGTCATTGTCCCCCCCTGCCCTCTCTCTCGGCGGCCCTGTTAAGAAGATAGTGTCAGAAACCGAAGGTCAAGTAGCATTAGTACTTACTTACTACTTGCTTTTATAAAAAAAATGATTGGTCTTGTTCTACGTGGAATTTTGAGGTGAACTTACACAGTTTCCGTTTGTCGTCCGTTTTTTTACGTTTTTGCTTCTTCTTGAAAAAGTATGGGCTTTTTCATCCGCATTTTTATTAGCCCATATTCGCATTAAGTAGACTTGTATATAGATAAAAATTTTGTTCAAAAATTTCGTGTATAAACGATAAGAGCGATATTTCAAAATAAAGATGTACTCTTTTACAAAAAATTTTGTTCGAAAAACTTTTGTCCAGTATGTGACTGTTTGGTTAGTGCGGATATGGACTTATAAAAATACGGATGAAAAAGCGCACACTTTTCAAGAAGAAGCAAAAACGTAAAAAAACGGACGAAAACGGACAAAAAACAGACACCGGTACTGGATAAATTTACCTTTAGTTACTCGCAATTCTCTCAAAACGATGACAACTGATAAACGTTACCAACGCACTGATTATTTATTATTAGTATTGTATGTTAATTTACATACAGAGTTTAATTTGGCTATGGGGTGCCATCCGTAAAAGATGAAATTGCATGCAATTTGCAATTTAGCTAAATTGCAGATTTCATGCAATTTAGCTAAATTGTTACAATTTGTTAAATTGCACTGTAATTGCCATGGCTACGGATTGTGAAATGTTGCCAACCAAAACTGTAGAAAAAACTGCATTTGAAACCAAGCATTTCGCAGCTCACGTACCGTGCGTTATTGTAGAAAGACTAGGCCTAATGTTTAAGTGCTGAGTGATGGTTGCAGTTGCAGTGATGTTTGTTTAGCAGAGCGTTTTAAGGGCCAGGTGATTGTGAGACTGTTCTCTTTGATTAATTAAGCTGCCAAACTTCCCATAGGTTGCTGTTGATTAGAACGTGTAGCCAGAGATGTAGATTTACGCTGCATTTTATGCGCCGTAAACGTACGGCGCAAAGTTTTTGGAACGTTTATCTTTATGCTGACGGCGTCAAAATTTTTTGTATGCGCTTACATCACTGCGTGTAGCTAGCCATGAAGGTCTTCTGCGACTGTGTAGCAGGTAGTACCGGTAGGTTACTGGTAGTCAGTTAACGGTTCTGCAATGTAAAGATTGAATACTGAGTAAGGATACTGCCGGCTAAGGTGACTCCCAGCAGCAAGAATAATACTGGTAGCGTGCTCGGGTAGCGCTCTGCCAAATATACTTACCGGTATAGGCCTAGACTTTTTTACCTTGCAGTTTTATCGTTATTACACAAACACGGGTCTCTTTCAGTTTAAGCCTCCCCATCCAAGTTTGCCTAGTTGATTGGCTGTATCGGCCGTATTGATTAAAAGGAGTTAGATTAAAAGTTATTCTTATTGCAATTATTTCCTAAGCTCCACCATAGTTTACCACTTACGTCTGAAATAATAGCTGGTGGGTGGTTTCAAGCTGAGGGAGGCTTAAACTAAAAGAGACCCGTGTTTGTGTAATAACGATAAAACTGCAAGGTAAAAAAGTCTAGGCCTATACCGGTAAGTATATTTGGCAGAGCGCTACCCGAGCACGCTACCAGTATTATTCTTGCTGCTGGGAGTCACCTTAGCCGGCAGTATCCTTACTCAGTATTCAATCTTTACATTGCAGAACCGTTAACTGACTACCAGTAACCTACCGGTACTACCTGCTACACAGTCGCAGAAGACCTTCATGGCTAGCTACACGCAGTGATGTAAGCGCATACAAAAAATTTTGACGCCGTCAGCATAAAGATAAACGTTCCAAAAACTTTGCGCCGTACGTTTACGGCGCATAAAATGCAGCGTAAATCTACATCTCTGGCTACACGTTCTAATCAACAGCAACCTATGGGAAGTTTGGCAGCTTAATTAATCAAAGAGAACAGTCTCACAATCACCTGGCCCTTAAAACGCTCTGCTAAACAAACATCACTGCAACTGCAACCATCACTCAGCACTTAAACATTAGGCCTAGTCTTTCTACAATAACGCACGGTACGTGAGCTGCGAAATGCTTGGTTTCAAATGCAGTTTTTTCTACAGTTTTGGTTGGCAACATTTCACAATCCGTAGCCATGGCAATTACAGTGCAATTTAACAAATTGTAACAATTTAGCTAAATTGCATGTAATTTGCAATTTAGCTAAATTGCATGAAATCTGCAATTTAGCTAAATTGCATGAAATCTGCAATTTAGCTAAATTGCATGAAATCTGCAATTTAGCTAAATTGCATGCAATTTCATCTTTTACGGATGGCACCCCATATTTGGCCCGCTACCAGACCACATTATTTGTTGAATTTTGGTTCAGAAAAAATAGGACCACATACGATAAAACTCGCCTTTATTGTGCATATATTACATATACATAACAACGACAAAACGTCACAAAGGTAGCATTATTTGTTCCACTAAACTAAAATAATGTAGAAGCAAGAGCAAAGTGAAACAAAAATTGTAAAAACTCCAAACGGTAACGCGTAAAAATTTAAATCGAAAAAGTCTTGGAAGGAGTTTATTAGCAGTAGCGGAGGAAAATTTGCTTAAAAAACAGCGCTGAAGCGCTGCCGCTTTTTTGACTGAAAAAACAGCGGCGTTGCCACTTTTTGTTGGTGACGAAAAAAAGCAGCGGCGCAGCCACTACCGCTTCCGAAAAAGTAACGGCGCTACTAGCGTCGCTGGTGAACAGCGGCGCTGTGCCCATCACTGTGTGTAATTAACTGGTTATTATGGTGGACTGGTATTTCCAAAATCAACAAAACTGGTAAATGGCAAAAAAAATTAACTTGAAAACCAAAAATCGTGAAAAGTTTTTCAGAAATATGAAACGTTTGGCATAACTTAAAATTCTTTACGTAAAAGTTATGGTTATATTGAGACCATGGTAATATTACTTGCCATTAAACATTAAAACTTCTATTCTTTTTACTAAATAAAAGAGGCAACAAGCTGAGAATAATAATTAGTTGAATGTAATTTACGTAAAAGGAAGCTTGAAAGTAAAAACTTGCAATCTGCAGCCAGTGCTCAACATTCAGGATGAGCTGACTGTTGAGCACCGAGTTAAGCTAAAGAGCTAGTAGAGGGTCGCAGCAAAAACTAAGTACAGTCTTTCTTGAATGCTGAAAGAGAAATTTATCACTCATCAAGATTATGTAATTCCTAACCTAATTTTTAACCTAATCTTAATTCTAATACTAACCAAACCTTAGCAGTTTTAAATTCAACTCGTAAAAAAATACTAAAAATGAACTACTGTACAAATGCAATATATGTTAAATGTAGAAGGCAAATTCCGATTCTTATTTTTTCGCAAACTAATGATAATATCATAATGTAATTACAAAGCCTTAATAGCCCGCACAGCAACAGCACTTTGCACTGAGATAAAATTTTAAGTCTTTCAAAATGAGGTACATTCAGCAAAGCAATCTTTCCAAAATGGGGCAAACTGCTGCTTTTTCTCTGGCACAATCGTTTTCGGAAAGTCCAAAATGTTTCATTAATATTCAAGATCGAGAACAGTGTTACGTAATGTGCTTGGGTCTTGATAACCATTTGGGTTAAGGAGATAAAATTTCCACAGATCAGCGCACATTTGCTCGTTGGTTCGTTCTGACTTCCAACCGAGGTCTCTTTCCGCTTTCGACGGATCACAATAAATTGCTGGAACATCCCCAGGACGCCTCGAACATACCCGAAGAGGAATTTGTTTTTGACAGACTCTTTCAAACGCATTTATGATGTCCCAAGTCGAAGATCCTTTTCCACTTCCGATGTTGTAAATTTCAATAGGTTTTGTCATTTCCTAGAGTTAAAAAACTTGGTAAATTTGTTTGTTTAAACGTGGTTTACACAACGCACAAATCGTAAGCGTGACAGTGATTGCTTTGATTATTTTAACCAATCTACAACTTACATAGCGTGCGGCCGCACAAGGGTTTTTACTGTAGTTGGAAAAGGAAAAAACATGCAAGCACACTTCCAATTATACGGTCAGGCGCGTAGCCAGAAATTTGAAATGGGGGGCTAAAATTTTGCATTTTTTGCAAAAATAACTTAATTTTAGGTCTATTTTAGTAAAAGTAATGCTGTTAAAACCTAACATAGAAATTGGCAGTGCAACATGATTCAACTGGTTGCATTAATGGGCTATTTGGAAGGTGGCTAATGATAACACCGTAGTTCTCTTGTTTACATGCCGGTAAATAATAAAATCCTATTATTCAATAAAACTCACACGCAGTAGTCTATTTTGTCCATATTCTATAAAGAAAAATAATAGGGGAGGGGGCTAATGGAAAGATATTTGAGAGAAGTGATTGGTAATTAACTAACACTGAATAGCCCCTCCCCCCCTTATTCCTGAGTTTATAATATATTTGTTGATAAAACTTATGCTTGGGATTTTTACACTAGCAATCAAATTTCATTGTTTATTTTTGGGCATTTTTTAAAGTTTTCATTGATTTGTGACTTTAATTTTTGACAAATTAGCCCCGCACTAAATACATGTTTCAAAAGTTGCTTTAAATCACTTTTTAGTCCATTCCAGCGCAAAAAAAACAGTCTCAGTAAAGCTAAAAATGTGGTATTTTCCTTATTCGGCGTTTTGATTGACAGGCCAATGGGGGAGGGAGGGAGCTATAGCCCCCCCTCCCCTTGGTTACGCTACTGTATACGGTACATCACATACGAACAAGCTTTGCTAAGTTTGAAGCTGTTGCCAATATTCAAAATACTTTTAACCTAGAGGTTTTATAATATGGAGATATCTAACTGCAGGTCGTTAAAGTTGTTTGTTAGTTATGAGTTAGTGCTGGCAGCCTACTCAAAAGAATTGGCAAGACCTAGCGAAACTTTTCGAAAAAAAAGTTTTTTATCTTAAAGAAGCTTAGCTTGAAAAAAAACTTTCTTTCAGGTGAGGACGAACGCTTTGTGCGGCCAAGATGCAGTAACGTAAATTATCTCTCATACGAACTTGAAAAAGTTACAAACTGTCGTATTCTTACTGACAGTCTGACGCCCTTTGACAACAATTTGAGCATAGCTTTGTTTAATAAACCATGTGCAGTCTCCGAGAGCGTGGGGTTTGGGGCTCAAGCCCCCCCCATTGGCTTGTGAAGTATGCAAAATCGCACGTTTTTGGTGCTTTTGAGGCCGATTTTTGGTGAAAAATTGAAAACAGCCCCCCCAAAGGAAATTGGGTGCCGAAGTTGTGAAGTACATATCATGATTAGGCCTGAAAAAGCGTTTGAAGTTCCGATTTTAGCTGAAAAATCAGTCTCAATTTCGGTGAAGACCTGTTTTTTTTTTTGGAGATCACCTGCTTTTGGGCTGAAAGAACGTTTGAATTTCCGATTTTGGTCGAAAAATCAGTCTCAATTTCGGTGAAGACCTGTTTTTTTTTTTTTTTTTTTTGGAGATCACCTGCTTTTGGGCTGAAAGAACGTTTGAATTTCCGATTTTGGTCGAAAAATCAGTCTCAATTTTGGTGAAGACCTTTTTTTTTTTTTTTGGAGATCACCTGTTTTTGGGCTGAAAAAACGTTTGAATTTCCGATTTTGGCCGTTTGAATTTCCGAGCTTTCCGAGAAATTCCGTCTCAATTTTCGGACAAACCGTGTGATTCTGATTCAAGAACAATAAAAGTTCGGGTCAAGGTCGTTTGCACTTTTCTCACTCTTTCAAAAAAGCCCCCCCCCCCCTTTCCAAATCCTGGCTACGCGCCTGTCCGAGAGTACAGTATGCTTGAATGGAGCAACGTGGTTCATTCTGTGAGCAGTTTTGATTAATGTTACTGGGTCCTACCTGATATTTTTTTACTGCTTTGGTGTGTGCCTTAGCAACGTCAACAACATGTACGTAATCTCGGATTGCTGATCCATCGGCCGTGCCGTAATCTTCACCAAATACTTCCAGCAACTGGTATGTCCCCACAGCAGTCTATGAAAGGTTTGTAAATTTTTTTACTAACTTGGCCATATAGGCATAATCTTAAACATTCCACTCTCAGAATAACTTTAGTAGTCGTATGCACCAACGTAGATTAATTTTGAAGTGAGGATTAATAAAACTTTAGAGGTAAAGTTTTGACAAACGGCCGGGCCAATTGCTGTAATTATAAAGAAGTCAAAAATAAATGAACTACCCTATTAGTTACACCACGTGTATGACACAAGATTACCTACCAACAAAATATAGCAGCTATATTTTGTAGGTAGGTTATCATGACAGACACGATAAGTTATCATGACAGACATGTGTTGTACCTCATGGGGTTGTTCATTTATTTTTTGACTTCTTTTCAAATTTTACCCTTATCAAATGGCAGGGTTGAAGTGCCAGTCAATCTTGAGAAATTGTTTAGTTATGAAATAATTCAAAATAAGTCTTTTGAACTTGCGAATGTAGTTTAATTTATAATAAGCCTTAGACAATACATAGAGTCTTATGGGCACAACCAAACCTTTGATTAACAACCTAAGGCATACTGTTTCGGAATCGACTTTCGTCTTTTGTTCCTCGTCAGTATACCTAGGACTACAGATATGAACATGAGCGTAGAAAGACAAAGAATCGCAAATTAACCAGATCATGACGCAATTTTGTTTTCTCCTCAAAATATTAAGTAATTACAATATTACAAGAGACAATTCTAATGGTTTAATTCAAAATAATTTCCAATAGCATGCCTTAGACAGCTGTTTTGCCCAGTCTCAGGGCTCATCAGTAAGGCTAGCAGGGCCAAAAGGACAAATATCACCAGAGATAAAATCCTCAAAACCTGCATTTTTACCAACTTATCAATCAAGGAATAAATCTTTACCGATTAGGTTTATAATACATAAATCTTTACCCATCATTCAGTCAATTTTAGCCAAAATAAGTAAATCTTAACTGAAAAATCTTTACCCAATTAAACTAAAGCTATTAATTAAATCATTTCCGAATAAAACTATTGCTATAAATCAAATCTTTACCGACTAAAGTACGAATCCTACTTTACATCTCTCAGAAGGACGATAGGCTAGCTAACTCTCTATTCTCCTCATAGCTCACCTTAAATGGCTACGTCTCCAGTAGGCTGAAAGGCTCAAAACTAGAGCCAAAATTCAGACTAGAGCTAAACTAGGCTAACAATCTTCAGAAATGAAACGCTTTCAATACCCTCTGCTCTTCTCGTAGCTTGCCTAAAGTGGTTACGTCTCCAACAAGGCCGAGACGGCTCTGAACTAGAACCAGTGACTCGCAGTAGTATGTACAGTGACTCAACAATGACAATTTATTACGAACAATGTACAGAGAAAATTAATAATAATGTATAGACAAGAGGTAAATATTTTTCAGTTTAGATTTTTTTATTTGGTAAGAAGAAGATAATTGGGCAAAGATTTTTTAGTTAAGACTCACGTATTTTGGCTAAAGTTGCCTGTATAGACCTAATTGGTAAAGATTTATTCCTTGATTGATAAATTGGTAAAGATGCAGGTTTTGAGGATTTTATCTCTGGTGATATTTGTCCTTTTGGCCCTGCTAGCCTTACTGATGAGCCCTGAGACTGGGCAAAACAGCTGTCTAAGGCATGCTATTGGAAATTATTTTGAATTAAACCATTAGAATTGTCTCTTGTAATATTGTAATTACTTAATATTTTGAGGAGAAAACAAAATTGCGTCATGATCTGGTTAATTTGCGATTCTTTTTCTTTCTACGCTCATGTTCATATCTGTAGTCCTAGGTATACTGACGAGGAATAAAAGACGAAAGTCGATTCCGAAACAGTATGCCTTAGGTTGTTAATCAAAGGTTTGGTTGTGCCCATAAGACTCTATGTACTGTCTATAGCTTATTATTAATTTTCTCAGTACGTTGTTCTTAATGAATAGTTTAATTTAGTTTAAATAAAGTCCAACGGAGTAGAAGCTAAAAAATTGGTAATCCTAGAATCAAATTTAATCCTTGTTGGTGCACACAACCCAAAAAGTTTCGTAGCCGCAATTTTGAACTGCTAGCAGATTTAACTGTGAAGAATCAAAATATTAAACGTAAAACTTGGAAAATTATCATTTTCTTTGCCGTTGCAAATTTGACTAACGTGTATTGTCACCATTGTTCCTCGATCAACAAAAAAATAGCCTATTGCAATCATACATTGCAGAAGTATAACAACATTGGAAAGCATTTTAACAATATACTTACTTGAGCTAGTTTTGGTAACAAGTTTTGGGGTTCCCCTTTGGGGTCTTCACCTATCATTCCACTTTCATGTGCCCCTACAGGATTGAAATACCGCATGATGATGATTCTCCAGTAATCTGGTTCTCCTTCCGCCATGTCTTGCAAGAGTTGTTCGATGACGTATTTGCATTTTGCATAAGGACAGTGACAATTTCCGACGGGATCTGTTTCCTTAACAGGGAGGTTTTCAGACCCTGGAGCCCCATAAACCGTGCAAGAACTGCTGAAAAGTAGATTTCTCACTTCGTGATCTCGCATGCATTTTATTAGATTGGTGGTTCCTGTCAAAAATATTTCAAATAATCAAAAAGATTGCTGCTCTGCAAATAAAGTAATTTACAAACTCAATTTTTCACAACAACAAGCGCATGATATCGGGTAATACAGTATTTTGTCAAATCATCAAATTTGAACTGTTGAACTGCATATCCAGTGATTTATGACTATAAATTTTTTGAATGATACAGCGCTTGATAATGCATTTTTTGCTATTCTGCAACAGATTGTATTTAAGAAAGCACAGCAATTACTTGAAATTCAGAAAGATTTCTGAATTGCTTATTCTTTGAAGTCCACTCATCTCACTTCAGGTTTGTTAGTCACTGAGGAACCTAGTCAGAGACGTTTTTCCACCTAGGTTCGCGCCAAATAATGGTGAAGATCAAAAAAAAAACTCCTTCCGACTTACAGTCCTACAATTCTGACTCCTACTAAGACCAAGAAAAGTATTCTGAAATTTTTTATTTAGGCAAATAATGACAAATTAAAATCTACAGCGATGCTGAGTTAGACTGACCTCTTTTGGCTTCTTTCTGGCTACGGCTCTGGACTTACCGCTTATGTTGTTTTTGTAGTAGAGAATAGGAAGATGGGTGCTTTCACCAACCGCTTTTTTGCCAGTAAAGTCAAACACTGTATCAATTTTATGTGTGTCGAAAATCGTATTAAGTAGATCTTTGTCGATGATGTTTCCTGCAAGAAAACAAAAACAGCTAATATGCGTGTTATTTAGTTTATGCCGAACTGTGTCTAGCTTAATTCTTGATTGGCCTTACTTCACAAACAATTATTAATCATCAACAACTGTATACGACGAGCCTTGCTTCATTGACATAACGCTGAGTATGTCGGGATATGGTTAATTGAAAGCGTTAAAACGTCGTTTTATGACGACCATTTTATATGTGTAGTTCCATTATTGCATTCAGATTTTGTTCGATTTCACTTTGCCTGAATATTGTGTTCCTGGATAAAACGTTTTGATGAATTATTTTTTTGCTAACGCTACATTTTTCTTGTCAGATGATTTAATTTGGCAAACCTTTGTAAAAATGCAAGCAATCTCGTCCCGTCAGCTGCTTTGCGCGACTGAGAGAAGGAGGAAGATCCAACTCATCATCTCGATTTGATTGCGAGTTTGAAAGATCATCAATCACCACAACTCTGAAAAAAAAAAAGTGAAAGCTAATTTAGTGATAGCAAATACGGGAAAGCTGTGCTTTTCTTTCTCTTTATCGTTGTCTCAGAAAACATGCTGAAGAGGGTGAAGTATCTAGCTTGAATTATACAAAAGACAAAGAAGCATATAAAACATATCTTTGCCAAATTTCAGCTTTTTACAACATGTCATTTTCAATGTGTATTGTTTTTAAGTTAGGGAGAACTCCTCCGCAGTGTTGAAAGTTTAAATCTAAACTTTTTTAAAATATACACAAACGTAAGTTTCACAAATTGTGTGAAGAGCATGATTGCAAGGCTTCAGCAACTGTCACTGATCAGTGTTGCAAAATCAAAGCTGGGAAAGTTATGTTCAGTTCTTAAATTGTTGGGGGGACGCGTCCCCCCATCGAGAATTAGCGCCCCCCATCGAGATTTAGGCGTCCTCCCTTCGAAAGTTGAGCGCTGGATGACCAGAGGAAAAATAGCCAGCCAGGACTAAAAGATCCTACAAATTTCCTGCCGAAAATGGTCGCAAATTGCGGCGAAGACCTTTTTTTGGTCTTCACCTGATTTTGGGGAAAAATGTCTTCAATTTCCGGCAAAGACCTTTTTTTTGGTTGGTTTTCACCTGATTTTAGGGAAAAATGACCAAGTTCCGGCGAAAACCTTTTTCTTATTTTTGGTCTTCATTCAATTTTGGCGACGGAAATACATCATTTCCACTAAACTTTTTGTAAAGTTGGTAAAGGCTGGAAAAGCGTTCCCCCAGGCAAAATTTTGCAATTTAAGCACTGGTTATGTTAGAGTCCAAACCATGATAACTAAGTTTTAATGGGCAACACTGCAAGAGAAATCTCTCCATAACTTTGGAATGAAATATCTCGAAAACGATAGATCGTAGAAAGTTGAAGTTTGGTGAAGACTTGTTTTAGTCGTCTTATTTTTCTAATTTAAAGGTTGTATATAGTATTTCTAGCCGGATGATTCACCACTTTTGATATCAAGAATGTTAATCATAAAGGCCAAATTTCTGTGCATACTGTAAAAATTTTCTTTTGCTGGTTGTATGTAACTTGCCCATATGAGTAAATTGAATCGAAAATGCAAAAATGCTATAAATTCACTTTTTCTTTCGTTAGGCGATGCTTTACATTTACTTCGTTTTTATGTCTCACATATGACGTAGCTTTATGACACCACAAAATTTTGATTATTACACAAAAGGTTGTCAACAAAAGCTTAAGTCATAAGTACGACATAGAAAAGAGATTGATACTGTATCCTTTTTTTCATGTCCAGTTTCCAGTTACCTCTTTTAGGCTTTAGTTCTCAATATTTAATATTTTTGGTCTTTGTTATTTTCAGAAAAAAAACAACAAGAAATTGCTTTCCAAAAAAGTGCTTGTGTCCACCGTGCAGGGCATTGTATCATACGTTGTTATAATGCTAAGCTTTTCGATTGAGCGAAAAGTTTTCATACTGCAATACGCACCAACCTGTGGCCTGCTTCCAGTAATTCCACCACTGTGTGTGAGCCGATATAGCCAGCTCCTCCAGCCACCAAGATGGTCTTTCCACTTGAATTCATGTTCTTCTTTCTCTCACTACTCTAGCTGTTAGAAGTACCGTAAAGAAATTGCTTGCTTGAACAGTACATCGCTCGACAGTCATCTGTTTTCCATTGAACTTCGTAAACGCCTCTGGGCATTCGTGTTGCAATCTTAAGAGAAATTATTAGCTTTTAATTTGAAACATTAAATCTATACTTACTGCCAGACTTTATTTTACTGTTTTTAATAATTTGTTGCGGCAAATAACCTATCTAAAATTTTGAAGCAGCGAAATTGGTCTTGAGAAATATTTTTGCAAAGAATAAAAAAGCCAAAGTTGTCGTAAACATTTTATTTTAAAATGACGTTTTGACTAAATGCCAAGACAGTCATTATCAATCTTATTCAAAGCGAATTCTGTATAATTTAAACCAATTAAATCAATTTAAATCTATTTAAATCAAATAGAAATCGATTTGAACAAGATTGATAATGACTTAGGAAATTAGTCAAAACGTCTCGTTTAAAGAAAATGTTTGCAGCAACTTTAGCTCTTTCATTTTTTTCGGAAATATTTCAAAATTCTATTCTGTAGCACTTTTATTTGTAGAGATTATTTTACTATTTCAGTATTGTTATTTGCATAAAGTGAAAAGCAATATACTGTAATCTTCAGTTTATATCATGGATTGCACCCATGAGCGGAAATGGCAAGCAATAAACGACTAGCAAAGGAGTGGGCGGTGCCGTTCACATTCATTTTAAACGACAGAAAAAGTCTTTTTGTTTGAGAAACGAACGTGGTAAATTTTCTTTTGGACGACAGTACGAGCAGCTTGAGAAGATCATATTCATCGTAACATCACGAGGTCGTTTTCAACTTTTATCTTCAGCTGACAAGGATTAAATAAAAAAATATTACTGGTACGATAAAAAGAGCAACCATGACAAACGCAATTTTGTTTGAAATGCAAACATGCTAACAACTGCAAAAGCGAAAACCACTTCAGTAAGTAGTGGGCATCTACATTGTAATCGTAGTTACATTTTATTTACCAAGTTGCCTTGGCCAGGAGACAGCAAAGGTACCTTTCGGTCTTCGAGTCAAGATGCGAGTCATCATTTGAGCGCTTTCTTCTACTGTGAACAGACCTTGTTTCATGAGCTGATAGTTTTTAACAAAAGCTAGCTGTTTGTTTCACAAGAACTCTGTGATGCAGCTATCGATCAACTAGCTGGACTAAAGTTAACTCGCAGCACAGCCAAACTAAGTTACCTATTTTTATTTGAGGTACTGTACAACAGCAACTGAAATGGAGAAAAAAATTGATTTGCTCCTAGAGTCTGTTAATAAATTTGTTCCAAGAATGGACAGGTCTGAAGAGAGAATCTGCAAAGCTGAAAAGAGAACAGAAAAAAGGAAGAAGGAATTGAATGTCTTAAGAAAAATGAAGTAAATTAGGAAAATACTTATTTTGCGTATATCAAAGTATATTTTGCGAGAAACTTGACAACTTAAAAGCCGAAAACGAGGATATCAAAAAAGCAAGTTAAACACGAATTATTAAGCCCCGATCTAATCCGTACAAGGTTCAACTACGTTATTCATGGTATCGATGGGTATCCCAGTAATAAATGGGAAACTCGTAATCAAACCAAATGGCTATTTTGGAATTTTTTTGGTTGAAGGTCTCCAAATAGAAATCTCGAACTTGATAGCTTTTGCGGACGTTCATCGCAGGTTGTCCACTCACCTTTGAAGAAAAAAATGAACAAAAATGACCGCAATTTACGAAAAAAAAAGACAAAAATTGAGAAAAAAATTTAATAATTCTGGCTGCTATGTAAGTTTTTGCAACCATGCTTTTTAAACAGATTGGCTTATTTTAAATTAATCGCACAAACACTGTCTAACTATCAAGGATGGCAGTACGGTACGGTACGTAGATACGGTACGATACAGTACGCCTCAATTTTTGCTTAGAAGTACGGTACGCGTTTTTTGTAATGGTACGGATACGGTACGTTGGTACGCTGTTTGAATTTGCGTTCTAAACGTATCAAACGTACCCTAATTATTGTCATTTTTTTATCAATACACTATTCCTGAAGCACAAAAAATCACCTCTAAATGTTGATTTTGAAGTATCGACATATAAAGTTCATCAGTTTTAAAGTTCAACATGCTATTAGATTCAAGTACTCTTCAAGTCCTAAAACCAATGCTTAATAACTTCTTCGGTTTCGTTCACCCTTATTAAAGAGTTCCTCATCTTATCCTGCTCTGATGAAAATACGTGCATTGATTACTTTTTTTTATTATTCATTTATTTGTGTCAAGCGCAAAACCGCTCATAGAAGACGAAAGACATTTCCACACACGCAAAAAAAAGAAAATAAATAAAATAAAAAAATCAATAAAAAAATAAAATAAAAGGTTTACTTGCGTTACTAGTTCTAGAGCGTCAGAGAAGATCAGTAAGCTCTTCCCAAACCATTTGCAGTAAGCAAAATCAATAAAGCAAGCAACATATTTCGAACGACGAAATCTGCAAGAGTGAAGTAATGAGTGAACAAAAACATTAGTAGACCTGTGAAAGCGATTCATAAAATGGAATAAAAGATTGCGAACGCGGAAATCAAAAGTATCGACACCCAAATAATTTCATAAAGGTGAAAGTATGGGGACGAGCTATCAAGTTTCAAAAATTCCAAATGAATTTTTAATAAAAATTGCTCAATTTTTTGACTATTTTTGTTCTAATTGCTGCTTCGAGACATCATCTTCCAGCAGGAAGTGTGTTACCACTGTTACTCACAATAAGTTACCAGTTTCCATTTTTCTTTGGTTTACCCCTTTATACTGGTTTATCTTCACAAAAATTTAATTCTCCTGGTTGAACCATTCACCCTTTTAAGAAACGCTGCCTTAAGCTTATTTTTCGGTATAACGCGAATTAGGGCTCAAATGACAGAAATTTCCTTGTTCGCTTTAATTAACGAGTTTTTTTTAAGAGACGCTACGGAACGAAATACTCGCTAAACGTAAGAGGTCATTTTTGCACGTGTATGTAAAGCCTTGCGAAATCCGTTACGTCATTCTTTCTCGCCAAGTTGCTTCGAGCGATTGCGGAAAGTAGTTCGAGTAAAAAACGTCACATTTTCCTCGCCAACTTAAAAAGAATATTGAAGCACTCTTTAAGCGTGCGAGAAATCTTTTTGGTTTAGAAATTTAATGGCGGAAAGTTGAAAACTTCTAACCAAAGCGAATTATTGCTGAAAATTAATTAAAATCGTCGCCATGTTTGCTACCAAAACTGCTCAAAAAAGCGAATTGCATTGAGAACCACTTCCTGTTTCGACTGATAAAGAAATGCTGAGTAGGGCCAGTTGACAAAAATAGCAATACACTCCTTTATAAGAACGATTTTCTAAAACAAGAGACTCATTTTTGCTCAAAGTTTAAGAACAAATTAAAAACAATGCCAGCCTCGGCAGCAAAATAAGCCAAAGACAAAAAAAAAAATTCAAACTAATCAAAGAAACTAAATTTTGTGCAGATTCTAAACGATAAAATTTCAGTGGTTTTGTTGTGTTTGCAAGCAAAAATGCATATATTCAAGATTATAAGGCTTTGTTGCTCAGCGCAAGCAATTGAGAAAATTTTTTGGCAGTTGTCCAACTTGAAAAAAGCTTGCTTTTTCGCTTTAGCAATTTTGCGATGCTGTAAAAGCAAGAAAAAACCTTCTCTTAAGCAGACAGAGCAATAGGAATTAAACAGTGTTTCAAACATGCCCGCTAAAATTGACATCGATGCTCTCAAAATTTTTACAAAATCAAGAACAAAGAGCCTGAATATCGGCAAAAAATTAAAAACAGCCAGTCTCAACCCAAGATTTATCCGTTCTAAAAAGGAAGAGTGTACTTCGACTTGCTTACTTTAGAAAAATTTTGAAACCTTAAGACCTAATAAAACTGTTAGCTTATGAGTTTACCCACCAACAACGCAAAGGGCTCTTTGCGTCATTTAAAAAAGTCTTAGTAAGGAAAAAGTTGTTATTTCACATTGATCCAAAAATGTAATTAAATTCTGTCGTCTATTTACTACATATCATCAGTGGAGGAATTTGCTTGCTTAGAGTAATAATAACGCATAATTTATAGTATCTTTTTCCATAACAATGCAGTGTACAGTACGCTTGAACGCATTGTTTTGAAGTAGAAATGCATCGGACGTCACAATGAGATATTTATTACGTTCTCGCAAAGAAATTTGAGCGAGCACTTTCAACGTGTTTTGGGCGAGACGGCTCAGAAATAGCAGTTTGTCTACGAAGATTTCTTGTTCGTTAGCGCTTTTTAGCAAGCAAGAATGGCCTTTACAAGCTTGCTAGCACGTTCTGTCATGTCGGCCCAGATATATTAAAAAAAACACGTCAACATAGATCGCATATGTCATTAACGGATTGTTGTTTAACCAGATTGATTGAAGGTATGGTACGCAAAATACGGTACGCTTCAAAAATGGAACTGAAGTACGGTACGCTGGTAGGGTACAGTTAGAGATATGTCGTACGCAAATTCTGAACCTACGTACAGTACTTCCATCCTTGCTAATCATTGATTCTTTATCAGTCGACTAGAAACTAGCTCGATTGCGCCGATTTTGTCTTTTTTTTGCTCACGGTTCAGTTACTCGATAGTGCTATCACAGTCTCCTTTTCTGTCTGCTTTGATTGCACTGTATGCTGGCAGATAAAGGCAGTCATAGGCTAAGTAGCGAAATGTATATAGACTCGATTGGGCTACTGCTATGGCTTATAGACTTCATATAAACGACAGAGGTTAAATTAAACTTTGATGTAGATAGTGTTAAGGCGTGTTCACAACTTCACACGGAAGCCGTCAACGTTACTGTTCCGTCGAAGTTGGTTTAACATCAAGGTGTTCACAAGAAAAATTTTTGCGGTGACGGAAGTGGTTTTTTGATTTCTTTGTGGAGCTAAACTGATTTTTACTTTATGCAAGAAACGTTACTGACGGAAGCAAATTTTGATTTCTGAGGGATTTTTTCTAGTTTTGTAACAAACTTTGAGCCACAAAAACTGAAAGTATTAAACTTCAAAGATGTTACCAATTACAATTGGAGTACCGCAAGGTAGCGTGTTAGGGCTGTTTCTATTTTTAGTATATATAAATGACTTGCCGAATTCTTGTGATTCAGAGGTACAGCTTTATGCTATTGATGCTGTCCTGTTATGCAAGGACGAAACTCACGATAGGCTGAAATCCAAAAGGGAAAAAGAAATTGAAAGTTGGGTAATTTCTTATAAACTAACAATTAATTACACCAAAACTAACTGTGTATTAAAATTTTTTCTATTCAATGAGTGTCAAACTAAAACTATAGGTTTTCGTGTTTCGACCAGTAACTTAGGCCATCTTCACGGCTAGCATTTAGAAGCATAAGTTATTCATCTATACAATTTACTATTGTAATATACAGTGCGAATGAGCTATCGCGACGCGTTTCGACCTTGCTCAAGGGTCTCATCAAGCAAAAAGAACAACACATTTAAACATGCAATGATATAAAACTGCAACTAAAAATTTGGAAGCAAATATAAGCAGCAATTTAGAATCATTAAACTTTCAAACATGCAATGATACAAGACCGCAATTACCAAATTTGGAAATAAAAATTGCATCGATTAACACATCTGCTTTGTCTATGCAAATTTTATAATGACGTCAAACAACTTATGACATGTTCACATAAAAATCACAAGGAGAGCAAGAGCTAAATGCATGTGCGACACATTGCTTAGTGACTAAACACTTAACTAAAAATTAGCAGCAATTTAAAATCATAAAAAATTTTTCTATTCAATGATTGTCGATAAACCTATAGTCATAATAAACCTATTGTCAATAAACCAATAGTTTTAGGTTGATAATCATTGAATAGAAAAAAATTTAATGAGTCTAAATTGCTGCTTACTGTGTATTTTTTCTATATCCAAGCAAAAATACTGATAGCAAAAAAAATCATGTATCCGTGCACGCAACGGAAATATAACTGAACAATATGTACAGCGCTGTTTCGAGCTTTTAGCTCTCAGCGGCAGCCCTCAGCTTCTCTCATCAAAGGTATTGCCCAGCTGTTACGGTTTTTTTATTAAAAAATTACGAGAAACAAACAGAACACAACATGTCACAATTGTTTTCAATGTTAATCAATTTTTATTCTTTAATTCAAGGTATTCCCCAGCTGTTGTGTTTTTTTTTTTATTACAAACTTACGAGAAACAAACAGAACACAACATGTTACAATTGTTTTCAATGTTACTCAATTTTAATCTTTTTATTCTTTAATTGAAGGTATTCCCCAGCTGTTGTGGTTTTTTTATTACATAAATTCGAGAAACAAACAGAACACAACATGTCACAATTGTTTTCAATGTTACTCAATTTTAATCTTTTTATTCTATAATTGAAGGTATTCCCCAGCTGGACAAGACTTTTGGCAGAACTGGACAAACCTTAATGGGTTGCGCAGTGGCAGAGGGTTTTTAGGGAATAAACGATTTTTCACTTGTGGTACTTTAAAAAAACGAGTGAAAAATCGCTGGACCCGTGTAGTAAGGACAGCCATAGGCTATCCCTACTACAAGGGTTACCCTCTGTGTGACCACGGAAATCATAACCGAAAAGTTTGACGTCCTTCGTGGTCGACTCCTGGGAAGTCATAACGACTTCCACTGGCAGTTAGGTGGCCAGATCAACCATCAACCCTGCAGCCGCAAAGCAGCTCGAGTCATACTCATAAGATGCACAGAGCTGGACAGCGCTGTTTCGAGCTTTTAGCTCTCATCGGCAGCTCTCAGCTTCTCTAATCAAAGGTTTTCCCCAGCTGAACAAGACTCTTGGTCGAACTGGACAAACCTTAATGGCTTGCACAGTGGCAGAGGCTTTCTAGGGAATAAAGTGGAAGTCGTTATGATTTCCCAGGAATCGACCACGAAGGACTTCAAACTTTTCGGTTATGAACAAAATGTAGTTAAATATTTAGGAGTCTATGCAGATAAGTAACTTTCATGGCAGCATCACATACAAAGCGTAGTAAAAAAATTAACTACAGCTAGAGGTATCATCAGCAAACTATGGCACTATGCTCCTCCATCTATTTTGAGAAACGTTTAATGTAGTATTGCGTATTCACATTTACATTATGGTATTACTACGTGGGAAAATTCTGCTGCCAAGTATGTCAACAAAATTCACGTGCAACAGAACCACGTTGTTAAAATAATTACCACAACTTCATTTTTCAAAACAAAACTTAGCCCATTATTCGATGAATTAAAGTTGCTAAAACTAAACAGTATTTATAAACTAGAAGTCTCTAAATTAAAATCCAAATCACTCCCAATTTGTTTCAATAAATATTTCGTTTTGCCTTCTAAAGTGCACTCCTATTCTACCAGATTTGTTACTGGCGACAATTACTCTTAAACTCGCTTCAACAAATCAAACTCTAGACGATCAGTTTGCTATCAAGGACTTAAAATTTGGAACGAATTACCAGCTGCTATCAAAAATATTGCTCAAAAAAACAAACACGCTTTTGTAAAAAAAATCAAAGAATTTCTCCATGTAAATTAAAAATAACCCATCAAACATTTAAACTTACGTTGTTTTTTTGTTTTTTGTCTTTGTTTTTTTATATGTAAGTTATATAAATTACAGTATGATTTATAGCTTATTCGCCTTTGCTTCATGAATGTTGTACTTTTCTCAATTGTGTTGTGCTTTTGCCGTATGTATTTGGTTTTTCGGTGTTTTCGTAATTCCAGTTGGAGTCTTCGCCGCCTGTGCTGTTCGTTTTTGTGTTTTTTACAATTTGTATTTATTAAGTGATAATACAGTGTACCATTTTGTTTGTCAACGTAGAGTTGTGAAAGGCTGCAGACTCGACAACCGCGCCTATTCCATTTGAACTGGACTTGAGGTCATTTCGCTGCCTCTCACCGGAAAGACATGCCGATTTATTTGTGAATGAAGATTGTTGTACTGAAGCATCGTCCTTTCAAACAAAAAATTAAATTAAATTAAATGAACTGCAGACTAGATTGAGTGCTCAGCGCTATAAACAGTGGGCTAGGTTCCAAAGGCGGGCAGTACCATATTACTTTTGTATCAAATTACTTTTTCCGTACCGGTACCGCAGGCGCGTCGCAAGCAGGAGGTGGGGGGCAGGGGGGCAATGCCCCCCCGATTTATTTGTTGCCCCCCCACGAAATTTTGTGGGAAGGAAAAAGTTGCTGGTTTTGGCCGAAAAAAACGTTCGAATTTATGATTTCGGCCAGAAAAGCCTTCTAATCTCGGCGAAGACCTTTTTTTTTTCTTTTTTCTTTTTTTTTTTTTTTGGAGATCACCTGTTTTTGGGCGGAAAAAGCGTTTGAATTTGAGATTTTGACCAGAAAAAGCCTCCCGATTTCGGCGAAGACTTTTTTTTTTTGGAGATCACCTGATTTTCACTGAAACTTCGCCTCAATCCAATTTAGGAATAATGAAAAAGCTTTGCCCCCCTGATTTTAATTTTGCCCCCCTCCGATCTCGCGGAGCTGGCGACGCCCCTTCGGTACCGCCGGTACTTTTTTTAATATGTTCCGATACCGAATTAGTTTGATTTTGCTAAATCGGTACTTTTTTGTGGTACGCTTGTTCTTTCATATCGATCAGTATCTTTTTTTATTTTTTTCGAGGGTAGTGACAAAACTTTTGGTGCGACAACGCAGTCACATCACATGAAAAGTTCCAAACATTTAAACAAAATCGAAGTTTAGTGTCCTGCTGTTTAGTTGGCAAGCGTTAGAATTGCTAGCAATACACAGTTGGCAGGCTGAGTTTGAATTGTTATTTAATTGTGATTTATCTCGATTTTATGTAGTACCCGCGGACAGAGTAAAGAATTGTACGTCCGTCTACCGTTTAGGAAATAGTAACCTAACTGTCACTCTTTCATATGCTTGAATGTGCTTTTCGCCTTTAACAAGTTAAAAAAAATTTTTGCAATGGTTTTGACTGTATTGGTTGTTAGTGTTTAAATGTTTCTTTTGTATTTCTATTTTAACTGTTTTAAAACTTTTAAATGTAAGCTTGCATGTACTTTGCAAAACTTCGAAGAATCTCTCGATGCTTATTTTTGCTCGAAACACAACTAAAAATAGCGTGAACAAAATGGAAACCTTGGCTGAATGAAGTTAAAAAGCTGTTTAGAAAACTTTCTACTCTGGAACCAATATGATTTTTAAACTATTTTTTTAGATTGTGTGAAGTTCTGTGTTTCCGAAATATTCTATTTTATTATAACCCTCGTTATAAACCAAGTTCTGTGTTATTTTATTATAATCCTCGTTAGAAGTCACGGAGAGTCTTGGCGTTAAAGCTTAAAATTGCTATTTTTGCTGCAAAATTGCAACCCATCCCCAGGCCCTGGGTTGTGATACGCCTGAGTTGCTTCAGTTTGTTCAGCACGGGGCGTAAATTATACAATTTTTGTGCAAAAAATTTTACTCTTGGTTCAAGCACCCCTCTTAGCAAAATTCTGGTTGCGAGTCTGGGGGCACATGACAGAAATTTCCTCGTTCGCTTTAATAATAAGTTTTTTTGTAAGAGGAGCTAACGAACGAAATACTCGCTAAACGTAAGAGGTCATTTTTGCACGTGTATGTAAAGCCTTGCGAAATCCGTTACGTCATTCTTTCTCGCTAAATTTCTTCGAGCAATTGCGGAAAGCAGTTCGAGTAAAAAAACGTCACATTTTCCTCGCCAACTTAGAGAGGATCTTGAAGCACTCTTTAAGCGTGCGAGAAATCTTTTTGGTTTAGAAATTTAATGGCGAAATGTTGAAAACTTCTAACTCATGCGAATTTTCGCTGAAAATTAATTAAAATCGTCGCCATGTTTGCTATTAGACTGCTAAAAAAAAGCGAATTGCATTGAGAACCATTTGCTGTTTCGATTGATAAAGAAATGCTGAGTAGTGCAAGTTGACAAAAATAGTAACACACTCCTATTATAAGAACGATTTTCTAAAACACGAGGCTCATTTTTGCTCAAAATTTAAGAACAAATTAAAAACAATGCCAGCCTCGGCAGCAAAACAAACTAAAAACAAACAAAAAAAAATTCAAACTAATCAAAGAAACTAAAATTCGTGCTGATTCAAAACGATAAAATTTCAGTGATTTTCTTGTGTTTGCAAGCAAAATTACAACTATTCAAGGTTATAAAGGTCTGTTGCTCTGCGCAAGCAATTGAGAAATTTTTTGGCAGTTGTCCAACTTGAAAAAAGCTTGCTTTTTTGCTTTTGCAATTTTACGATGCTGCAAAAAGCAAGAAAAAAGCCTTTACTTAAGTCTTAAAGGCGGTGAATCATCCAGCCAATTCCGGTGGTTTGCAATAGCTAAAATTGAACTATAATTTTTGATATTTTTTGTTTTAATTTTGGGTCTACGGTTGCAAAGATATTCAACAAATACAAAAAGATGTCCCCCCGAAAAAAGTTTTTGGAAACTCTGAGTTTTGATCTTCCCGCCAAAACCACAGTTCTCTAAACTATTAGGCCTACTGTAATCTTGTTAAGCTATTAGGCCTAACTATCTCTAAACTATTAGGCCTAATAGTTTAGAGATAGTTAGGCCTAATTAGGTCTAAACTATTTAGAAATAAACTATTTAGGAATAAACTATCTCTAAACTATTAGGCCTACCACAGTTCTCTAAACCATTAGGCCTACTGTGGTTTTGGCGGGAAGAACAAAACTCAGAGTTTCCAAAAATTTTTTTCCGGGGGACATCTTTTTGTATTTGTTGAATATCTTTGCAACCGCAGTCCAAAAATTAAAACAAAAAATATCAAAAATTATAGTTCAATTTTAGCTGTTGTAAACCACTCGAATTGGCTGGATGATTCACCGCCTTTAAGCAGACAGAGCTATAGGAATTAAACAGTGTTTCAAACATGCCCGCTGAAATTGACATCGATGCTCTCAAAATCTTTACAAAATCAAGAACAAAGGAGACTGAATATCGGCAAAAAATTAAAAACGGCCAGTCTAAACTCAAGATTTACCGGTTCTAAAAAGCAAGTGTACTTCGACTTGCTTACTTTAGAAAAATTTTGAAACCCTAAGACCTAAAGTTACTGTTAACATATGAGTTTATCCACCAAAAACCTCAAGGGCGCTTTACGTCATTTAAAAAAATATAGTATGGAAAAAGTTGTTCTTATTTTACATTGATCCAAAAATATAATTAAATTCTGTCGTTCATTTACTAATTGTTATCAGTTGAAGAATTTGCTTGCGTAGAATAATCATGCATAGCTTAAAGTATCTTTTTCCATAACAATGCAGTATATACAGTACGTTTGAACGCATTATTTTGAAGTAGAAATGCATCGGACGTCACAATGGGGTATTTATTACGTACTAACACAAGTAACGAATATCTCGCAAAGAAATTCGAGCGAACTATTTTAACGTGTGTTGGGCGAGAAGGCTCAGGAATGGCAGTTAGTCGACGAAGATTTTTTGCTCGTCAGCGCTTTTTAGCGAGCGAGAATGGCCTTTACGAGCTCGTTAGCACGTTCTGTCATGTCGCCCCTGGTCGCATTTACTGCTGCAATAGATTTTTCAAGCGATTAGGGGCAGCAAACGAACCGGACTAAGAAACGCTTGCTGCAGGCCGCATACGTCTCTTTTTTAGACATGAATGCAGAATTTTCAAAATTGCGCATAATTTGAATTCGTAAAATATCAATTTTAAATGCGCAAATGCTCAGTTTATGTTAAGCCCCAACCCACCACTTTCGGCTTGTGCTTCCTCACTTCGTTTGCTCTGGCGTTGTCTCTGCCTTTGCATACCAGTGAACCTATTAAAGTGGTTGACCTTTTCATGCTGAGTGAATTTTTATGGTAGCTCATTGCAATAATACATCGAAAATGGGATGAGATACATTGTACCTTACTGCTTGCTTTCGCGAACAACTACTTGCAAAGATACGTTTAGCGTTGCGAAAATTCTATACAAATTACGCGTAGCTTCCGATTTAAACTTACCTTAGTTTGGAAGTATGGAATAAAAAGTGGAAGAATATTTTTGTATTGAATGGAAAGTAGAACAAAAGATTTTTAGTATGGAATGGAAGAAAATTGCCAGTATAGAATATGGAAAAATTGTCTTTAATTCCATACCATGCTCTGCTTTTAAGAGGCATTTAAAGGATGAAAACTTTAAATCAAAATAAATTTACAAGATTAACATAAGCTGGGAAAATTAATTGATAACGATACCAGCAAAGTCCGAAGCACAACTATTTTGTTAAGTCATGTAGAGCATAGGTCTTATAACCGCTCCGTACGGAACCGTAGGGCTCCGCTAAAGAAATCTAGAGGCTCCGCAAGCTCTTTATTATTTGTTGTTGTTTTAAAAATTTATTGTGGGGCTCCATAAATAATGGTCAACCTCTTTACGGGCTCCATAACACCAAAAGTTTGAGAAACCCTGACATAGAGCTCAGTTAATTTCTTGACCTAACTACCAACAAGCAAAACAGTCCTGCTGGAAAAAATAAATTTATAGTCTGTAGTAAACTTGAAATTTGAGAGTATAACAAGTTAACAATCTTCTATGCAATGCTTAGAATAGCGCAAATTCGACCAATACCAAAGCAATTGAAATTTAGGTATGAAATGAAATGAGTAAAAAAACAAAGATTTTTTCACTATTTATAGAATTTCAGATAGTTGAAACAGGTAGAAACGAAAAAATAGAGAACCGATTCTTTTTTGCTTCAGATTCGGCCTTCTATTGTTTTGGCTCGGCCTGTTTCAACTATCTGAAATTCCATAAATAGTAAGAATTTTTTTGTGTTTTGTCATTTTTTGACGTCTATGGTTTGTTATCACATCATGACTTTATTTGAAAAAGAAATGGGGATCGCTGGCATCACAGATTATGGCCATCTTCTTAGTGTGGTGGAAAACTCAGAGAATATGACGTAATTGCCCTCATGCAATCACGGTCTTGTTCCGAATATTACTTCTCTTATAAATTTAACAAATTTGCGGGCTGCTCTTCTTTACCGTTGGAAGAACAACGTAACAATGTGTTGTCTAACACTATTGATGAACTATTTGAACTGAAAAGTGCACCGCGCAATTTAGGGCTTTCATGAAAACCCTTGTGCATTCTTTTTCGGCAGTATGAAATAGTTTTGTTTTGAATCAGATTCGTATGAAAAATAGAATCGTATTATCGCCCCTTGCACGTGACCGGATAAGAAAAAGATGCAAACAATCAAGCATGAAACGCAATGCTATACGAATTGAAACAAAAACTTGCCGAATTAGCAAAAACAAAGTTATTGAATTCTCAATCATGTGTGTTCTTGTGGTTTAAATACGTATTTAAATCGAATCATTTCTGCTGAGCTATGAGCATTTTCTCCAACTTCTGCAGAAATACTGTAGGCTGTCTAGCCTTGTGAGAACTAGCTAAGGTAAGTTTATTTATTTTTATTGCACTACATAAACACAATACAACACAAAACAACGCAAAAGTATAATTATCAGAATAATACAAATGTAAAATAAAAATATTTATTATTAGTCATTCTAATGATAGTATAGACATAGTCCAAATAGTGCAGGCTAACGTCGAATTTACGTAGTAAATTTATGACTTACGGTTTTGGATGAGATTGGATTTATAATCAGAAGAAAATTTTCGAAAAGATAGTTTTTTTTGAATTTGGTGATAGTAAATTCTACAAAGTTACACTTGATACTTTACTGTTTTTTGAGTTCTTGACAATTTAAAAAGAGGGATTTTGAATTTTTTTTTTTGCTTTGGACCTAGTATTAAGATTAAATCATTTTTTACATTGTCAAAAAATTCAATAAGGGTGTGGTTAGATTTTTGTTTTCTACATAATTCATATATTTTGCAACTTCATATTTATAGATATTATGAAGTTTTAACACTTTGGATTTGTAATATAAAGGAGAGGAATTTTCATTCCACTCTTCTCCACCAACAGCCCGAAATGCTTTATTTTGGAGCGATGTTAATTTTCCAAGGTATGAGATCCCCTAGATTCCTTTTAATTTGCTTCTTTCTAAAGGCTTTGTTTTAAATTGATTTCGTTAAATTAAACTATAAACTACTCAAACAATTTTTTAAAATTAAATTCGTGTATTGCTAAATATAGGGTTGCAGTTTTGTCGAATTGACAACTCAAATTAAATTTAGAGATTAACTAAGCTTTGCATCTTCCATTTGATTCCAGTTAACTTAGGATTAACTTTCCTCAAGTTGATTTAGTAAAAGTTATAGATGGAATAAATTAAATGTTCAAAATTCTTCAGTTACATGCGTTGAAAGAATTCATAAATAACAGGCAGGAAATTATTTGTTGTCAAAAACATAATTACTCGTAGTATGTGGCGACATCTTATTTTTGAGATTAATCGTACATGAAAAACACTAAATGAAATCATAAGCAAAATTCTATAGGATCATGTAGGTTTGCTACAATGCTGACACTACTTCAGCGGATGTAGCCCTTCTGCAGGTGAATTCTTGAGCAAATCTCTTCGAAAAATTTCTGGGTTTTGCCGAAATTTATATCCAAAAATATCTCGGCCTATACTTACAAGATCTTCATCAGAAGAAACGTCACCTTCGCTCAAAATGACGTCTGTGACCGGATCAGGACTGTTTTTGACGAAGTATTTTGTTCCTCCATGCACTGTGCTGTATCCATCATCAGTATACCGAAATATTATGAGGTTTTCCATCATAACCTGCTTATCATCTTGGCACAGTTCAAACTTCTCCACATCATTTATGTCGACATCAGTGTCCTTGAAGCGAAATATTGGTTTCCAGCGTCGCGACTCTTTCTGAGGGCATTCATCGTCACAATCAGCATCAGCTTGATCAGAAGGCGCAGGCCCTTGTTTTAAAATTTCTCCTAAAAATTTTTTTTTTGGCATCAAATTAGGAATCCAAATTACTGTGGCTAGAATGTAAAACATGGCACAGCATACTATTTTGAAACTGCTAATCTTTCTTCAATTCCCGAGTTTTCAAACTTTGCTTTCCACATTTGACACAAATTTTTGTAGAGTAATTAGTGTTTTACAAGATCTTTGTTAGATTACAATTTGAGGAACGTTAGAAATTGAAAAAAGAAAAAAATTGCATAACTAAATGCTAATCAATAGCAAAACGTGTCATGCTGGTGACAACTTGATTCAGCATTTAGTATCTTTTTATACTCAAAGCATCATGCGTGTAAAATGTTAATTTAAAAGCTATAGTTTGGGTGATCATCATAGGTGAAGTCGACGACACAAGGCTGAGGCCAAGGCCAAAGCCACAAAAAAAATCTCGTGCCAAGGTAAAGGACTGACTTTCCGAGAACAGACCCTCTCGAAGCCAAGGACAGGATAGCTTAAGTCCAAGGCCAAGGACCAAGGACACAAAGCGCAAGTGTTTTCAAAAGAAAAAAATTCTGCGCAAAAAATTTGCAAATTTTTGCGTCAATTCAGGCGTTCTCCACAAAATAGGTTTTCATAAAGTTTCCGCGAGGTTTCTGGCGTGCTTCAAGACGAAAAACAAAAATGGTCATGACCTTGGCCCATGTTCAACAAATCAAAAACTGGTGCTGTCTTCAAGCCGAGGACAAGCATTTTCGAGAACTTGCAGGCTTTGAGGCTAAGGCCAAGGACTTCAAATTGTGTTTTCGAGGACGTCCTCGAGGCCAAGGACGTCCTCGACGACTCCACCTTTGGTGACCTTACTTCCTCCTTTTGGAGGACATTTTCTGTGTTTTAATAAAATGTGATTGATTCTCCGAGGACACTAAACAAATGCCATAATCTTTTTTACCATTTAGAACGCGCACGTAGCCAGGGGGGAGCAGGAGGGGCAATTGCCTTCCCACATAATTTCCTTTGTTTTTAACCAATTTTCATGAAACATGCGCATGTGCAGTACTTAAATTCGTTATTTGCCCCCCCCAAAAAAAATTACTTTGCCCCTCCAAATGATTTCAATTAATCGTCACTTTGATGCAACAAAATATCCTGAGTCTGTCAAGTGCGTGTAAAATCAGTTTTTAACCCTATATCTACCGGGCTATTTTTACACCCTATTTGTACTGGGAGTAAGGGGACAAATTTGTCCCCCATACCTAAAAACTGTTTGGTAAGTGATAGAAGTAACATTTTTTGCTTGTGGAAGCTATTTTTTGTTAAATTTTAAAAAATAAATATTTTGAGGTTCTGACGTCACGAAAATGATGATCTCCATCAAAGCCAGTAAATCTTTATAATAGCATGCAAATTCGTCTAAATGTTGATAATATTATTTTCAGTTTGGACATTTGTTATTTCAAAAACATCTCTGATAACGTCATCACAGATGATGACGTCACATGCATGATTACGTCACTTGCATGATGACGTCATTTTTGATATATTGTGTTAATTATTATTTCCAATTTTTTGTGACTGAGATATAGTATAATTCACAAAATTTTACAATACTGCAGTATTACTTTTATTATATTTTTCAACAGCTAATAAAAATGAATAGTTTTGTTATGCAAACGCAATTTATTTCGAGAAACAGCAGAAAAAGCAATAATTTTGAAATATGACGTCATCAGTGACGTAATAATGATGCAATGCATTTATCAGTTAATAAAATATTTTATTCCAGCTAAAGATTAGCGTCGATAATGAGTGCGCAGTAAAATGAATAGAATAAGCGCCTTGATAAGAATGCATTGTGCTCAAAACCAGGGTGTCGAACCGTTTCAAATAACGGTTCGGGTTCAGGTTTAGCTCCTGCTCAAAATATTTTAGCGGTTCAGGTTTGGTTCGGGTTCACTTGAGCACCATTTTCGAGGTTCAGGTTTGGTTCAGGTTCACTCAAGTAAAATATTATTGGTTCAGGTTCGGTTCGGGTTCATTGAATTAAAATTTAACTGTCGTTACTCGTTTCGTCCAGAAAAAAAAAGGAGAAACTGCTGATCCTCTTGATGATCACCACTGCTCTTATTGTGCGTGTACCTGCGCCAGCGGCATCCGGATATGGAAAAATATATTCTTACTTTTGTTAGGGGTTCAGGTTCGGTTTGGGTTCACTTGAGCAGAATTTTGAGGGTTCAGGTTTGGTTCAGGTTCACTGAAGTAAAATTTTGCTGGTTCAGGTTCGGTTCGGGTTCACCAAAATGAAACGGTTCATTCGGGTTTACGGTTCGGGTTCAGGTTCGGTTCGACACCCTGCTCAAAACTGTATAAAATTCCGTAGGTGCCTCTGACGAAGGCAAAAATAACGTCACTTCCGGTTATACGGCTTGTATATTATTGAATTTTCAATTTGATTCAAATTCAGGGTGCATCAAAGCAAAACTTATTTTAGTTTAGGACCTATAACAAAATAACTTAAGAGGGGGGGTCAAAGTTGCACTCCCCCGGCACAAATAGGGTCAACTCCCTAACGAATTTTTTTTTTCTTTTTTTGGTCTTCGCCGTCAATTCGGGTTCAAAATTAGTTCTTTTCCGTGAAGACCTTTTTTTTCTTTGCAGATCGTACCCAGTGCGAAGCCATAGCCCCTTCAAATTTTTGTTAGCCGTTTCCAAAAAATTTCATTCTGGCTACGTGCCTGATTCAGAAATTAACACGTGAGTTGAGAACCAATAAAAAAAGGAAGGTCTTCAGGCCGGAAACCCACAAAAATCTGAAAAAAAGGTTTTCGGGCCGGAAACCATAGGTGTAGCCAGGGGGGGCCCAGGGGGTCCGGGGTCCTCCCCAATCAAAACTCCACTAACGACAAAAAGTTATGACAACATAGCCTGACGATGTTTAGTTGCAGTTTTTTTTCAGTACTTGCGCAAATAACAGTAATTTAACAGTTAAGTAACAGTAAAGCTAACGGTTTCGGCCGAAAAACCACTCTCAATTTCGGTAAAGACCTTTTTTTTTTTTCTTTTTTTTTTTTTTTTGGAGATCACCTGAATTTGGGCGGAAAAATCGTACGAATTTCCGATTTCGGCCCAAAATTCACTCTCAATTTCGGTGAAGACAGCCGAATTTTTGAGGGTTTGGGGCCCCCCCAATCAAAAATCCTGGCTACGCCTATGCCGGAAACCCACAGTATTCTGCGAGTTTAGTGTTTTTCTGCCGGTTTTCCACAAATTTTTGGAATTAATTTTCGGAACTTTCCTTTTTTTAGGCACAAAAAAAATGATCACCCTAGTTAAATTCAAAAAAGAAAAATGCTTTTTTTACCTTTTACGTTGAGCACAGATTTTTTGTGGCGTTCCAAATAAATTAATTCTTCATCAAGGTTTTGCCGCAATCGGAAAATTCCATGTTTTTCTACGTGCTGAGTGTGCATCTCCAACTTCATGGGTCCGGTCAAGTGATGAGTCAGTTCAACCAAATACCTGTCTTTTCCAAGGGTATTTTTGTCCACAAACGTTATCTGAACATAGATGATAATAATCATTAAAAGCCGTATTGTGTGTGTGATATTTTTGTAATCTATATATTTCGCAATTGGTAGAATTGTAATTACACTTTACTCACCAAGTTGCCTTGGGCAGGATAGAGCGAACGGACCTTTTAGGGTTCGATTCAAGCCATCACCTGTCAGCTGCCCACCTGTCAGCTGCCCACCTGTCTACGACTCGCAATGGAGCTGGCTTCGTAGTTTACATTGTTCCTTGTACTGTTGAACAGGGGCGCTGAGAGCCAAACGTGGCCCAGGGGCCAGCTCAAATATGACGGATTTCCAGTTTTGTGAACTACAAAACAGACGGCGAAAATGCCGCAGTTTTGTCCGAATTATGATGTGATCTCCAAAAAAACAGTCTTCACCGAAATTTTAACGGTTTTTCCGGTCGAAATTAGATGATCTCCAAGCAAAGGGTCTTCAGGCCTCACATGCTGATTTCTCAGTATCATTTCGATGGGCCCCTCTCGAGCTCATGGGCCCTCTGCTAAGCCCGCTGAAGCCAACGGCCTTCCTGAAGCTCATGGGCCCCCTAAAGCCCATGGGCCCCGGGGTCATTCTACCCCCTGTCCCCCCCTCTCGGTGGCCCTGCTGTTGAACGTCAAACAAGCAAGCTATTCTCAACGTTGCGCTAGATACGCCATTTTGAGCAAAATTATGACGTCAAAAAAGCGTGTTGACATCCTTGAGATCGGACCTAACTTAAAAAAACACGGTGAATTTTTTAGGATAATCGGAAATGCATGTGTTGCTAGAAATGCAAATATTTTGAGTTTTGTACAGAACAAACCGTACAAAAACCATTCCAAAAACAAATCGATGAATTTTATGGTGATTAGGGTGTGCTGAACACCAATCTGAAGTCAGATTATTGCAATCAGACTAAAACTGTTTTTAACTTTAAACTTTGTAACGTTTTGCAGTTTATGTCTAAACAGAGTTGTAAATCGGGCGGGTTACTTTTTGGGTCGGGTTCGGGCTTAAGATTGACAAAATTTCGGGCTTAATTCATGCCTGATACGCGCCGGGTGTTTTACGCAGGGATGTGAAAGTGCCAGTTTGTGAATCGCTTCCGCCACTTGAAGACGTAATTTTGTGATATCACTAAAGGCTGATTTTGCAAAAGTTCTCGCTGACTTTACGCTATTGTCTACTAAAGCAGCCTTAAAACAACACCAGTCTGGCCAACCAGTTCTATTCTTGCACCTTTTTTTTTCACTAAGCTAAGTTATTGTACAACAAGCAATCAAATATCAGAATATACTGTATACTGTCGGCTAATCTCAGATTTGTGATCAGAAACTAGCACAATAATACAGTACAAGGTCTAATCTAATACCCATAACTTAGCAACTGAAAACAACTGGTGAATATAGCCCTCGCAAATTTGAAAACTTAGATACTGCTACTGGTCCCTCTAGACCTAGGCTACCAGAACTGATTTAAAGTAGGCGGTTTGTGATCCAGAATTGCCCAAGCTACGGAGTCAAACGGATTAAATCGTATTTTTGCAAAGAAACGAAAGTGAGGCGAAAGAATTTGGGCACTCCTTTCCTACCTCCATTATTTCTTATTTCTTTAATAAAGCCGATTTGGAGCAATATCTCTTTGGGCACTGCTTTGTTAGTTGGAGTATGAAGTAAGTCCTGTTTGTTGGATTATGAAGCAGGCGCTAAAAACGTGATCTGTGATGAACACAAATCGCAAAAAATTGCTGTTTGATCATTACAACCAGGGTTAATTTTTTTAATCAGCACTTTCAAATTGACAAGCAAATCATAACTTAATTTCAGAGGTGTAGAGTAACGAAAGTAGCTGTACTTAAATAGCATAGGTGGGCACAAGTCCGTTAATCGTTAATCCGTTATTAACGAAGCTAACTTTTTTTTGTACTCGTTAATCCGTTAAAAAGTTTTTCCATGTTAACGGACTAAATTAACTTCCGTTAAGTGCTGTTAACGGACTGAAGTAACTTCCGTTAAGTTCTGTGAACTTCCGTTAAGGTTTTTATCGTTAATATCTTGCACCATTCATTCACCGGACCGGTACAAACCAGTTTGCACTGGTAACACTTGTTGCGTATTAGCACGAGTTTTATAGAAGAGAGCGACAAAAGGAGCTCTTTTTTGAGGCAAATAATAACCTGCAGCCTCATAGGTCTATTAATTCTCGCTGTTCACAATTTCCAAAGATTTTCCGATCGCAGCTTCGTTGTGCATTTGAACTTGTTTTTATCTTGAAATTAGATTAGACTGTAAAATGCTACTTCCAAAACACAAAAAGACCACAATAGCAATAGAAATTTCCCTACAATCAGCTCAACAGCGTCAATATAACGAACATATTATGTTCGAGCAGTGAGTGAATAAAACGAAATGTAAACTACACGCAAAATGTTAACGGATTAACGGACTTTATTAACTTCCGTTAATTAAAGCTGAAAATAACGGATTAACGTTAACGGAGGTGTGAAGTTTGTTAACGGACTAGTGGTTAACGAAGCTAACGTTTTGCATTAACTTGCCCACCTATGTTAAATAGCCTACTCAAGTAGAATTTGTCGGTAACGAACACTTTTAAAGTAATTATATTTTGGAATACTTTGTACTTTCACTCGCATACTTTTACGGTGCAGTAACGCTACTTAAGTACATTTTGATTCAAAGGAGTACAAAGTACAGTATTGTAGTTTTAAATTTGAACTACAAACTTGTCTGTACGTTTGAGTTTTCTACGGGCAAGTTTTCAATTAACTTAAATCAGCAAAGAGTTTTTGAAATGACTCCAAATAAATTCTGCGTGACATGATTTTTAAATCCCAAAATTTTGCTGTGGTTCTTTATGATATAAATGTAATAATAAAAACTTACATCAATATATAAATAATTCATGAGTTTTGAGAGGTTAGAAAAAGGAGAGGTTAGAAAACCAAGCATTATGTGGCACTAATATGACGGTAGTCTACAAGCTGTAATACACTACAGTTTGTCAATTAAATAATTGGTTTATTTTGCTTGAATACTTCCAGAAATACTTGTACTTGAGTTCTGTTAGAATGAAGTACTTTTTTTGGTCACTACTTTGCACTTTTCTTCAAGTAGTTTTTCGTTCAAGTAACATTATTTTTACTTCACTGCACTTTTTGGGTACTTTTTACACCACTGCTTAATTTGTTACCAAATTATAATTTAACTTGCCAAACCAAAGGTCAAGTTCTCGGTGAAATACTTACACAAGGAATATTGTGCCCTCCCCAACGAGACCAAACCTTTCTTTTCTCATCAAAAAAGCTTCCCAGCAATATCGAGACTTGAAATCCAATTTGTTCGAGCAACCAAACAAACAATCTGTGCGTTTGGTAGCTAATACTAGGTACACCTTTTTCTGCAACAACTTTTTGGTATATTTTGTTTAGATCAAAATCCACCACTCCTTGATTGTTTATATATTCCACATTAGTAAAGGGAATGGAGGTTTTGTGGGCCCAAGTTAAATCAGTCAAAGTTTTCAAATCCGGTTTCAACGATCCACTGTAGTTGATGCGAGCAAGATAGTCTTTAGCATTCATGATGACTTGGTGGCAACAAAATATCGAACGAACAAATTTTTCACTCAAAAAGTATAATATTATACACTATTTTTTTGACTGTATTTAAAAGCCGAGTTCTAAACTGCATATCAAAAAAATGAATAGCACAAAAAGCAAGGCTCATTGCAAAAAATCAAACCCCATCTAAGTTTAAAAAAATTGCCAAAATGGACATCAATAACGTCATTGGTGGAATCAGGCAGATTGTTTTTAATTGGTTTAAAATAGCAACAAATGGCCACTAAAAGCAAAACTATTTGTTTAACATGTATAATTTATCGCCATTAAACTGTAATAATTAAACAAATTTTTTGCGACTTAGCGGCCCATCTCCGCGTCATTTCGCCTGTGGGCAGCAAAGCTTTTTTCGAAGGAATGCTGCAGCGGCGGAGAGCCATTGGCAACACTGCGTCCAATTTGACCGGCCCGAAATTTGAACCACAAACCTACCGGTTCTGAGACAAACACGTTACCGTATCGCTTGACCAACTGACCGCCAAAAATGCAAAAAACAGAGCGAGGTAATCAACTGAAATATAAAAAAATCTGAACCATGACAAAACCAACTAAAAACTAAAGACAAACTGGTACCAAAAAGTAGAAGCAAACGCACAATGGTATAGCTGCAACAAAAGAAAAGCAGCAGTGCAGAACAAGTGAAGTAAATGTTGTGGAAAGAGCTTACGTAACGAAATCGAAAAAAGTTCAGCACAGCAAGATCAACAAAATAATGTGTCGAGAGAAAATCCAAAAACCCAGGTTAAATACGTCGTAAAATTATTTTCTGCTCATTTATGGTAGCATTATCTTTCAAGATAACTTTCTGATATCTTCTTAAAAATATTAGCATCAACGATTTTGTTTACGCAGTTTGCATATCCTTTTAATGAATAATTAAGCAGATGTCTGCTTTGGAAACATGAAAAGGTTCGTTTTGATGACGGGTCGTCATTTTTTCTGAAATCGTCAAAATGTCGCAGCTCACGTTGACAAAGTAATGAAAACTATCTATGATACTGATATAAATTGCCTCTCTGACGAGAGGGTAGTTGCTATACTTGATGACCGTAAGGTCTGTTGCAACTTTTCTGACGCTTTTTTAAACGAATGCTGATTATAATTTCTTCTTCGTGCTATTTCTAAGCGATGAAATAAATTTGCCTTGTCTTGTCTTCAGTCATAATTAGGGCAAGTTTTTGCAACTTTTGCCACTCTTTTTGTAGGTTCCGAAACACTTAAATTTTGTGTTGTAAAATGCTTTAAGCTGTTTTTATAATTTTTATTTTGCAATTTTTTTTTTTGATTTTACGAGCAACTTTTCACTGCAACTTTGATCAAATTTTGCGCAAAATGTGTGTAAGTGTGATTTGAAAAAAATGTTTTGAAACTAGTTATTTTAGTGTATAATTAAAGTATCATTGCAAAACAACACAATAAAACTATTATTTCAGTTTAAATCTGTATTCTACTTAAATTGCAAAACAACAACTTTTGTGACTGATCGACTAAATGTTATCTTTGATACAACACTTGGTTTGCATTATAAAAGTTGAGCTTTAATCCAGAACCAGGGCTGCGGAGCCATTGCAAAAAAGGCCTTGCTCCAACTCTGGCTCTATTATAGCTCTCGAGGCTCCAGCAACATTGTTTAAGCTTGTTGTTCATAGGTCTATATCCAGCTTTTTTCAACAACTTTCGTTAATAATAAATGCAAGATTTTAGTAAAACTTTTGTTAAATATATTTGATTGTTTTTCAGAATTTTAGTGCAACGAAAAAAACTTGCCTTAGTCGTAATTGTAAGCAACCAACGTGTCTTAATAAAATCTAAACAGCTTAGTTGATGAATGGTAGAAATACAATGGTAGAAATGAACAAAACCGCGTTTTTACTCTCAAAATCCCCATTTTAGTGTTTTTTTTTCGAAACCGGAGGCTACTGAAACTTTGTTATTTTGTCATATGTTTATTTTTTTCAATCTATTTAGGGCTTTCAGTGTATATCTAGATTTGCGGTACTTTTTCTGGCATGTTTATGAATAAATACTATTTATTAAATAGCTACTATTTATCAAATAGTCCCTATTTATTAAATAGAGTCTATTTAATAATACCACGTGTGTTTGAAAAGTAACGAGACTGTGCACGATGCACAAACAACTTTTATCGCAGAGAAAAAAGCATTGCTTTCTATGATGTCACAATGTCTTGTGGTTTCGAAAACCAAATTTCAGCATTCTGTGACAACTATGTTCTTTTTTGCACGTTTTTCTATCAAAGCGCTTTCTCTTTGACCGTTTTGTAAAAATTTGATAAAATTAAGAATTTTTGGCTTTTTTTCTTTGGTACGAAGGATGAGCGTCGAACAACGAATCAACTTGAAATTTTTTGTCCGTCTTGGAAAAACTCCAACTGAAGCGCTAAAGTTGCTTTAAGAAGTCTATGGTGATGACACGATGTCAAGAACTTGTCTTTTTGAGTGGCACAGGAGGTTCAAAGAGAGGAGGTGGAAGATGATCACAGGAGAGGAGGCCATCCACAAGCAGAACAAATGAAAATGTTGAGCGTGTGAGACAAAAAGGTGCGGAACGATCCCCGTCTTACTGTTGGAATGATAGCAGATGAGCTGGGTATGAATAGTAAGAGAGTATGGAGGATCATTACGAAAGATCTGGGGATGAGGAAGATCTGTGCAAAAATGGTACCAAGTTTGCTGAATGAAGGACAAAAGGAGCGGCGTGTGCAAGTGTGTTAAGACATTTTGGAGGAACTCGAGACTGAACCCAACTTGCTGAAAAGAGTTGTTACTGGCGATGAGTTATGGATCTTCGAGTACGATCCACTCACCAAACGGCAGAGCCTTGAATGGAAAAGCGCATTGTCACCAAGACCCAAAAAGACGAGAGTGTTGAAGTCCAAAACCAAGGTGATGCTGATCTCTTTTTTTAATGTCCCTGGAATTGTCCAAGTAGAAGTCTTGCCAAAAGGCCAAACTATTAATCAGCACGTCTAGAAAAACATCTTGCCTCGTCTGATGCGCTCAGTGAAGGAGAAAAGAAGAGAACTGCGGGAAACGAGATCATGGCTGCTTCATCATGACAATGCTCCAGCTCATGTCTTGGGAATTCGGGAGTTTCTTGCCACAAATAACATTGGTGTACTGGAAAAACAACCCTACTCTCCAGATCTGGCCCCTTGTTACTTCTTTTTGTTTCCCAAACTCAAAAAAGTCATCAAAGGAACTTGTTTTCAAAATTCAGAAGCCATTAAAATAGCCGTGACAAGAGAGCTCCGAGCGATCCCGGAGGAATCCTTCTAGGAGTGCGAGAAAGCGTGGCAGAGAAAATTGGAAAAGTACATCCGAGCCCAAGGAGATTACTTTGAAGGCGACATGTTGTAAAATTTACTTGTCAAATAAAATAAAACATTTATTGACCCAGTCCGTTACTTTTTAAACACAGTCTTTATTTATTATATGGTCACTGATTGTTAAATAGTCAAAGTAAAAAAACTGCCGCAAAATAAACCGTAGCTAAAAAATAAATAGTCAAAAAAAAATCTTGGCTTAAAATGCACCGTTTCTAAAATAAATAATCAAAAAAAAATAGCGCACAAAATAAACCGTTGCAAAAATAAACAGTAAAAAAAGTGCACAAAAAAATAAATCGTTGCATAAATAAATAGTAAAAACAAAACTGCGCACAAAATAAATCGTTGCGAAAATGCAATGTAGACACTTTTGTTTATTTGTTAGTGGAGCGTAACGGAGCGCTCTCGGCTGCTTTTTCATGCGCTCCATGTTTTTAACGCAGCTTTTAAAATTCGATAGGCCATCTTGAATAGGTAGTAATAGCAAACTGTTGTTTTTGAATTTTACACAGCGTCTCTGTAGGTAAGGTAGATCAGCAGCGCTGTTGCTGAAAATATCCTACATCAGATGGAAGTTGAGCCTTGTGCGTGAGTAATTAGCTTAGTGAACCACTTAATACATTCCAAGACGCAGCTAACTTTGTTACCAATAAATACCAACTAATGCTAAAATGATTTGGTCTATTTTACCCACAACTGAACCTGCTCCAGCTCGAGCATAGCCTACCAGTCCAAAGAATAGTTAATAAGAACAGTGGCGAGTAATACGCCAAATGCTCTACATAAACTTACCCAATTTAGGTCCAGCCAAGATCTCGGGATGGTTTCATATACATAAGTTTAAATAATATAGCCACAAGCTTATCGGGCATATACGAAATCAGTCGTAAATATACTACTACTACTTTATTTATTAAAATCGATTTCACCCCAGCGGGGCATCATCAGTTAGATCTAAAAACAATCAGCGTATACTTTAAAACCAAAATCATTATAAAACCTATAAATAGACTATAACATCAATCAAATTGAAAAGAACATAAAATGGACTTCAATAACAACAAAATTAAAGAAAACTAATACTGTATATAGCAAAACCTCTTTCGCTAAGCAAATATATTGAAAACCTTGTTTTATCTACACCACCACAACATCAGAAAAAACTATACAAAAAAAGTTGTTTAAAATAATAAACCCCTGCAAAAAAATATAAATATTTTTTCAATTATAAAAAGCGTTGCTAAGCAACCAAAAAGAAAACATATCTCCAAACCTTAAAAAGTAGAAAACTTAAATCTTTTTTCAAAAAAAGTGGAATTGGAAAAGAAAACATTACCAAACTCTTACCGTGGTTGCCAAATCCACAAGTAATAAGAAAAGGATCTTAACGTACTAACTACTCCAAAACATACTGCTACAATTTGAAGAGATGGCCTGCCAAAGAGAAATAGGCCTAGGCTATTTGAGGTTAAAGATTGAAAACTAGCTAAACTAAACCAAGGACTAGTGTACATGAAAAAGCAAAGACCAAAGCCCGGCCTCACCATTTAACTCCCAAAAAGATAGCCTGACTCTGTCGCACTAGCAAACTATAGGGCGCAAATTAGGAAGAATCTCGCAAACTAGTCAATTTCACTACAACAACCAAATCAGCTGCTGATAAAAAATAAAAACAATTCATTATAGTAAAGTGAGAGCCTATGACGTAACAAAACCAATATCAGTGTCGTAAAATTAAGCAAAATTTCTCCAAAAGCATGCCTCGAAGCAAAATATAGAGTATGGAATTATACATATGGAATACAGAAATATGGAATGTGGAAAATATATGGAAATAGAAACAATATTGAAATTATTTTGAAGCAGAATACGTTGAAGCAAAATACCTCTGTTTTGCGTGATTAGCCTATTGCAACAGATTATAATGAAAGCAAACCAGAAAAACAGTGGGCCAATGCAGCAAACTTAGTGATATTTCGGTAAAATTGTTTTATTGATGTTAATTTCCGCAACAAGTTTATTTATCCACATACTTTCCAACACATCCAGCTTTTGTTGGTTTCTAGGTTCTTGGAGAAAAGTTACTTCAAAGCAATCTGAAATATCCGGCAGAGAATTCATTAGTTCTTTGTGCCAAGTTTGAAAATGAATTAGTAGGGATGCTCTATCGTTGTGTTCTTTTTTAGCGTTGTTGTTGTTCCAAAATGCTCTATGTCCAGACCAACGAGTAGAAAAGTGATTTATTGTTTGACCTACGTAGATTTTTTGACAAATTTTGCATTGGGCTGCGTAAATTCCGTAGTTGGAGCATGTGAGATTTTGTTTGAAAAAGAAAAGTTTTCCTTGAGCAGTTTTGATGTGATTGACTGTAGGAACCATTGATTTGCCATTGTAGTATCTAAAATTTCCACACAATGCACATTTGTTGCAGGGATGGGACAAACCGGCTCTAACATCACGTTGAAAAGACTCATTATGTGCAATATTGCGGTAATTGGTGAGCATGTTTAGGAGTGTTGGAGGCTTTTTATAAACTACAGCAGCATCCGGAACAAGAAATTTTTCTGTGGAATTGAGTTTTAACAAATTTACAAAAGAAGATGCCCAAATAATCCGTGGTTTAGTTTCTGTTGTCCAGAGTCTTGTTTTGGTCCAAAACGATCATTCCATTTAGATGCTAAATCAAGAATTCTGCTAACTAATTTAACATTGAATTGAGAATGAATGCACTTCTGCTTTAATCTTTCTAGACTTGCCAAATAATCAGATTGTGTTTCATTGAGTCGTCGTAGGCGAACTGCTTCACTAAAGACAATGGATTTGAAAATGTGAGTTGGATGAAACAATTTACCATTAAGAAAAGTGCGGTCAAGAGCTGTGGGTTTAACAAAGTCACGAGTGTAGAATCCGCCAATGTGGCTATTGTCAATTTTGTGTTCAACATCCAAGAATTCTAAACATGATCCCAATTCAGCAGTATTGACACAGCGAAAACTTAGCTCAAGTTCATTTTCATGCAAACATCACTCTCCACTATGTTATTTTACCTGTTTCTGAGATTATCAACCAAGCTGTATTATTCAAAAGATACATAGATGACATCATTTGGCTATCATTTGGCGTAGACAATACTACAAAAATCAAAGAAGCTCTTTCTCGTATATTTATGGAAAATGAACTTGAGCTAAGTTTTCGCTGTGTCAATACTGCTGAATTGGGATCATGTTTAGAATTCTTGGATGTTGAACACAAAATTGACAATAGCCACATTGGCGGATTCTACACTCGTGACTTTGTTAAACCCACAGCTCTTGACCGCACTTTTCTTAATGGTAAATTGTTTCATCCAACTCACATTTTCAAATCCATTGTCTTTAGTGAAGCAGTTCGCCTACGACGACTCAATGAAACACAATCTGATTATTTGGCAAGTCTAGAAAGATTAAAGCAGAAGTGCATTCATTCTCAATTCAATGTTAAATTAGTTAGCAGAATTCTTGATTTAGCATCTAAATGGAATGATCGTTTTGGACCAAAACAAGACTCTGGACAACAGAAACTAAACCACGGATTATTTGGGCATCTTCTTTTGTAAATTTGTTAAAACTCAATTCCACAGAAAAATTTCTTGTTCCGGATGCTGCTGTAGTTTATAAAAAGCCTCCAACACTCCTAAACATGCTCACCAATTACCGCAATATTGCACATAATGAGTCTTTTCAACGTGATGTTAGAGCCGGTTTGTCCCATCCCTGCAACAAATGTGCATTGTGTGGAAATTTTAGATACTACAATGGCAAATCAATGGTTCCTACAGTCAATCACATCAAAACTGCTCAAGGAAAACTTTTCTTTTTCAAACAAAATCTCACATGCTCCAACTACGGAATTTACGCAGCCCAATGCAAAATTTGTCAAAAAATCTACGTAGGTCAAACAATAAATCACTTTTCTACTCGTTGGTCTGGACATAGAGCATTTTGGAACAACAACAACGCTAAAAAAGAACACAACGATAGAGCATCCCTACTAATTCATTTTCAAACTTGGCACAAAGAACTAATGAATTCTCTGCCGGATATTTCAGATTGCTTTGAAGTAACTTTTCTCCAAGAACCTAGAAACCAACAAAAGCTGGATGTGTTGGAAAGTATGTGGATAAATAAACTTGTTGCGGAAATTAACATCAATAAAACAATTTTACCGAAATATCACTAAGTTTGCTGCATTGGCCCACTGTTTTTCTGGTTTGCTTTCATTATAATCTGTTGCAATAGGCTAATCACGCAAAACAGAGGTATTTTGCTTCAACGTATTCTGCTTCAAAATAATTTCAATATTGTTTCTATTTCCATATATTTTCCACATTCCATAGAGAAATGAAATTTTTAGAAGAAGAAAAATACTGAGACGAAATCCTGAAATGAGATCAATTTTTGCGTCAGAAACTGTCACCATCAAAGAAAATCTGACCACGTATAGAAAAATGATTTACGATGCGGCGAATTCGGCAAAGAAAGACCTAAATTTGAAGTTCTTGTGGACTTCCCAGGGCAGAATCCGTCTTAGGCGAGACTCGGTAAGTGAAGTAATAAATGTGTCTTCATTTTCCGATCTTGATAGGATTGGTTATTCTGGTTCTGGGGGTCGAGTTATGTCAAAATTTTTGTAAAATGTTTTTTTTTCATTCTGTAGGCTTAGAATGTAACTTAACTCAAAATGGAGTGCCGTAATTTATGCTGTGACTGCGACTGTACGTGTTGTATTGCCAGATTGCTACCCTTTTCTTCCATAAGTGAAATGGAATTTCGTATACTAGGTAACAGCGTGGGTATGGATGACATAAATTATGTTGATTATTTTTCTCCCTCTAAATTAATCAAGATAGCTTCTGATTTACATAAAAATGATTTTTTTCTCTTACATTTTAATGTTCGAAGTTTGCCAAAAAACAAAGATAAAGTTGAAGAATTTTTTAATGGCATGAGTAAAATTCCAGACGCTATTGCTATTTCTGAAACGAAATTAAATGCAAATAGTGTGACTGATGTAAATATACCCAATTACACGTTTCTCCGTAAAGACTCACCGACTAATGCTGGTGGAGTTGGTCTTTATATAAAACAAAGCATGCAATTTCGCTTACGAAATGATTTATCTCTTAATCTCCAACACTGTGAAGACTTATGGATAGAACTAGAAACTAAACAAGCAAATATTATTCTCGCTGTAATATATCGACATCCTAATAAAACAATATCACACTTTCAAAACAAACTATGCAATACCTTAACTGATCTAGAAAACAAAAACTTCAATTATATTGTAAGCGGTGATATAAACATAAACTTCTTTGCAAAAAACAATGATATCATAGCTGATTATATAAATAATTTAACCATGATTGGCTGCAAAATGAAAATAAATTATCACACTAGGTTTGCTGATAAATGTAGGCCATCATTGCTTGACCATATCTACACAAACATAGCCAATAAAAGCACAAACACTGGGGTAGCGTTATACGAGTTATCTGACCATTTACCTATATTTTTTATTGTAAAAAACACCTCATGTAAGCTGAAATCTGAAACTAAATTTATTCGCTGCATGAAACAATTTAATCTTGAAAATTTCTTAGTAGATTTGCATACAAAAATGTCAAAAATTGAAATTAATTCTACTACAGCAAACATTGATGATGATGTCTCAAATATTACACTGGCGTTTAAATCTGTGCTAGATATTCATGCCCCTCTAAGACCTCAAACTAGGAATGAAAGAAGGCTAAGTAAAAAGCCTTGGATCACTCAGGGAATCCTTAAATCAATAAAAACAAAAAACAAGCTTTTCAAAAAACTTTTCAAATCCAATAGTAATGAGGAAAAAATATTTTACAAACAATATCTGAACAAATTGACCCATGTAAAACATGCTGCAAAACGCAGTTACTATGAAAAACTAATTAAAACTAACTCGAATAACTCGTCGCAAGCGTGGTCAGCTATAAAAGAAATTATTGATTGTAAACAACCTAACAAAAAATTGCCTTCGACTATATCAATCAACGATCAACAATTTGATACACACTCCAAATATTTTTTAGACCATTTATGCGATTATTTTGCTAATATTGGTGCTTCCATGTCCAACAAAATTACACAAAATGTTAATTCTTCCTTCAAAATTCACTCCAAACGCTGCGTTCATTCTTTTGCTCTACATGAAGTAAATGAGCAAGATGTAAGTGCATGTATAAATAATATTAAAATGAACTCCGCACATGGTATTGATGAAATTCCTTCCAAATTTGTAAAAATGTCCAATTGCGTCTTGACACCAGTGCTTACAAAATTGTACAACAAATGCATAAAAATTGAAACTTTTCCAAAGTGTTTTAAAATGGCGTATGTTATTCCAATACCTAAAATTTCATCCCCTTGTACATTTGGAGATTTTCGACCGATCTCATTGCTTCCGGTATTTTCAAAAGTATTTGAAAAATTATTAGAAACCAAAATGACACAATTTGTGAACAAAAACAACATACTATCTCCTTCACAGTTTGGATTTAGAGAAAACAGCTCTACTGATCTAGCAATTACAACTTTTTATGATAAACTATTAACCAATATGAATAATGGCAAAGTCACTTGTTCAATTTTTCTTGATTTGAAAAAAGCCTTTGATTCTGTTAATATTGATATTTTACTAAAAAAGCTTCACCATTATGGTTTTCGAGGCCCTTCATTTAATTTATTGCAATCCTATCTTACAGATCGTGTGATTTGCACTAAAATAGGAAACAACGTATCTAAATTGTGTCCAGTTGAATTTGGAGTACCACAAGGTTTCGTTTTAGGCCCACTTCTATTTTCACTTTACGTTAATGACCTTCCCAATGCGTCAAATCTAAAAACCACATTGTTTGCGGATGATACAAATTTACATATCTCTCACAAGAATATCAATATTCTTCAAGAAAAGGTATCGGAAGAAATAAAAAAAATTGACCAGTGAATGAAACTAAACAAATTGACGATCAACTATCAGAAAAGCTGCTATATGCTGATTCGGAAAAAAAGTATCAAAACAACAAATTTCCAATTAAATATAGATCATCATCCTATTGAATTAAAAAATAGTATTAGGTATCTAGGTGTTCAATTAGACAAAGAATTAACGTGGAAGACTCACATTGATAATTTAGTAAAAAAACTTTCTAAAGTATGTGGAATGATTTATAAATTAAGATACTATGTTCCCCTATCAACATTACGAATAGTTTATTACAGTATGTTTCACTCACATGTGCAATATTCGATATTAAACTGGGGAAGAGCGGCCAAAAGTAACTATCACAAACTTTCCATTTTGCAAAACAAAATTTTGAGAGCTTGTCTTTTCTGTCCACGTAGATATGACACAACTTTATTATATACCAGATTTAGAGTTTTAAAACTTGAAGATATGATTAAAATGGAATTTGCTAAATTTATTTTTAAATACAGTAACGATATGCTACCTAAGTCATTCGATAACTATTTCACCAAAATTGAAAATGTACATTATCACAATACACGACAAAAATATCGAAATGAGTATTTTCAACCTTCTGCTGAGACCGAAGCAGGGAAAAAAACCCTGCAATATATTGGCATAAACATATGGAAAACTATTCCAGAGGACTTCCGACATTGCTCGTTTACAAAATTTAAAAAATATTGCAAAAATTATTTTTTAGACAAATATTCTTGAACATGCTTTAGGTATAAAAAGTATTGTTGTTTTGAACATTAGATGTTTTTTCCTTTGCTTTTAATTTCGTAAACTTACTACTAGTGAAACGAGTAGAACATGATTAATGGATTATTTATTCTTCTTTTTCCTTTCGTATGTTCCATTTTTTTTTTTTTTTCGGACAATATATGCAGTAAAACAATAAACCAACACCCCACGTTGCTACCTTTTATGCATTGCCTTTAAGGCATCGATAATTTAAAACTGGTCAAATTTATGTTTCGTAATGATAACTTTTTTTTTTAATAGAACTCTCCGCTGCAACATGTTGCAATAGCGCTATTATTAAGACCTGTTGTAAGATAAACGTTTTTATTGTAAGATAAACATTTTTATTGTTAGATATTGGCTTCAGCTATTGATTTGTATTTGCAGTTCTGAGTTGTAAGCTATTGTGCTGTGTAATTCTGATTCCGGATGTTCATTGTTTAATGCCCAATTTTGTATTTTTACGAGGATTTTATTGCCAATAGTAGTTGCCCATAACCGGCCTTTGATTCGTATTGCTATTTTGGAAAATCAAATTTATTTGGATGTACGTTCAGAGATCGGGTTTATTTGTCTTGGGTCTGATTGGCTGTAGCTATGGTTTTAGAGTAGCAGCCCGGTTGTAGCTTTATTTGCTGCTGTAAAGGCTATGGCGGCAGCCGGTTAAGGTCGGGATGAATGAATTTGATTTTGGAGCATGTACTAGCAACCGAGCATTGTTATAAAACTTAACGTTTCAACTTTGTATCTTCTGTGTGCTTCCCTTTGCCTAACTGAGGTGGTTGTTGTAAATGTAAAGTGTCTTTTCCAAGAACTAGGTTTAGCACTGGGTGTGCAATGTGCGGGTTGTTCTACCGCAAACTTTTCTATTGTTTTAGACTACTATCTGTCAGTACAACTATCTGTCAGTGCTTGTTGACACAACCCATGCATCCCATGCTCCCAACAACTAAAAATTGATTTAACAGTTAAATATCTGAAGCTGGTGATAGTGTTGCCTAATAAAAAACTTTCTCTCATTGGTAGCAATTGGTGTTGAGAGCCGAATCGAGTCCTCAACGCCAAAGACCAGTAAAAAAATGTAACTGAAGAGGCGACATCGCGTTCGTCAAATCGAATAAGATTGAGTGGTAGATGATGCGTAGTCGGCCGAAGGTGGGGGCCGGTTTTTTGTGGGATTAATTTATTTATGGTGGTTTTGGTTTCGGGGCGTCGTCGGCTATCGTGTCTTATTCAAGTAGACTATCATATCTATTTGAGTGAGATATGATGGATGGCGATGGTTTGGGGTCGGTTTTGTCGTGGGTGGGTTGATTTTGCAGAGGGTTGGCTTTTGTTTTGGCTGGCTAAGCGTTATTTGCCATTCAATCTTATTCTCTCATTGGTGTAACAAAAAATTTGCAGTTTTATTGTTATTAGTGCTAACATTTTTCTAATTAAATTATGTATATTTCCTTTTTTTACAACTTTTCTCCTTAAATTGCTTGTAGTTTTAAAGTGTATCTTTCATAATAATCGGTAGATTATAATAATTATTATTATTATTTTTTTTTGCATACCACTGAGCACTACACACATTCCAGAAATAAAATTTTGGCGTCTAAGATTTTTTTTTTAAAAAGTACTGTACCCCAAACAAGTCTTATTAATTTTGAATTTACAACTTCAAGTCGGCAGCACTGTCTAGTGTTTTTATTTTTTTTTGTTTCCTTTATGTGTTGTGTTATTTATTTTCATTTTTTCAAATTAAGTTTACCGCCATAAGTGTAGAACTATTGCCATAAAGATGCAGTTGACCTAGATGACCTGGTGGTCTTTTCGCTGTGTCCTTCCTTCGTATTTTTGCGTATGGTTAAATAAACTTGAAACTTGAAACATGTGTATAATTCCATACTCTATATTTTGCTTCGAGGCATGCTTTTGGAGAAATTTTGCTTAATTTTACGACACTGATATTGGTTTTGTTACGTCATAGGCTCTCACTTTACTATAATGAATTGTTTTTATTTTTTATCAGCAGCTGATTTGGTTGTTGTAGTGAAATTGACTAGTTTGCGAGATTCTTCCTAATTTGCGCCCTATAGTTTGCTAGTGCGACAGAGTCAGGCTATCTTTTTGGGAGTTAAATGGTGAGGCCGGGCTTTGGTCTTTGCTTTTTCATGTACACTAGTCCTTGGTTTAGTTTAGCTAGTTTTCAATCTTTAACCTCAAATAGCCTAGGCCTATTTCTCTTTGGCAGGCCATCTCTTCAAATTGTAGCAGTATGTTTTGGAGTAGTTAGTACGTTAAGATCCTTTTCTTATTACTTGTGGATTTGGCAACCACGGTAAGAGTTTGGTAATGTTTTCTTTTCCAATTCCACTTTTTTTGAAAAAAGATTTAAGTTTTCTACTTTTTAAGGTTTGGAGATATGTTTTCTTTTTGGTTGCTTAGCAACGCTTTTTATAATTGAAAAAATATTTATATTTTTTTGCAGGGGTTTATTATTTTAAACAACTTTTTTTGTATAGTTTTTTCTGATGTTGTGGTGGTGTAGATAAAACAAGGTTTTCAATATATTTGCTTAGCGAAAGAGGTTTTGCTATATACAGTATTAGTTTTCTTTAATTTTGTTGTTATTGAAGTCCATTTTATGTTCTTTTCAATTTGATTGATGTTATAGTCTATTTATAGGTTTTATAATGATTTTGGTTTTAAAGTATACGCTGATTGTTTTTAGATCTAACTGATGATGCCCCGCTGGGGTGAAATCGATTTTAATAAATAAAGTAGTAGTAGTATATTTACGACTGATTTCGTATATGCCCGATAAGCTTGTGGCTATATTACTTTACTGATCCCTAAATGCGAAGTCGTCGAAATTTCTTCTTTCTTCTCCTGTGTGTGATTTTCAACCAAAACATGGCCTCAAACACTATACATAAGTTTAGATGTAGACAGAATTTCAGAGATTTTGAGTTGAGGCCGTACAAGGCCTTATAATAGACTTTGAGTTGAGGTTTGGGACAGAATAGACTTTACAATAAGCCTACTGCCTACCTTGAAAAAGTGGTTAAATTTGAGCTGAAGTAGGAAAAAAACACTTTTTAGTTCGTCATTTTTGTCAAAAAAGGAACTTGCAGAAAGCAGGGTGTCAAACCGTTTCAAATAACGGTTCGGGTTTAGGTTTAGCTCCTGCTCAAAATATTTTAGCGGTTCAGGTTTGGTTCGGGTTCACTTGAGCACCATTTTCGAGGTTCAGGTTTGGTTCAGGTTCACTCAAGTAAAATATTACTGGTTCAGGTTCGGTTCGGGTTCATTGACTTAAAATTTAACTGTCGTTACTCGTTTCGTCCGGAAAAAAAAATAGGAGAAATTGCTGATCCTGTTGATGATCATTACTGCTCTTATTGTGCGTGTACCAGCGCCAGCGGCATCCGGATATGGAAAAATATATTCTTACTTTTGTTAGGGGTTCAGGTTCGGTTTGGGTTCAATTGAGCAGAATTTTGAGGGTTCAGGTTTGGTTCAGGTTCACTGAAGTAAAATTTTGCTGGTTCAGGTTCGGTTCGGGTTCACTAAAATGAAACGGTTCATTCGGGTTTGCGGTTCGGGTTCAGGTTCGGTTCGAAACCCTGGCAGGAAGGACAATGTGAGAAAATAAGGCAATTTAAATAGGCCTAGCTTAAAACTAGCTAAATTAATCGTGGCAAATGGCAGATTATTTTGTAGTGCAGGTATGAAATGGTGAGGTCACAAGCTAAAGTGTTGAAATATTAATTAGAAAACAGCTATCTGGAGATCTTGTCTTGACCTAAATTGTATAAGTTTACGTACTGCATTTGGCATGTTACTAGCTCCTAATTCAAACTAACTAGGCTGGTAGGCTATGCTCGAGCAGAAGCAGATTCAGTTGCGGGTAAAATAGGCCTAAACCTTTTAGTACGGGTAGGTATTTATAGGTAACAAGCTATGCTGCGTCTTAAGAAGGCATTAATTAATTTATTAAGCTAATGAATGGAGAACAAACAAATTACACTCAAGACTCAACTTCCATCTGTTGTGCAGTATCTGTTGTACGGTATTCTCAGCTACTGTGCTGCAAGCCTACCTTACATACCTATACACTGTGTAAAATTCAAGAAACAACAGTTTTCTATAACTACCTATTTAAAATGGCCTACCACATTTCAAAAGCTGCATGAGAAACATGGAGTGCATGAAAGAGTAGCCGAGAACTTTCGTTACGCTCCACTAACAAATAAACAAAAGTGTCTGCATTGCATTTTAGCAACAGTTTATTTTGTGCGCAGTTTTTTTGACTGTTTATTTTTGCAACAGTTTATTTTGTGCGCGATTTTTTTGACTTTTATTTTGCAACTGTTTTTTTGCGGCAGTTTTTTCGACTTTAACTGTTTAATAAATAGTGACTATTTATTAATAAGTATGCAACAAAAAGTGCAGCAAATAAAGCTATAAAATGGCTCCGAATAAGTTCGCAATTTATAAAATCGCGTTTTTGATAATTTGCGCGGACGAATTTTACCCTAATTTGTTTCGCTTTCTTTAGCTTGAAAATTTTCGAAAAAATCGTCACTTTCTTACAAAAGCACTGTACTTACAGAATTCAACTACGCATCTGAAGTACATTTTTTCGACTATCGATAAAAGTTGCAGCTTCTATTACGCACGCGCACTAATGCAGAGCTTTGCAAAATGAATTGCACAACTTACGTCTTTCAATTAAGTTCATAATGGTGTCCCAGTTTGGACAAGAACGTTAATTTGGCAAAAATTGGACTGGTCTTGTGGTATGACTGGAAGGGTACGTTGGTATTATTTAGTCTTTTTTTTCTGCTTTGTAAGAATCAATAGCAGTGCTTTCTAATAGAGCGCACTGAACAGTCCCACCTAATCATGATGCGTTTGTCTTATATACTTCGTTCTGATTTCCAATGTAGCAACAGGCTTTCTCTCAAAAATACCGAATTAATGTAAAATTTAATTGTCGTTATTTATTGCGTACAAACCCCCTGTGAATACTTTATCACGTAAATTGTTGCATTAAATTAAAAAACTAGTTTCGACGATTTTGCGAAACGTGTTTGGGAAGGCCCAATGAACGTTTCGGTTGCACGTATAAAGTGCCATATGTGGGCACGAATAACATCATAATCCGTTCTGATTTCCATACAAGCAACAGACTTTCTCTAAACACTACCGAATCAATGTAAAATTTAATCGTCATTATCTATTACATGCAAACCCCGGTGAAATTTTGTATCACGTACACTGCTGCATTAAATTAAAAAACTAGTTTCGACAATTTTGCGAAACGTGTTCAGAAACGCGCAATGAGCATTATTGCTGCACGCACAAAGTGCCATAGGCGGGTACGAATAATATAATCCGTCCTGATTTCCACCCCAGCAACAGACTTTCTCTAAACACTACCGAATCAAAGTAAAATTCAATTGCCATTATCTATTACATGCAAACCCCGGTGAAATTTTGTGTCACGTACCCTGTTGCATTAAATTACAAAACTAGTTTCGACAATTTTGGGAAACGTGTTCAGAAACGCGCAATGAACATTTTGGTTGCACTCACAAAGTGCCATAGGTGGGCACGAATAACATTTTACCAAAGCGCAGCGCAACATAGCGCAACGATGTTTTCAACCGCTAATATGGCAGCGCAAAATGCGCAATTTAAATTTTTAATTTTCTGAAGCGCAGCACAATTTCCGCTACAAACGCTCAGCTCAGTTAAAGCACAATGCAACTCCGCAATCGCAAGACGGGATTTTCGAGCCAAGTTGAAGTGCAACCTGACTTCCGCAATTAAATTTAACAAGCACACTGCAATTTTCGAATTTTCGCAATTTTAAAAGAAAAAAAAAAGTAAATAGTTTGCTGAAGAAGGTCCTCTATTGGCGATATCACGATTTAAAAGAACCAAAACTTAGTTAAAAGTATAAAATTGCAATATTTATGCACTTAAAACTTTAAGCGCAGCGCATTCAATCTGCAAAAAATTTTGAAGACATTAGTCCGCAACGCAACTTCCGTGATGTCTCAAACATAAAAAGAATTGAATTGCAACGCAACTTTTACAATTGCGAAGGTTGCACATATGAATTGCACTTTGCCCATTTCTGCAAAGTGCACGTTACACTATAAATAGTCCATTGACCAACAAATCACTAATTCTTGGTTTATTTTGAATGACTTATGGTGAATATTGGCAATGCACTCAAGCTTTTCTCTACAAAAATGCTAGTTATATTCTAACCATGAACCAGGAGTGAAGTTTTAAACTTTAATTAAAACCATCAGTCTTTAATACGTACTTTGCAAAAATAAATGCTTCGTTTTTCACGTTTCCGACTGATACTAAATAGAACACCATGCAATATTGAACTGTTTTGCTGCTTAATCAAAATCAACCAGAAGCAAAAACAATAACTACCGACAAACGCTTTTTTATGCACCCAGCTACCAGTGATGCAATTTAAATTATGTAGAAATCGGGTTTGTTGTAACCGGTTCTCTAAATTTAACAACTGGTTTGTTCAGGTCAAAAGTGTAGAATATCGCTATCAATTTTTAACAATCGGTTCTCTAAATCTAACAAACGGATTGTGCAACCAATGTGAACCAGCTGAATAGTATCACTTTCAACAACTCGACAAGGTTGGAATTCGAACCAAAATCGTCGTCTCAAAATCAACTTGTATTTCTATCGGCCTCGCTGCTGTTAGAGATTACGACTGAACGCACAACCGCAGTATCCTGTTCATGTTTTATACCAATCCTATTAGAGCACTGCCATTTTAACATGAGCTTCAATTAATACAGTTGAATTGATTCATCTTTTACTCCAGTCACGCAACAGCAAAGGTGGCGCTATCATTTGGACAATCCACACCCACTTGTAGGAATGAGTGCTGATAATGTTCCAGTTTTCCTCTGAACGTTTGGCTACTTTGTATGCGATGTTAATGTTTGATCAAAAGAGGCTAGTTTTCGTTCAAGAACAAAGCTACGATAGCAGGACGCGGATTGAACCCAGATCGTCTTAAAAGCAATGCTGCAGCTTCGCGGCTACGCTGCCAAATGAAGTTGTTTGCCATTGGAATACTTTTTAATGTATTTATTACGTATTTATTTATTTTTATTTTCACTAAAGTTGAGTTTAATTTTACCGATTCAAAAAGCGTTCTCGATTGTAAAGGGTAGAGGTAGAAAATATCACAATTTAAAAATCACATATTAAAAAATTTACTTAATATTTCATTTATATCCAAGATCTTCAGGAGTACCGTATTCGAATGTAATTTCAATTATAGACCGCTAAACTCATTCAAATCCAATTCGGGTAAAACAGTTTGCATAGCTTAAAATTAAAAAAAATTAAATGGCGACGCGTGCTTTTTTATGTAATGTTTTTTTCTGAAATTGATTTCGCATTTTGAAAAAGAATAAAAAGGACTTTTTATGAACGGTCATTTGTGACAAACATTAATTTTAGATAAAATTATATTTAAAATTCGATGTTGTGCATTGTAGAATATTCTTGTACGGACTTTGAAAACCAAAAATCTAATGTCATGCTTTTGATTGCCAATTTTCATGTTTTTTCTTTTCATTCGCATAATTCGTGTTAGATGACATAATGTCTTCTATTTCGTTTAATGTTTTATAAAAGAAATGTGATTTTCATTTTCTGTAAAATAAAATTACTGAGAGTTGTTTAACTATAGGTTACTCAAATTACTACTTTAGCAACTTACTTGACTTCGAATACTAATTTTCAAAGATCACGATTAGTACCAGAATACTTTTGGCAAAACTCATAATGCAGCAAACATGTAACAACATGATCATTTTGAAACATGTTAGGTTGAAATAGTTTGCAAAAGAAAAAAATAATTTCCAAAGCATAAACATATTTTGATGCAACTAATATACTATTTTGAAACGTGAAAAGTCATGTTTTCACTTCCACGTTATTTGTTTCATAATTATCAATTGTTGTTTAAACAAACATTGGTGAAGCTAGATTACTATTTGACAAAGGTGGAGTAGAGGACAAAATGCTCGAGTCCAAGGACACCAAAAATATCCGAGGCCAAGGCGAAGGACAGCCCTACCGAGGACAGACCCTCTCGAGGCCAACGACAGGAATGCTCAAGGCCAAGGACCAAGGACACAAGGCGGAAGTGATCTCAAAAAAAAAAGAAGAAAAGGTCTATACGCTCCAAAAATGTGTAAATTTTCCTGAAAATTTAGGCGTTCTCCAGGATAAAAAAAACTTCAAAAAATTTTTCGCTGGCTCTCGGGCGTTCTCGAAGACGAAACAAAATTGCCATGACCTTGGCCCATTTTCAACACGTCAAAAAATAGTGCTGTCTTCGAGTCGAGGACAGGGCATTTTCGAGGACTTGCAGGCTTCAAGGCCAAGGACTTGACCTTCGAGGCCAAGGACTTTAAATTTTGTCCTCGAGGCCAACAACGTTTTCAAGGACTCCACCTCTGCTATCTGAATCAATAAATTGTTGTTGTTGCTTGTTGCATATTTATCTTTCTGTCATTGGACAGCGTCAAACACTTATCGGACGACCCGCACTCTTTTTATTGCGATAATTAACTTGTGTTTGAAAGAATCCACATCTGCTTACGAGTTTCAGCAATCCATTGATGCACTACAGATTTCGAATATTCTTGTCCGTTTAATTTGCTGCTTGTTCGAAGGCATGCACCGAGCAGATATAGTCATTGTAAAGTGTCATATCCAAGAACGCAACAACGCGACCAGGGTGAGGGTTGAGCCCAGACCATGCTATCAGTTTCGTTGCTGAAACAACGTCTTTACCCTTTCGGCCTCGCCACCAACTTTTTGATAGTTAACAATTAAATTAACAACCGCTATAAAAACTTTCGCTGGAAGACCACGCCATTGCAAAGTAATTAAATTGATATTTCATTGAAAAAGAGATTAGTCAAAACGCAATTGTATGTTCATCCCGTCGTTTCCATTGCTAGATTCTCAATGGTACTCAAAATGCATTTCTCTAATGCGACTTTATCCTTATTCTCATCACTTTTAAAAATTGAAAGGTATCAGATGTTTTTTAACCTGCAAGGTTTCACAAAAACAGTATTTTTCATCTACAAGTTATTATTCAAACGACGCTAAGCCAAGATTTTGACAAATTAATGTCACCAAAACTACAAATGGATATTTAAAATCAAACTTGCTGTCTCTGATGCACAGAGCTGGACAGCACTGTTTCGAGCTTTTAGCTCTCATCGGCAGCCCTCAGCTTCTCTAACATAGGTATTCCCCAGCTTTTTTTTTTTTGTGGATTTTTGGAAATGTGTGGAGTTTGTGGGATGGTAGTGGGAGTAGTATTGAGAGCTGCAGACACTTTTTCAAGCATCCACAACTGCTTTGAGTGATTTACCAGCTGACTCAGCACAAAGAACACGTTACCGCGTCCTAAGTGTCCCGAGCGCCGGTGAGTTTGGGCTCTGCAAACATCTATAAAGCATTTGCAGTAGCACTGGTGAAAGTATCGTGGCGAGAGAAGCTCGAACTACTACAGGTAGCCGCCGAACTGGACAACCCTTAAGGGCTTGCACAGCGGCAGAGGGTTTGTAGGGAATAAACGATTTTTCACTTGTGGCACTTAAAAAAACAAGTGAAAAAATCGCTGAACCCTTGTAGTAAGGACTGCCATAGAGAAGCTGAGGGCTGCCGATGAGAGCTAAAAGCTCGAAACAGCGCTGTCCAGCTCTGTGCATCTTATGACTCGAGCTGCTTTGTAGCTGCAGGGTTGGTGGTTGATCTGGCCACCTAACTGCCAGTGGAAGTCGTTATGATTTCCCAGGAGTCGACCACGAAGGACGTCAAACTTGTCGGTTGCTGTCTCTGGTTACGTCGATATCACAACTTAGTGTTTAATAACGTCAATGCTGCCCTTTGTTCCGCCGACACCACAACCGGGACAATTTGATAACGTCATAAATGTCCCTGGTAACGTTGATGCGCTATGACGTAGTTTATTTAATGATGTCATTGATATCCCTAGGTACGTCAACACTACCACTTTCATTTACTAAAAATCATTAGTATTTACGAAATAATTTTCGTTTCGATATATCAGACTTTGGATTTGGTATTTAAATTTTGACGTTTATACGCACAGATTTGTCTTCTTATCCCTGGCACAGATACAATTATAAGCTAACTAACAATACGTTATTATGCCTATTGCTCATAGTATAAGTTTGCGTTTGCGCCTTGAGCGTTATTTTTAAAAAATGGCGCTCAGAGTTGTAAACGAGCTGACTAGTTCAGGTCCAAGCCCCGTCCGAAACCGAAAACTAACTTGAAGCCCAAATCATGCCCGAAAAAAACAAAAAATTAAGTTAGGTCTGAAAAATTTAGCAATGTTGCCAGGTTATTTTGATTATATTTTTGTGCACCTAAGACAAAAAGCCCGTCTCAAGCCCAAATTAAGCCCGAAACTTTTGTCAACTTTAGGCCCAAACCCGACTCAAAAAGCTCGGCCCGATTTACAACTCTGATCGCGCTCTATAAGTAATTGTTTGTTATTATGATTGTTGTTATATTTTGGTGTTGTTAGTGTTCTGCTATTTTGTAGTGCGATAGGCATAATAGGCATAGGCATAATAACGCAGGTATAAAATGGTGAGATCATACGCTAAAGTGCTGAAATAAATAGGATGCAACTATTTGGGATCTTGGCTGGACCTAAATTGCACAAGTTTATGAGCAGCATTCGACAGATTACTTGCTGCTATACTTACTAACTGTTCTCTGGCAGTAGCGTAGCCGCGGGGAGGGGGGCTGTAGCCCCCCCACATTGGCATGTAGACCAAAATGCAGAATAAAAAAAAAAACACGTTTTTAACACTTTTGAGACTTTGTATGCAGTGGAATAGACTAAATGGTGATTTAAAACATTTTTTTAAACATATATTCAGGGGGAGGGCTAATTTGTCAAAATACAACTCACAAATAATTGAAAACTTTTAAAATTGGCCAAAAATAAGCAATCAAACTTGATCGCTGGTGTGAAAATGCTAAACACACAGTAAGTGTCATCAACAAATGTACTATAAACTTAAGAATAGGGGGGTGGGGGGGGAGTGGGGGTATTTAGTATTAGTTAATTACCAATCATTCCTTTTAAATCTCTCATAATTAGCCCCCCGCAGCCCCAATTATTTTTCTCTGTATACTTTAAACGAAATAGATTACTCCTTGTGAGTTTTTTTGAACTATTCGATTTTAAAATTTACCAGCATCTAAATAAGATAACTAAAATTTTACCATTAGCTACCTCCCAATAGTCCATTTATGCAACCAGTTTAATCATGTTTACACTGCCAATTTCTATGCCACGTTTTGAAAGCATTATTTTTATCAAAATATTCCTAAAATTAAGTTATTTTTGCAAAAAAATGCAAAATTTTCGAGCGCTGGGGGCTCCACCCCCAGACCCCCAAAACAGCCCCCTCATTGCGAATTTCTGGCTACGCGCCTGTTCTCTAGGCTGGTAGGCTACGCACGTATTTGGAGCAGATTCAGTTGCGGGTAATATAGGCCTAATGATTTTAGTACTAGTAAGTATCTATTGGTAGCCAACTTGGTTGCGTCTTTGGAATGTACTAATTAATTCACTAAGCTAATGATTGAAGTACAAATCACGCTAAAGCTCTACTTCCATTTGTTGTAAAGTATCTTGTTGTACGGTATTCTCAGCTGCAGCGCTGCTAGCCTACCTTACCTACAGGTACACTGAGGAAAATGTGAGAGAAAGATGTGCGACCATGATAGAAAAGTCAGGAACGTTCAGATCGATACCGGTTATCCTCCGCATAGACTGAAGGAACTTGATAGTTCGTATGAGAATGTGTAATGTAGTGTCGTCTGCGGGTGTTAGAAGGAGTTTTGGAAACAACAAAGAAAGACTAAAGAAGGTTTGCCGGTGTGGTAATTGACATTAGGTTTCCTCTCGATCATGAACCGAAATTGACTGGTTAGATTATTAGAACAAAGAAAGAGGGACCATATCATAATTTTTAGTTAAGCATTTTGCTCATAGGGGTCACGTAGCTATCAAAAACCTAAGTACAATAGTCGAATCTTTACTGTTGTTCGACTGAGGAACAAAACGTGCTGCGACAATATTTTGGACGTATATTCCCAAAATTATTTCTAGCTTAGTTTAAGTTTCAGTGGGTTTCAGTTACGATTGCTGTTTTAGTAGGATTTTCAAGCTACATAGAAGCTACCTATTTGATAGTTTAAAAAATTAGTATAATTTCTTGCCATGTCGTTTGGTTTGCAAAAAAATGTTTATCAATGATAAAATTATTGTGAAACTAATTTTTCAAGTGAGAAAATCTGTTTGATGTCCTTTGCATATGCGAGTTTCATCTTCTCATATAATATAGTTTATACTAAATTTCTAGAGTTGAAAAAGCAGTCCTCGCATTTTAAAGTGACAAAAAAATCGACATCTGTTCCAAGAAAAATCAACGATCTAACACCTTTGTACATTGACTGGGTCTGCGAGGTAGTGAAAGCAAGATGTTTTGAAAAACAATGCAGCATAAAGCGAGGTCATAGACCATTTAATACAATTCTAAGTTGAAATACTTGCATAAAAGTAAAAACGATTGGATCATGAAATGGTTTGGAGTAGCAATTATAATATTGTGATGAAAAAAATTAAAAAATTTCCGTCAAAAAATGATTTTTATCCAAAATTATCTTTTTGCGGTTGCAGATAGACATATTAAATGTATTGAGAGCATAAAGGAAACCGACTCTTCTGTGTTGTTTGACACTAGTTTGAAGTTTCTAACCCAATTCGTTTGCGAGATATACCAATTTCGTCGGCTATCATTGTGCCATAATCTACCAAAGCCAGTGCGCATAATTGCAAAGTGTACCCTCTTTTTTTGTACTTCGATTTGCTATCTTTCAGGCTGACATCGCTGCCCGAACCCTAACTCTAATGCAAGGTTCTGATAAAAAAAAACAAAAAAACGCAGCGCCAACCAAACCCGAGCGTGAGACTTGGCAGAAGCGCTCCTTAACCACTACACCCAAGCGACGTTGTCAAATTGTCGTATTTAAGTCTAGTTAAAGAGAAAAAAGGAATAGATTGTAAATATGTACGTACATTTTGCTAAAATGCGGCCGTTGCCGGTGTTAAATAACGTTATAATTAAAAATCAATGCTCGATTCGTTACTTCTACCCAAACCCCGTCAAAAATTTTTTTAAATTAAGCTTTTTTTGAAAATGGTAAAAACCTAAAACATCCTAATCCACTTAGCAAGAAGCGAGAGTGGCGTTATTATTGAAACCTTTAAAAACTACTTTAAAACTTTACAAAAATTAATTTAATGTGATGTTTTTGCTACCAGGTAAATTATAATAACACTACCGTATGAGCTCAAGTGGTAAAAACGGGTGTAGTAATTAGAAACATGAAAGAATCTACTCGTAAATTAAATCGTCGACGTTTCGATAGACTTGCTGAAGAGCTCCAGGCTACTGCCTTTCTTCGATAGGGTTGAAATGAAGCAACCAAGCTACTCATCCAGATTATCACTTTTTCGTTTGTTTTTGCAGTACTAATCTAGATATGTAGAGAGAAAGAAATCGTCTAGGAAAAGCCACCGCAGACAGCAATCATGAAGCCAAAATTTGCTCTGGCTTTTGCGAAACGGAGTTTAAATCACATCAATGCAATCTTTCAGGTACCATCCGAAAAGTAACACCACTGAACTTTCCAAGTATATTGCAATCCTGCAGAGAAGCCGGCAACGAACGTAATACCTTATGAAGCATTGTTTGCCTCGTAAGTCCATACCAATAAGGTGCCAAACATTGCCAGCTAAACTTGGTTGAAAAGTACCTCATTCTCACCGCAGACCCCAGCACCACGTTAAACAAACAAACTGAGCACATCAACAAGTGTCGCTTCAAGAACTAATATGAATTAAGAAACTGTAAATTTAACATATAAAATATTACTTTAGTGGTTTTAAAGTTGCTTCTTATTTTTACTGCTTTTTCCAGCCTCTATAATTTTTTCTCTCCTTTTTAACATACTGTCTTGCCTAAGTTACGAACTACCGACTTTTTCTTTACGGCTTTAGTTGGTGTTTTTATTGCTTACGTTCTTGTTCCACGTGACCTAGCTGTTATCGTTTGGTTTGTTCAAATTTGCGTCAGTTCAGTGCAGCTTAACTGCTTGCTTGAAAGTGTTGACCTAGTTCTCAAATTTTGGATTTTTTTTTGAGAAAACTTCCGTTACGTTTTGCATGGGAAGTCCCTTTGTTTGTTTTTTTGTTTTTTTTTTAATTAACGTTTTGTTTTTTTTTATGCAATGGCCGAATTCGACATAACCTCAAAACGGCTTACGGCAGAAACTTGAAATGTAGAACTTAGATAGGATGCATGTGGAGCAACCTTTGTGCAAATTTTGGAGGCAATTGATAACATGATACCGGTTTCCAAGTCAAAAAAACAAAAAACAAATAAGAGGTTCAAACTGCTCTAGCTCAAAAGCCAATTCCTGGAGGAAAATAAAATTTTCGTATTTAGAACCGCCTGGTACTGCAGTTTCAGCCCCCACATTTAAATTGTTTGAATGCCAACAGCTTTTTTTTTGTTTTTTTTATTTGTTTATTTTTTTTTTCATTCTATTAATAACTTTTTGTCTATGTACAAGAACTGCTAAAACATTAAAGCTGGAAACTTAAAATTTGGAGATATAAATCCATAAATGAATTAACGCACCTGCATTTTTGGCAGCGCTAAGTCTGGTGGTTTGGAGAGAACGGCCAAAAACTTCAGATTTTTTGAAATCGTATAATTGCAAAATGGCTTAAAGTTGTTAGTTAAAACTTCGCAAATTTATTGGGCCTAATGAAAAGTACTCGTTTTCAAACTTTTATGGTGCAAACATTTTGAAGCATTATGGTAGTGCCTCAAAACTATCAATTTACTTTTAAACAAACTTTGGTAATTCATTTCAACCATAAGTTCCGTGTAATTTGACGGCGAAGTGCTTAAAAAGCACCATAATTTTGCATTGTGCTGAGTGAATAGAGCTGGGTTCAAATACCAACCAAGTTGGACATAGCTTTAGCCCAAACCACAAGTAAATTGAAATCAACATTTTTTCATCCGACAAAATCTCATTCAATCTTTTTATTTTGACATTACAAGTGATCAGAGGGTTTCATCTTTCTTTCCCTGTGAATATTGCTTCCTTACAAGAATATTTTGCGATTTTGCTATAATGCCCTTTATACTACAATAATTCAGCATCTTCTTTATTCTAAAAATTATTTTAGGACTGCTGGAGGATTCTGAATTAGAGCACTGAGAAGCATGACCTATATTTGAATACATTTTGGGATGGCAAGATATTGCCCAAAAACGATCTCTATTTTTATACAAACGTTAATGCTAGATTTTACTCGACGCAACTGACTTGCTGTAATTGGTTAGAGCAGTGGTTTTCAAACAATGTGCGCGGCACACAAGCAGAGGTGGAGTCCTCGACGACGGTTTTTGCCTTGAGGACACATTTTGAAGTCCTTGGCCTTAGCCTTGGCCTCGAAGATCAAGTACTTGGCCTTGGAGCCTAAAGTCGTTGAAAATTGCCCAGTCCTCGGCTCGAGGACAGCAGTATTTTTTGAATTGTTCAATTTCTGTGGATCACCTGAAAAAAAATTTTGAAGGCATTTTTTTTCGAGAACACTTGCACCTGTGTTCTTTGTCCTTGGCCTCGAGCATTCCTGTCCTTGGCTTTGAGAGGGTCTTTCCTTGGAAGGGCTGTCCTTGGCCTTGGCCTTGAGCCTTGTGCCCTCGACTCCACCTCTGCACACAAGTGTGCCGTTAAAGATATCCTGATGTGCCGCGTAACTTTTTGGAATTTTGGAAAATATGCTGTATGGTAGTATTTTAATTACAGATTAGGCTTAACACCATGGAATAAACTAGTAATAGGGATACCATACATCCTTTTTGAAGAGGATTTGTCCTTGCTTTCCATTTAAAAGGAATATTTCTCCCAGACACCCAAAAAGTAGCCAAACGTTCTTTTTTTCAATGCTCAAAACTATAAGACGGGAGTCGAAGACCAAACCAACCAAAAAAGATATCCTTTTGACCACACTCGCGTTTAACTCCTGCCAACCCGAATGCAACTTACTGGACTGACTGAAGATTTTTTTTTTGAGATCATTATTTTCGAAGAGCAAAATTGGCGCAAAAACAAGTGGTCTCCAAATAAATAAATAAATAAATAAATAACAAAAAACTATAGGTTTTCCGTCAGTCCGGTTGTCCAGTACCATCCGCAAGCTTGGTCGTTTGGGTTTCGTTTTTTGGAATTGTCCTCTTTTTGATCAATGAAAATGTGGTTCCACTAATCAGTAATGCACGTGGTCCTAATTATTGTTTGTGCAAACGTTGTGACGTAATCTATATTTATTATTTTTTAATCCTTTTTCAAAAATTTTTTGTTAAAATTAAACTGTAGTAAATTTGTCATGAAAAAAAAAAATGTTCAGACTTCATTACATCTGTGGTGATGAGGCTATGAAAAAAACAACAACATATTCTAACAAATTAACCAAAATTAAGGCAACTGCACAAAAGCTACATTATGGGAATGAGTTTAAAAAACATTTCAGTAACCCTAAAAAGGCATGAGAGTTAATTTGAATTTTGCTTCTTGGAAAAAATCTAAGTCCGCAACTTTACCCGTATGTGTAAATTTAAATGGTAATAAAATAACTGACCAGCATGTAATTGTAAAGAGTTTAATGATTTTTTTTTTCAAATGTCGGAAAAAATTTGGCAAAAAACTTTAATTCAACTGATAATAAAACTTATAAACAAATTTTGTGTAAGAGTGTAAGCTCTTCGATTTATAAGAAACCACCTGAGTGAATGAGGTGCTGACTATGATAAATTTCCTGAAATTGAATAAATCCCTGGGCGATGATAATTTATCGCCTTATTTCCTGATAGTTGCTTGTACTATTTTGGCTCCTACCTTGTCTTATTTTATTGATGATGTTTTTTGATCAGGTATATTTTCGCAAAGTTGTAAAACTGCTAAAATTGTTCCACTTTTTAAATCAGGTAATATCCAGAATTTTACCAACTATCGGCCAAGATCCATCTTAACTTATTTTCCTAAAATGTTTGAAATATTGATTTTTAGTCGTTTAATTACATTTTTTTGAAAGCACTTTATACTGACAAAAACACAATAAGGATTTCAAATTGATAAGTCCACTAGGCAAGCAATATTGGATGCACATATTAACGGCTGCTTGTGACAACGTCAAGAATAATATATATACAGGCTTAATTCTACTAGATTTAAAAAAGGCATTCGATATAGTCTATCATTCTTTACTTTTACTTAAACTCGAACGCTGTGGTATTCGAGGTATAGCGTACAAACCAATAAATTCATTTTTATCCAATAGATATCAATATGTCGTGCATAATCACAGACGGGCGGTCTCGGGGCGGGACCCCCAGCGGCCGGAGGCTTTGGGGGTTTGGGGGCGAAGCCCCCAGCTGTTGGGCGATTTTTTGTAATTTTTTGGAAAGAAAAGCTATTTTAATGCCATTGAATCACATTTCGCACATGTCTAGAGCCATTTGAAAGCACTAGATTTTTGACATATGAAAGCCAACAAAAAAAAAAAAAATTGTTTAATCCTCCTTCTAGCTGCAATTTAAGTCCAAAACACGTTTAACATCTTGCATTTTGGTGTTAAAGTTTAATTGTACGTGATTTGGTCCAGGTAGGGGGAAGTAAGGTGTATTGTTTCGTGCAGCATTTTAGCAGTAAATGAAAATCCACTCGAAGATTTTCCTTAGAGATTTTTGTTTTGTCATGAAAATCACCAGTTATAGAAGTGCAGGCCCCCTCAATTGAAGTTCAACGATTTGTTCAATCAGCATTTTCCATGGCTAATTTTTTTAAACATATTTTGTGCGTAAAAGCCGGCGAGGTTGGAGGTGAATTACTGAAATGTTTTTGAAAAATGGTACAGTAGATGGTTACGCTTACTAACCATGATATTACCAGGCCGGATTTACATCGCGCTAGGCCCCTGGCACTTTGGAGATTTTCGCAACATCTTCCTGCCAAATGTAGGTGAAGACAATGAAAGGGCTTAAGATTTGAGCGCAGGGCCCTTAGCTGGTACTGCGCCATATTGTGGTAAATCCGGCCTTGGTTAATGCATTACGTTCAGAAAAAGGCTAGATGTGATCCTGAGATAGCAACTTTCAGGACGAAAACTATCCATTTCTTCCAGGTTTACGTTTGAATTGGCTGGCAAAAATTGATTTGAGGGGGTCCCGGGGACCCTGGTCTTTAGTATTGTTTTTCGCTACTGGTGTAAGCGAAAAATGCTAAAAAGAAACTGAAACTGAAGAAACAATAGGCTTTTTTGTCACATTTTCGTCATTGGTGAAATTTCAGTTGAGGGGGAGGCCCGCTCGGCTAAGCCTATGCTCCAATTGCGGAAAACAAAAAAGGTATTTGCAAATTTTCCGCGAGGTTTCTGGCGTTTTCCAACAAAATTTCAACGGTTCAAAAAATAGTGCTGTCCTCGAGCTGAGGACAGGGCAATTTTCGAGGGCTTAAGGCTTTGAGGCCAAGGCCAAGGACTTGAGGCTTCGAGGCCAAGGCCAAGGACTTCAAAATGTGTCCTCGAAGACGTCCTTGAGGCCAAGAACGTTCTCGAGGACTCCATCTCTGCCAGTCAGAATAACCATTTTATATCCTGTCTTGTCGCGGCATGGCTAATTATACGGTATGAAACGATTATCACTGATCTGCTTTTACCATATTTTATTGCTCCCTTTGTAGATTGGTTTCTATCGTCCTTATTCATTTGTTTGTTATTTGTGTTTTGTTTTAAATTACTGCTTTTCTTTAGTTTGTTATTATTAACTCTGATACTTGAACGCTTTGGTAGAGTCTTGTGGTATTAACATAAGTGCAAAACTTGAAGAACTCGATAAATTAACAATGAATTAAAAAACGTAAATAATTGATTGGTGGTACAGAATTTAACCATAGCTTTAAATAAAACCGGATTCATCTTTTATTGATTGGGTAGCCTTGAAAAAGGCTGTTTTAAGGTTTAAACGCTTTCGTTTAAACGCTTTCGTTTCGATGATTATTCAACCAATCAGCGATTTTCTCTGCCTTTATAAATGAATCCGCATTGTTTTATTTTCATTCTATCTTTTTCTAGCGATGGTTTCTGAAGAGAGCTAGACGAAAGCGTTTAAACCTTAAAACAGCCTTTTTCAAGGCTACCCAATCAATAAAAGATGAATCCGGTTTTATTTAAAGCAATGAATTAAAACTCGAAATTACACAATAACTGTAGACAATTAACTGCTTACTCCAAAATTTCAGTAGTTCACATAGCAAGAAATGTAGTGCCGTTACCTTTTATATTGAGTATTTTACCGGACTTTCCCAACTGATTTGAGATACAGTCCATCAACAATGCGTTGACGGACTTTGGTACCTTTCATGCAAAATCAGTATTTCTGTGTTCTGGTTAGGTTATCGAAATAATGCTGATGATATCATTATTTCGATAATCTATTATCGAAACAAAGTCATCAAAATAACGCTGTCATTTGCATTTTCATGGCTTTGCAAGCATGGGGTTTTTGCTTTGACAGAAATTAAAGGTATGAAAAAAGAAAGACTTCTTCGACTTGGCCATGAAATGCGAGTGTGTTTGACAACAAGGGAACTCCGTTTCTACATGCGTAGCCTGGATTTTTGATTGGGGTGGGGGGGCAAACCACAAATCACATACAATGATGTCATCAGAAAATTTTGAAAGATGAACTTATTGTGGGACAAAGGCATTAGCGTAGCCAGGGAGGGGGAGGGCTATAGCCCCCCCATTGGCATGTCGACCAAAATGCCGAATGAGAAAAACACTACGTTTTCAGCACTTTTGAGACCGCTAAATGTACTAGAGTGGACTAAATAGTCACTTAAAACATCTTTTGAAACATATATTTAGGGGGGGGGGCTAATTTGTTGAAAACAAAACTAACAAATAAATAAAAATTTTGAAAAATGGTCGAAAACACGCCATCGAATTTGATCGCAAGTGTAAAAATGCTTAACACAGGTGTCATCAACAAATATACTGTAAACTAAGGAATAGAGGGGGGGGGGGCTGTTCAGTATTGTTATATACCAATTTCTCTAAAAATTCTTTTCATTAGCCTCCCCAATTATTTTTCTCTATAAACTGTATACGAAATAGATTACTCCGCGTGAGCTTTGTTGAACTATTCGATTTTGTAATTTATCAGGATCTAAATAAGAGAACTAAAACTTTACCATTAGCCACCTCCCAATTAGCACATTTATGCAACCAGCTTAATTATGTTTGCACTGCCAATTTCTTAGCCACGTTTTAAAGGCATTATTTTTTTTATCAAAATAGCCCTAAAATAAAGTTATTTTTGCAAAAAATGCAAAATTTTCGGCGCTGGGGGCTCAAAAAAATCTATTTGAAATCAAAAAGTAGTAAAATTTATAGTAGCACTAGCGCGTTAAAATAACTGGAGCTACGAGCATGCAGTTTCTGCCATTGTCATTTACTAAAAAAATGAAAGATTTTTTGAAAGTAGAGAAGCTTAGTAGAACCCACGCAAGAACCTGAGCCATTCTATCAGTTTATCACCAGCAAATGCATCAAAGTAGACTATTTCTATTGGCCATTTTCCAAAGAAAAATCGCAATACAGTACCATAATCAGAATCAATTTATTTGAAGGCAATAAAAATTTTACATTGGCAGTTATTGTGTGTAATAAAGTTTCGGCTAATCTACATAAGTTTTTTGATAGAAGTCTCTCTTTATAGGCAAAAGTGTCTTGTATAATTTTATTCAAAGCTCGCCTTGCAAAAAGCTATTATTAGCAGAGGCAGGGCAAGCCTTATGATGTACATTGACTGGACAAGGGTGTTGACAAAATTGTTAAGAAAAAATATATTGCAGCTGTGGCAACCCTGTTTTCTTTTGACATTTTCTGGCAACGGTACTAGGTTGTAATCCTTCGCAAAGGAGAGCCCTCTTGATAAAATCTTTCGGTTTAATTAAAAGGCTTTTTTTTACGTTCAAACGCACGCACGGATTGTGTCTATTATTTTTGTTTCCTACAAAATTTTTCGCTATATTTTGTCATGTCTCGAAATGTATTTTGCAATATTTGCTCCGACATATTTTTTAAACAGCTGAATAAAAAATAGCCAATTAAATTTATAAGTTATATCAGCATTAAACTACACAAAGCTACAAGTTTTCAATACTGGTATTAATAATACAAAATAAAGGTATGTTCTCATTTATGAAATGCAATGACTTGCGTTCACTCTTTATTTTGATATTTTTTGTGATCCATACTTACAAAACAAGACCTTGAAGAGAAATCATTTCTAAAGTTGGTCTTGCCCCGTCTGCCCCAAAACTATTGTGGTGATCAAACACGTGGCTAGATAGAAAAGCTGTAAAACAAATAATTACATTCACTAGTAGAAACCAAAAACCGTGCGCCTGCAATTAGTCCAGTTTTCTCATAGAAAAATGGTTGGGGCCATTCCCATGCGCCAAGCTACCGACACTTCTAGAGCCTAGTGCTATTTACCCGTTGAACCACTGTCGTTTCGGCCCTGGCAAAAAGACCCAATGTTAAACAGCAGCTCTTAAACATCGTGAGGAAATAATAAATGAAGATGTCTAAGTTGAGAAGCGAAAGCGTTTATGATTGTGTTTGTGATTTCTAGCATGTTTTTTTAACTTTGTGTTTGTGCACAAGGTGTTTGGAGCCAAGTTTTCACACGCTTCTGAGTGCCGAAAGAGCGCTTCACATCACAAGGAGTAGATGTCAAAGTTAAAGCAATTAAGAATGCATGTCGAACAGCAGGATAATACTTACAGTATTACATTATTATTTCATCAAACAACTTGCTATTAACATTTTCAATTTTGTTTGAATGCTTCCACATATTATACTACGTAAGGGCTTCGATACAAACATTTTTAATCTCACAGACATTGTCAATTTGCTCTGCTTCAGCCTAAAAATCTTCTCTCGACAAAGTATTACTGTTCTGTGGGTGGCGAAATCAACCGTTTTGTGGGTAGCACTATGACCATTTTCTAAGTGCACACCCGTGCACCAAAGAAAGAAACTTATACGGTCGATGATAGTTGAGACGGCTCCGATATACCAGAGCTTGTTCAAGGATTCACAGCATCATGTATGAAAAGCCAGGAAGGGCCACAGCCCTCTTGCCGATGCCTTCACCCCAATCTCCCAAATATCAACCACTAAATCATGGAACTACGTAGGATAAAAATTAGTATGTTTTACTTCAGTTAAAGCTGACGAAAAGGACTAATCGTTAAAACTTACGAAAAAATATCGGGAAAAGATAATTACAGAGCTTCCAATTCAAAAAGATATTCCAAACTTTAAATTTGCAAAGGTAATACAGCGTACAGTCGCTGATGCTCAGTGTTGAATGTTCTATTCAAAATCTTAAGTTAACTAAAGATGGAAAGATTTGGAGATGCAAATTTGAAGAAATCTCTGAACCTGGAGTTTGGATTGCCTGTGGCGTCGCTATGAAGGGGGGCGGCTCGCCCCGAGAGTCACCACTTTGGGATGACATTATATTTTTATGACACCTTTTGAACAAAAAGAAAACAACAATATGTTTAATATCATTAGAAATGTTCTGCAAAATGGAATGGACTAAAATTGGTTTAAAGCATCTTTTGAAACATTTATTTAGAGGAATGGCGCTAATTTGTCAACAATATAACTCACAAATCAGTAAAAAATGTAAAAATCGTCCAAACTAAGCAATCAAATTTGATCGCTTGTTAAAACATTCTCAAGATACGTTTCATGAAAAAAAAGAGGAAAAATCTCATGAATAAGGGAGAGATGACTATTCAGCAGTAGTTAATTACCAATCACTTCGACTCAAATATCGTTCCATTAGTCTTCTTCAACCAATCATTTTTCTGTAGAAATTATTAACGAATTGGGTTGTTTCTTGAGAGTTTCATTGAACCATAAGATTTGATGATTTAAGGTACCACCTTGTAAATAAGAGAACTGAAATTTTACCATTAGCCACCTCTCACATAGCCATTGCCCATTTATGCAACCAGTTCAATAAAAACCGACAAGTTTGACGTCCTTCGTGGTCGACTCCTGGGAAATTACAACGACTTCCATTGGCAGTTAGGTGGCCAGATCAACCACCAACCCTGCAGCTACAAAGCAGCTCGAGTCATAAGATGTACAGAGCTGGACAGCGCTGTTTCGAGCTTTTAGCTCTCATTGGCAGCCCTCAGCTTCTCTAACAAAGTTATTCCCCAGCTGGACAAGACTCTTGGCCGAACTGGACAAACCTTAAGGGCTTGCACAGCGGCAGAGGCTTTGTAGGAAATAAGCGATTTTTCACAAGTACCACAAGTGAAAAATCGCTTATTTCCTACAAAGCCTCTACCGCTGTGCAAGCCCTTAAGGTTTGTCCAGTTCGGCCAAGAGTCTTGTCCAGCTGGGGAATAACTTTGTTAGAGAAGCTGAGGGCTGCCAATGAGAGCTAAAAGCTCGAAACAGCGTTGTCCAGCTCTGTGCAGTTTAATAATGTTTTTGCACCGCTAATTTTTATGCCACATTTGAAAAACATTAATTTTTATCAAAATAGGCCTAAAATTGAGTTATTTTGCAAAAAAAATACAAAATTTTTGAGCGCTGGGGCTCTGCCCCCAGATTCCCAAAACAGATCGCCTCCATTGCAGATTTCTGGCTACGCGCTTGAATCTAATCATGTTTTTGTTCATTTCTACGCCAACAGAATTTTCCCCAATACCACGTTTTAAAAGCATTAATTTTTTATCAAAATAAGCTTAAAGTTAAGCTATTTTTGCAAAAAAAAATGAATTTTTTCGAGTGCTGGGGACTCCGCCTCTATAACCCCAATGGCTTCCTGCGGAGCTTCAGACCCCCAAAACAATTTCTACCTCCATTGCAGATTTCTGCTTACGCGCCTGATAATAAACGTGTGCTGCCACGGTGCTGCTCATACTTCCAAGTTATAGAATCTTACAGTGAGAAGTTATTGAGTCAGCCAAATAACCGCTCTATTTACACAGTAATGAAGTAGTACCAATACCTTTATACTATAACCTTTTGTAGCCTGATATAAATTATGAAGGATAACACCACAAAATTCCGCCCCGGATGTCACCACCCTTCGTCATGCCCTTGCCGATTGCTGTGAAATAAACTTGGCAGTGAGTAAGTAACTAGCAGTGTTACCACTTCATTATAACTACAGAAACTTCCGAATTTTATTCTCTCAGCAAGCAATTGTTCGTTCGACAGTATGTCGCTCAAAAGAAGCAAAGTTCCTAACCAAATTATGAAAAAACATACAAATGTCTTCTCCGTCGTCTAAAAACTACACATACATATTAAAAAAAAACATCAACAACAACACTTTTGGAACGTAGTTATTCTCATTAACGAGTTGCTGCCTTAATTGCTGCGTTACCACGATCGATACCGCTACGAAGCATAATCAATATTGCTCTTAATGCGTAAAACTTCTAAATACCAATTGATATTTTTAGAAACTACTGTTTTCAAAGTATCATCAAAAACGTAATAAAATGCAATATTTTTTGCGCTTAAAGATAATAGAAAATTTGTCCATCCTAACTTTTTGAAAAATTGTGTCCTTGGTCCTTTGCCTCGATTATTCCTGTTATTGGCCTCGAGAGAATCTTTTTTCAAGAAGTCGGTCTTTGGCCTTGACCTCGGATTTTTTGAGTCCTTGGCGATGGCCGCGAACGTTGGGTCCTCAACTCCAGCTATGCCGTTATGATTACTATCCCGCTAGGCTATGCCAGTTCGATTGTCCAACTTACGCGAATGAGATTGTGTCTTCCCCAACGAGACCAATCCTTTCTGCTATCATCACGGTACCTACCAACCCGTGCCATCGCCAGAGCAAACAAAGTAAGGGGTCACTAAACAAAAATGGAGGGGCACTAAAATAAACAGAACTTTTGCATATAAAAACTGACCCTTAGATCTTGTATGGCTACAAATATGCGTAATTTTAAAAGTTCTGTATTCATGTCTAAAAAAGAGATCTATAAGGCCGGCAACGCTTCTCAGGTCGTTTCGTCAGAGGCCAATAATTGCCTGAAAAATCATTCAACTCTAGTAAATGCGACCAGATGCGCAATCAGGATTTTGCTAAAAGGGGTGAACCAAAAGTAAATTTTTTTGCTCAAAAACTGTCTGATTTAGGCCCCGTGCTAAACAAACTAATGTAACTCAAACGTGTCACCGACGGAGCATAGTCAATAAATAAAGTAGTGACTGCGTACAGGGGCCTTGCGGCGGAGCTCCCAGCCGATAGGCGATTTTAGTGATTATGCAACAAAAAAATAGCAATTGAAACGCTATTTTAATCTCATTTCGCACTTTTTAAGGTCATATGAATAACTAAATTGTTAAGATCCAGAAGTCATTTCAGAGAATGAATTTGCTTAGGCCCTTCACCCCCCTTACTTCAGGTCTTGTCTAAAATACGTTTAAACGCTAGTATTTTGAGATTAAATTTTCTAAGTGATTTGGCTTAGAGGGGCTTAAGCCTCTTTACCCTGGTTGTGCCACTGACTGCGATCTCAAAATCTTGAGTGTGGTCTAAAAATCAAAACGGCTAGTCTTTGAAAAAATTTTTTTCACGTATTGTTTCATGACATAATCACTAACGAAGTACTGATAACTATTCTGCAGGCTTACATCTCTCTTTCGCGATACATCCATAAAGGCATGTTAATAAGGCGAATTATTGTGTCACATTAATAAACAGCAGTTGGTTACCAGCAATTTGCAAAGAATCAAGAAAACTTCAAAAGAAAATTATGTTTGAATGTAATTATTCCGTTTTCCATCATTGTCTGTTGTCTTGTCGTTACGTGATGTTCCCAAAACAGTGATTTGAGTAAACCAAAATGGGAGGCACAAGCAGTCGTTAGGGGGGGTATCGCCCCTCTGGCCTCCCCATAGCGACGGCACTGCTGCCAACCAATATAAAGACCCGAAATTCAAGCTGTTCCAACAACCACGCAAATAAACTGTTTAATTGGTAGAAAATCGTCCCAGCTCTTTCTGAGACTATTTTTGATATATGTTTTCCAGGTCAAAATCCACTAATACCAAACCTCGTCAGCCTAGCTGGTATAAATCGAAATGAATAAAAAAACAAAGATTTTCTCGCTATTTATAGAATTTCAGACAGCTGAAAAAGGTCGCGACGAAATACTAGAAGATCGAATCTTTTTTGTTTCAGATTCGGCCTTCTATTATTTCGGCTCGGCCTGTTTCAACTACCTGAAATTCCATAAATAGTAAGAATTTTTTTGTGTTTTAGTCATTTTTTTACCACTACCTTGGTGAAACAGATCCGTTCGTTCATGGCTTATTATCGCATCATGACGTTATTTGAAAAAGAAATGTGGATCGCTGGCATCCCGATTATGGTCACTTCCTTAAGTCTGGTGGAAAACTCAGAGAATATGACGTAATTGCCCTCAAGCAATCACGGTCTTGTTCTGAATATTACTTCCCTTATAGATTTAACTAAATTACGAACTTCTCTTCTTTACCATTGGAAGAACAACTTAACAATGTATTGCCTAAGAGTATTGATGGACTATCTGCACTGAAAGGTGCACCGTGCGAGGATTTTCATGTCAACCCTTGAGCATTCATTAGCGCCAGTAGGAATTAGTTTCGTTTTGAAGCAGATTTGTATGAAAAATAGAATCATATTACTGCCACTTACTCGTGACAGGATGGGATAGAAATGCAAGCAACCAATATTGAAACAAGATGTTACAAGGATTGAAACAAAAACTTGCCGAATTAGCAACAACAAAGTGATTGAATTCTCAATCATGTGTGTTCTTGTGGTCAAAAAACGCATTCGAACCGACTCATTTTCGCTGAGCTATGAGCATTTTCTCCAACTTCTACAGAAATACTGTAGGCTGTCTAGCCTTGCAAGGACTAGGTTTCCTCTTAATTTGCTTCTCTCTCAAGGCTTGCCTTAACAACTCAAACAATTTTTGTTTAATTAAATACGTTTATTGATAAATATAAGATTGCAATTTTGTCGAATTGACAACTCGAAATAAATTTAGAGATTAACTAAGCTTTGCATCTTCCACTTAATTCCAGTTAACTTAGAATTAACATTGCCCAATTATAGACGGAATGAATTAAATGTTAAAATGTCATCGGTTATATGCGTTGAACGGATTCGTAAATAACAGAAAATTATTTGTTGTCAAAAACATAACTAGTATGTAGCGACATCTTTTGATAAGATTAATCGTACACAAAAAACACTGGATAAAATCGTAAGTAAACATACTGTAAAATCTAGTTGGTTTCCTACAATACTTCAGCGGATGTAGCCCTTCTGCAGGTGAATTCTTGAGGAAATCTCTTCGAAAAATTTCTGGATTTTGTCGAAATTTATATCCAAAAATATCTCGCCCTATGCTTACGAGTTCTTCATCAGAAGAAACGTCACCCTGGCTCAAAATGACGTCAGTGACAGGATCAAGACAGTTTTTGACAAAGTATTTTGTTCCTCCATGCACTGTGCTGTATCCATCATCAGTATACCGAAGCATTATGAGGTTTTCCATCATAACCTGCTTGTCATCTTGGCACAGCTCAAACTTTTCTACGTCATTAATGTCGACATCAGTGTCCTTGAAGCGAAATATTGATTTCCAGCGTCGCGTCTCTTCCTGGCGACATTCATCGTCACAATTAGCATCAGCGTGGCCAAAAGGCGCAGGTCCTTGTTTTAAAATTTCTCCTAAAATTTTTTTTTTGTCATCAAATTAGGAATCCAAATTACTGTGACTAGAATGTAAAACATGGCACAGCATACTATTTTGAAACTGCTAATCTTTCTTCAATTTCTCAATTTTTCAAATTTTGCTTTCCTCAATTAACATAAATTTGGTTGTAGAGTAATTATAGCGCTTTACAAGATTTTTGTTAGATCGTAACGTGAGGAAAGTTAGAAATTGAAAAAAGAAAAAAATTACATAACTAAATGCTAATCAAAGATTACATAACAGATTTGGAACATGAACTTTTTTTACAACTAATTTTCAAAGCACATACGAGTAAACGAAAATGTATTCGAATGGGTGTTGACTGACGTGGTATATAGCATAGGGTTTACCAATTTTGGGTAAATGTCACCGATTTTTATAAAGTCTTCCAAAAAGTTGCCAAACCACCCAACTAAGGCTCACATGAAGTTTGAGAGTCAATATTTTAACTTATTAAAAAAAATATTGAAAAATTTAGTTTTTTCAAAATATCTCAAAAAAGTAAAGCTTTTAGACCCTATAAACGTATTGTAAATTCACATTAACATGGCCTTTGCGCAAATTGTGAGCTATAACACAACGTTGTACCACCAGTAGGTAAGGAGATACAAACACAAAGGGGTAAACCCCAACGCGTGAGCAAAAACCTCTTAATTGGGCTCGAACCACCGTCAAACGATAGCTAGTGACGCTCAAACTTCACATAAGGCTTAGTTGGGTGATTTGGCAACCTTTTAAAAGACTTTATAAAAATCGGTGACAATTATCCAAAATTGGTCCTACACCGTAAAATCGCAATTTGCAGTAGACCTATAGCCCCCCCCCCCCCCATTGACATATCGACCAAAATGCAGAATGGAAAAAAACACTACGTTTTTAGCACTTTTGAGATTGTTTTATGCACTGGAGTGGACTAAATAGTGATTTAAAACATCTTTTGAAACATATATTCAGGGGGGGCTAATTTGTCAAAAATAAAACTAACAAATAAATGAAAACTTTGAAAAATGGTAAGAGATAAGCAATTAAATTTGCTCGCAAGTGTCAAAATGCTAAACATAGGTGTCATCAACAAATATACTATAAACTAAGGAATAGGGGGGGGGGGGCTATTTAGTATTAGTTAATTACCAATTATTTCTATCAAATCTCTTTTCATTAGCCCCCGCCCAATTATTTTTCTCCACAAACTGTATACCAAATAGATTACATCGTGTGAGTTTATTGAACTATTCGATTTTATAATTTACCAGCAACTAAACAAGAGAACTAACATTTTACCATTAGCCACCTCCCAAATAGCCCATTTATGCCCCCAGTTTAATCATTTTTGCACTGCCAATTTTAATGCCACGTTTTAAAAGCATTATTTTTTAATCAAAATTGCCCTAAGATTAAGTTATTTTTCACAAATGCAAAATTTTTGAGCGCCGTACCTCCGGCGGCTGGGGGCTCCGACCCAGACCCCAAAAACAGCCCCCATTGCGAATTTCTGGCTACGCGCCTGCATGGCTCGATTATTTGCAATTCGTAGATAACGATTCTTTGTAATTGATTTTTGATTACGATTATTTGAAAATTGCGTAATCGATTACAAATTAGTGATTGTAGATTTCGATAATAATCGAGATCATTTCTGCTATAGGTTGGGCTAACTAACTATCCTTGTCCACTTTCCTTACTAACGCTGCCATGCTAGTCACTTTCACCTTACCACCAATGACAGATTATTCATGGGTGCATTATGCACCTATCGCAGTTCAACTAATCTAACATCTAACCCACTTTATACTTGCATGATTAAAATTACTTGTATCATTTCTTATCGCGCCTGCTCGTTTGATCCCGTGCTTGCTTTTTTTTTATCTTGCAGCTTCTTCGCTTTTTCTTCTATAAAACTCGCGCTAATTACACAACAAGTCGGAAGTGTTACCAGCGCCAACTGGTTTGTACCGGTCCGATGAATGCATGGTGCAAGAAATTACCGATTAAAACCTTATGTTAACGCTACTTAACGCAAGTTAATGAACCATTGTCGTTAAGTTAACAGGCATTTTAACGGAAGTCAATTTAATCCGTTAACATGAAAAAACTTTTTAACGGATTAACGAGTTGATGAAAAAGTTAGCTTCGTTATTAACGGATTAACGATTAACGGACTTGTGCCCACCTATGGAAGCGAGTGAACAAAAAGAAATGTAAATTACATATAAAATATTAACAAGTAACGGACTTTATTAACTTCCGTTCATTAAAGCTGAAAATAACAGATTAATGTTAGCAAATGTGTGAAGTTTGTTCACGTACTGATGGTTAACGAAGCTAACGTTTTGCATTTTGCCCACCTATGCCAAAATGTCCTTTTTTACCATTTCCAACTTAACTCTTGAGTTGAACACCAAAGAAAAAAGAAAGGTCTTCAGGCGGGAAACCGACTATTTTGTTCGGGTTTTCCACAAATTAGCGCGAGTTTGGTCGGCTTGCTATTAGTTTTTACAACTGTACGTTTTTTGTGTAACAAAAATATGATCACCCTAGCTTTACTTAAATTCGACAAGATAAAACGCTTTTACTACCTCTTGCATTGAGTACAGATTTTTTATGGCGTTCCAAATAAATTGATTCCCCATCAAGATTTTGCCGCTAACGGAAAATTCCATGTTTTTCTACGCGCTGAGTGTGCATCTCCAACTTCATGGGTCCGGTCAAGTGATGAGTCAGTTCAACCAAATATCTATCTTTTCCAAGGGTATTTTTGTCCACAAACGTTACCTGAACAAATAGATGATAATAATCATTAAAAGCCGTATTGTGTGTGTGTTATTTTTGCAATCTATATATTTGGCAATTGGTAGAATTGTAATTACACTTTATTCACCAAGCTGCCTTGTTCAGGAAAAAGCGAACGGACGTATCAGTGTTCAAGTCAAGCCATCACATGTCACCTGCCCACCTGTCTACGACACGCAAATGGAGCTGGTTTTATAGTTTTCATTATTCTTTGTACTGTTGAGCGTCAAACAAGCAAGCTATTCTCGACGTTGCGCTAGATAAGCCATTTTGAGCAAAATTATGACGTCAAAAAAGCGTGTTGACATCCTTGATATCGGACCTAACTTCAACAAAACAACGGAGAACTTTTAGGATAATCGAAAATATATATGTTGCTAGAATTGCAAAGCAAATATTTTGTGTTTAGTGTGGAACAAACGCTACAAAAAGTATTCCAAAACCAAATCGAGGCGTTTTTAGTTGATTAGTGTGCGCTGAACACGAATCTGAAGTCAGATTATTGCTATCTGACTAAAACTGTTTTTGACTTTAAATTTTGTACTTTTTTTGCGGTTTATGTCTAAACAGAGTTGTAAGTGGAGCGAATTGCTTTTTGGGTCGAGTTCGGGCTTAACATTGACTAAATTTCGTACTTAATTCATGCCTGATACGTGCCGTGTGTTTTATGCAGGGATGTGAAAGTGCCAGTTTGTGAATCGCTTCCGCCACTTGAAGACGTAATTTTGTGACATCACAAAAGGCTGATTTTGCAAAAGTTCTGGCAGACTTTATAAGGCTATTGTCTACTAAAGCAGCCTTAAAACAACCCCAGTCTGGCCTACCAGTTCTACTTTTGCCCATTCTTTTTCACTAAGGTAAGTTATTGTACAACAAGCAATCAAACATCAGAATATACCGTATATTGTGGGCTAATCTCAAATTTGTGACGAAAAACTAGCGCAATAATGCAGTACAAGGTCTAATTAATTCCTATAATTTAGCAACTGGAACCTTCCTAAATTTGAAAACTTAGATACTGCTGCTACCTGGGTTGATCTAAAGTAGGCCTTTGCGATGAAGGCTTGTCAACGGTACGGAGTCAAACGGATTAAATCGTATTTTGGCGAATAAGGGGAATTAAGGAGGAAGGCTTTGAGCACTTCTTTTCTACGTCCAGTAGTTCTCATTTCTTTAATAAAGCCGATTTTGAGCGGTATCTCTTTGGACACTGCTCTCTTTGCTGGGAGTATGAAGCAAGCGCTGTTTGTTGAGCACAAAGCAGGCGCTCAAAAAATTGACAGACAAATCATAACTTAATTTTTTTAATGTTTTTAGCCCCCAATTTAGTTACGCAATTTTAATTTAACTTGTCCATCCAAACGTCAAGTTCTCGGTGAAATACTTACACAAGGAATATTGTGCCCTCCCAAACGACACCAAACCTTTTTTTTTTCATCAAAAAAGCTTCCAAGCAATATTGAGACTTGAAATCCAATTTGTTCGAGCAACCAAGCAAACAATCTGTGGGTTTGGTAGCTAATACTGGGTACACCATTTTTTGCAACAACTTTTTGGTATATTTTGTTTAGATCAAAATCCACCACTCCTTGATTGTTTATATATTCCACATTAGTAAAGGGAATGGAGGTTTTGTGGGCCCAAGTTAAATCATTCAAAGTTTTCAAATCCGGTTTCAACGATCCACTGTAGTTGATGCGAGCAAGATAGTCTTTAGCTTTCATGATGACTTGGTGGCAACAAAATACCGAACGAACAAATTTTTCACTCAAAAAGTATAATATTATACACTATTTTTTTGACTGTATTTAAAAGTCGAGTTCTAAACTGCATATCAAAAAAATGAATAGCACAAAAAGCAAGGCTCATTGCAAAAATCAAACCCCATCTAAGTTTTAAAAAATTGCCAAAATGGACATCAATGACGTCATTGGTGGAATCAGACAGATCGTTTTTAATTGGTTTAAAATAGCAACAAATGGCCACTAAAACCAAAACTATTTGTTTAGCATGTATAATTTATCGCCATTAAACCACTCCTTGATTGTTTATGTATTCCACATTAGTAAAGGGGATGGAGGTTTTGTAGGCCCAAGTTAAATCATTCAAAGTTTTCAAATCCGGTTTCAAAGATCCACTGTAGTTGATGCGAGCAAGATAGTCTTTAACATTCATGATGACTTGGCGGCAACAAAATACCGAACGAACAAATTTTTCACTCAAAAAGTATAATATTATACACTATTTTTTTGACTGTATTTAAAAGCCGAGTTCTAAACTGCATATCAAAAAAATGAATAGCACAAAAAGCAAGGCTCATTGCAAAAATCAAACCCCATCTAAGTTTTAAAAAATTGCCAAAATGGACATCAATGACGTCATTGGTGGAATCAGACAGATCGTTTTTAATTGGTTTAAAATAGCAACAAATGGCCACTAAAACCAAAACTATTTGTTTAGCATGTATAATTTATCGCCATTAAACCACTCCTTGATTGTTTATGTATTCCACATTAGTAAAGGGGATGGAGGTTTTGTAGGCCCAAGTTAAATCATTCAAAGTTTTCAAATCCGGTTTCAAAGATCCACTGTAGTTGATGCGAGCAAGATAGTCTTTAACATTCATGACGACTTGGCGGCAACAAAGTACAGTACTTCCTCGATTATCCGTACCTCGTTTATCCGGCATTCGATTATTCGTCCATTGGGTCAGATAATAATTTATGATATAACTAACACTTTTCCAGTTAATGTGGGGCAATAGATAGCCCTACTGTAATTTTAACGATCATGCAAATTTACATTGCTTTCAATAAAAAAGTACTGAGATCCCTCAATGCGGTACATTATTTGATGTTGAACCTCGTTTAAGTTTTGGTGCATTCGAATCTGCTTCTTGCTGCGTTGTTTTGGTTTAAATAAAGAGATTCAATTATGCGGTTTTTTTGCTTAGCCGTTCAGGTTTTGAAGAAATGCTGTCCCGACTAGACCGGATAATCGAGGAAGTACTGTACCGATCAAACAAATTTTTCACTCGAAAAGTATAATATTATACACTATTTTATTGACTGTATTTAAAAGCCAAGTTCTAAAGTGCATATAAAAAAAATGAATAGCACAAAAAGCAAGGCACATTGCAAAAAAAACAAACATAATCGCCAAGGTGGACATCAATAACGTCATTGGTGGAATCATACAGATCGTTTTTAATCGGTTTTAAATCGCAACGAATGGTCACTGAAAACTAAAACTATTTTTTTAAACATGTATGTATAATCGATCGCCATTATATTGCAATAACCGAACCAATTTTTTTTTGCGATTTAGCGGCCCGTCTCCGCATCATTTCGCCTGACCAAATCAACTTCTTTCGAAGGAATGTTGCAGCGTTGGTTAGCCGTTGGCAACGCTCTGTCCAATTAAATGCACAACTAATATATTTCGCTTAAACGGCATGCTCAAATTAAATTCTTCATTATACTTGCTGTATTACGCCGAAGTACGTAATAAGTCTGCAGGGCCCATCTCCGCGTCATTGCGCATGAGGGCAACACAGCTCCTCTCGAAAAAATGTTGCAGCGGTGGAGAGCCGTTGGCAACACTGTGTCCAATTTGACCTGCCCGAGATTTGAGCCTCAGGCCTCCCGCTTCAGAGAAGAACGCGTTTCCGCTCGACCAACTGGCTGGTCAAAATACAAAAACCAGATTAAGGTAATCAACTAAATAATCATAAAAATCTATACTATAAAATCAACTAAAAACAAACGAACAAACTGATACCAAAGAGGAGGAACAAACACACAATATCGCTGTTACAAAATCAAGTAAATGTTGTGAAAAGAGCTTACGTAACGAACTCGAAAAAAGTCCAGCACTGCAGCAGCAACAAAATATTGTGTCGAGAGAAAAGTCCAAAAACCCAGGTTAAATACACCCTAAAATTATTTTCTGTACATTTATGGTGGCTTTAGTCATAATTAGGGCAAGTTTTTGCAACTTTTGAAACTTGTTTTTGACAGCTTCAGACAGCTTCCGAAACACTCAGGTTTTACGTAGTACAAACTGTTTCCATACTTTTTATTTCGCAACTTTTTGCAACTTTTTTTCGATTTTACGAAAAACTTTTCTCTGCAACTTTAATCAATTTTTGAGCAGAATGTATAAACGTGTGATTTGAAAAATATGCTTTGAAACTAGTTATTCCAGTTTATAATTCAAGTGTTATTTCAAAACAACTCAATTAGATTATCATTTCAGTTAAATTCAGTATTTTTTTTGAATTGTAAGCAATGAGCTTTGTGACGGATTGGCGGAATGTTATCTACGATGAACATTTGATTTGCATTACGGAAGTTCAGCTGCAACAGTTTGCTAATTACTACTTATTTAAGATGGCCTACGTACACCTTTCAAAAATTGCATTAGAGACATGGAGCGCTTGAAAAAGCAGCTGAGAGCGCTCCGTCACGCTCCACTCACAAATAAACAAAAGTGTCAGTGTTGCTTTTTGGCAACAGTTTATTTTGTGCGTAGTATTTTTTACTATTTCTTTTTGCACGGGTTTATTTTGTGCGCAGTTTTTTTATTATTTATTTTAGCAACTGTTTAACATGCAGTAGTTTTTTTGACTTTGACAATTTAGGAAATAGTGACTATTTATTCAAAAGCCTGAAAGAAAAGTACCGCAAGTGTAGATACACTGTACATTTTGCACCCATAAATTCGCATTTAAAAAAAACGTGTTGTTGCAAGTAACTAAAATACTGAACATTGTCCGTGTTTCACCAACCAAAAAAGTTCATTTGTGACTGAAAATTTCATTGTGAAACAAATCTCAAAATTTTTTTTGTTTTAAATTTATTTTATTTTAAAGACATAAAATTAAAAATTAATTTTATATGTTTTAAATTACTCACCAAAAGTTCATTATCATGTTGGCGATGCAGTCAGGTTTTCGTTTATGAAAAGGAAGCTATTTTACCAAATATTTTTTTACGTTTTTTTCATTAATCCAGGCCCAATTTTAACTCAAACTCGAATTCTTCTTTAAAATTAGCCCCACATCCACCCTAATCATAATTAGGGCATTATTCAGTCTCTTTTTTCTGCTTTATGAGAATCAATTGCACTGTTTCGTAAAAGAGCGCACTAAACAGTCACACTTGATCATAAATGCGTTTGCCTTATATAATCAGTTCTGCTTTGCACTTCAGCAACAGACTCTCTCTGAAAACTACCGAATCAATGTAAAATTTAATTGTCATTTTCTATTACGTACAAACCTCGGTGAATTTTTTATCACGTACATTATTGCATTAAAGTAAAAAAATAGTTTTGACGTTTTTGCGAAACGTGTTTGGCAAACGCCCAATGAACATTTGGGTTGCACGCACAAAGTGCCATTGGTGGTTAGAATAAAATTTTACCAAAAGCGCAGGACAATAAAGTGCAACGACGTTTTCAACTAATAATATCGTACCGTACAACGCGCAATTTAAATTTTTAATTTTTTGAAGCGCAGCGAAATTTCCTCAACAAACTTTTTAACTCAGTTGAAGCGCAACGCAACTCTGCACTAGCAGAACGGAATTTTTGTGGCATAAAAAATTAATTTTGAGTTGATGACGTCATCATTGCGTTGTCACGGCCATGTTTAAAAAAATGGCATCACTTTTGCTATTCGCTACAGGTTGTTCAAATTATGAACATAGGTATAGTATTTAATACTCAATCATAAAATGCCTAAGTCAAGTTTGCTACGTCGTAAAAACGTTTTATGACGGCATTTTTGTTAAGTGTTGTCCAATAATCAAGGATGGCAGTACGGTACGGTACGTTCAGAATTTGCGTACTAGGTACTTCGCAACTTTAACTGTACCCTACCAGCGTACCGTACTGTGTAATTTTTGAAGCGTACCGTACCTACGTACCGTTCTTTGGTAAGGTAAGTTTTTTCCTATTGTACCTTAAAACAATCTGGTTAAACAACAATCCCATAATGATATATATGCGATCTATGTTGACGTGTTTTTTAATCTATCTGATTCGTAATATACCGAAAAATAAGCTCAACGCAGCGTTTCTTAAAAGGGTGAATGGTTCAACCAGGGTGAATTAAATTTTTGTGAGGATGAACCAGGGTAAAGAGTTAAACTAAAAAAATGGAAACTGGTAAGTTAATTTAAGTAACACGCTTTTTTTGCTAAAAGTAAAGTCTCGAAGCAGCAATTTATACAAAAGTAGTCTAAAAATTGAGCTATTTTTATTGGAACTTCATTCAAAATCTTCGAGACTTGATAGCTTGCCCTCATATACCCCCAGCTTTTTATAATTATTTGAAATAATCTATACATGTGTTTTCATCAGGGTAGGATGAAATGAGGAACTCTTTAATGAGGGTGAACGGAACCGAAAAAGTTAATAAGCATTGACCTAAGGACTTCAAGAGTACTTGAACCTAATAATATGTTAACTTTAAAACTGCTGAGCTTTATATGACGGTACTTCATTCAAGGCCGTCAAAATCTTACAGAACAAAAAAAAAGTGCTACATTTAGAGGTGATTTTTATGCTTCAGGAATAATTTAGAGATAAAATAATGAACAGTTGCGTGCGAAAATTAAGTTTTATTAAAAACAAAGACATGTCGAATAGGCTAGTATCACCATAATATTTGTATTTTGCATTTTTGTAGATCAAAGATATGTGCATTTGTTTAGCTGGTCTAAAGCATAAACCTCTAGATGTTGCATTGTTTTTTCTTCTGTAGGATTTTTGACGCCCTTGAATGAAGTGCCGGCAAACTTCATCTACGAACGGAGGTTGCAGTTAAAACGTACCGCACCAATAGGTACGTTACGTTTGGTACGTTTAGTACGCAAATTTAAACAGCCAACCGACCAACCTACTGTACCCATACCACTACAAAAACGCGTACCGTACATGTGTACCGTATTTCTTAGCAAACATTGAGGCGTACCTCAACGTGCTTATACGTACCCTACCGTACTGCCATCCTTGCCAAAAATGCTCAATTTTTGTACGTGACTTCGACGAACCTCAAAAATAAAGAAATTTCCCGTTACCTTTGCAACTTTAAATTTTCAGGATTTTTTTGTAATAATTTCGACTCAAAGTCAAGTTAATTTGAAATGAAAATCATTTTCCTGAAAAAATTTATCACAAAAACTCAAGAAGGGGATATTTTGCCTCCTTCCGAGTAAAATAGGGTTAAAGGCCCCCCAGTCTAAAACAGTGGTGAATGACGATAGCTGGGATCAAAAATCTAGTCGGTCATTGGTTGATCATAAATATATTGCTATTAACCGTAATTTTTTTTTTCAGGAGACAAAATCTCACTCAAAATTTTTTTTGGCATTTCAACGATTGATTTTTAACAAAATATCTGTGACTTTTAAAATGTAAAAGGAAGACTGACGGTGAAAAGGAACTGGCAGAAGTCCCTATTTTTTTCCTCCGGAAAATAAACATTTGTAGGTTTAAGCTCTGAAATGTGGATTTTAACCGTCTAATTTTTAAAATGCCTAGATTTATCCCAAATGAGGTGAAACAGATTGTTGGGTTTTAAAGGTTTTGATTTTCAATGCTTAAATGCTGTTGAAATCTGCTATGCTTTTAAATCGGATTAAATGCATAAACATCCTTTACCTAAAACTTTGAACAATAATCCTAATCCCATTCGAAAAAAATTATTTGAAATCAAAAAGTAGTAAAATTTATAATAGCCCTAACTCGTTAAAATAGTGGTTAGGAATAAGCTGTTTCTGCCATTTACATTTCGAAGTGTTGCTGATGAGAGCAAGTAGTTTAAGCCAGAGCTATCTAATCAGTTTAACCCTATATCTACCGGGATATTTCACACCTTTTTTGAACTGAGAGAGGGGGTAAACTTGCCTCGCTATCTAAGAAGTGTTTGGCAAGTGATAGAAATAACATTTCGTGCTTGTGAAAGCTATTTTTTGTTAAACTTTTATAATACAATATTTTGAGGTTGTGACGTCACCAAAACGATGATGACGTCAACAAAACCAGTAAATCCTTATAACAGCACAAGAATTTTTCTAACTGTCGCTAAATATTATTTTTAGTGTAGACTTTTGTTATTTCAAAGACATCTCTGATAACGTCACCGCAGATGATGACTTCCCATGCATGATGACGTTACTTTCATGATGACGTCATCTTTAATTGATTGTGTTGATTATTATTTGTAATTTTTCGTGAAAGAGATATAGTATCATTCACAAATTTTAGAATACTGCAGTATTATTTTCATTATATTATTCAACAGCTGATGACAAGGAATACTTTTTTATGCAAATGCAGTTTATTTCGAGAAACAGCAGAAAAATCACTAGCTTTAAATTGTAACATCATCAATGACGTCACAATGATGCAATACATTTATCAGTGAATAAAATATTTTATTCCAGCTAAAGATTAGCATCGATAATGCAGACGTAGTAGAATGAATAGAAAAAGTGCGTTGATAAGCATGCATTGTGCTCAAAACTGTATGAAACTCCTTAAGTGCCTCTGAAAAATACAAAAATGACGTCACTTTCGGTCATCCGGCTGACCCCAAACTTTCTGAAAATGTGTGTAATTGAATTTGATTCAAAGTCAGAGTGCATCAAAGCAAAACTTTTTTTTAGTTAAGGATCTCTATTAAAATAGCTAAAAGAGGGACAAATTTGCTTTGCAAAAATAACCACACAAAAAATATTTTTTAGTTTATCAATTAGTTTCCTTTCCTTATTTGAAAATTAAATTGCTATAGCTAAGTCATAGAAACCATAGTTTAAATGAAACAGTGTAAAAGCTCTAATCGGAGAATGAAGTGCAAAAGGCGGTGTAGAATCGTTCTTTTTATTTCTGCTAATGCTTCAGCTGCGGATGGTACAAACAGCAGTGCACTAAAGCCATCCAAGTCAATGACTAGAAATTCGAGGGTCTGAAGACAAACGTTTTTAAGCTGCTAATGCTAAAGCATGACCGTGTCTATCTAAATGTGGATTCAAAAGAAAGCTTAATACTGTATGAGCGTAACTGCTGCGTGATAACAAAATGAAATAAAGTTACCAAGCATATAGTCTATTTATTACGCAGTGCTAAATATGTTAGTACACAATAACACCAACTTGTTCTAAAAATGCACGAGCAAATATTGTGAAGAATTTGTTTTACCTTAAGAACTACTCTAATCACCAGCAAGCGGCCTAGAGGCAATGCCACATCGGCTGAAAAATTTTTGCGTCGAAAATCGCCACCCAGAATCCCAAATAATAAACTAGTTTATTAGAAAAAACGTTTCATGAAGAATTATTAAAAGGAGAGTGTGAAATTAGATCCGGCCAAAATTGCTTGAATGCTTGGAAAAATGCGCGCTGCACTTATTCAATTTTTTGCACCACGTCATGAAGATGAGGATGCGAGACTCCAGCAAGAAAACCTGGAAAGTTCTAGAAAAAAAAAGAATATCGGAAATTTATTAATTTTACGTTTCTACAATTATGTGCCTTTTGAAGAGGGGGCTCAGAACAAACTGCAAATGTCACCAATGCCGTCTTCCCAAATACGGCTCCGTCTGGTTTCTCAAAATTTTTCGCCGATAAATATATACCTAATGTTAAAATGTACCAAATGTTTCTCGGTGCTCAAAACCTGCACGCTTATTTATTGATAGGCATTGTAGATGCGAGACTACACAGAAACATCTCGTGCAATAAAACGAAAAGAAAGGCTTATAGTTAGAATTGGGAAAATGTGGAGAACTAAAGTTTTTTAAGTTTACTTTTACGGTATTTTTTCAAATTGTTTGAAAATCTAATTGTGTGATTTCTTTTCAAGGCTACAAAAATGCTATTTTTTTGAATCACAAAAATTGTTCAACGAAGGCATGGGAACTTTGCCATTGCTCCCAGAACCCCGTTTTTTATTTTTCAAGGACTAATGCTTGCAAATACCGGGAAGGGTACACAATTCATTTTAAAAGCATAAATTATCTGCAGTATTTTGCAATACCTTTAAATAATAGTATCATAGCTGCTTGTACTAATCAAAAGTTGTAAAATTTTTAAAAAATCTGTGAAAAGAAATTGGTCAACCAAACAGTAAGGTTTGAGTTTGATTTAAAAAACTGCTGAAAAGGTGAGAATCCATAATCAGTGGACGTTTGCGCCGGAGCCCTAACTAATGAAGTTTAGGCCTTAAATTTGATCATTTCCACCTAGAGAATGTAGTTATTTTTATTCACGAGTTGCTACCTTAATCGCTTTGTTACAACGATCGATATACCACCATGGAACATAACCAATTTTGCTGCTAACGCGCAAAACTTCAAAATAACAGTTGTTTTTTAGAAACTACTCTTTTCAAAGTATCATCAAAAACTTAATGAAATGTAATATTTTTTGCGCTTACAAATAATGGAAAATTTGTCAACCATAATTTGTAGAAAAATTGCGTCCTCGGTCCTTGGCCTCGAGAGATTCTGTTCTCGAAAAGTCGGTTCTAGGCCTTGACCTCGGATTTTCAAAGACCCACTGTAGTTGATGCGAGCAAGATATTCTTCAACATTTATTATGATTAGCTGGCGAACAATGTTTAGTCGTCAAAAAACATCATTGTGCTACAAACTAAGTAGTAACTATAATTATTGAAACTGAGCAAGCCGTCCTTCGTGGTCGACTCCTGGGAATTCAAAACGACTGATGATGAGAGCTAAAAGCTCGAAAGAGTGCTGTCCAGCTCGGTGCATTGGTAATTATTGAGTGCAATAATAACGACAGCAAAAATATTAACGGTCCAATCAAATCGAAAATCAAATCTTTATTCGGTACTGGCTGTACTGGAGGTTTATTTATTTTGATTAAAAACAGTAATGCCTTTTTTAAAACACTAAAATTTCTAAAAATTTTATAAACTTTCGAATCATTTCGTTCATCATTATTACAAATAACATTTTAATTTGATTCAAAACAGTAAATATTGTACTAATTGATTAAGATTTTATTTTTGCTGATGATGGACAAAGTTAAGTCCGAAACGATTAGGTGTTTTACTATTTTAAATAAGGTTTTATACTGCCTTTAATCAAATCAAGTCTTTGTTATTTTCACAATATTGATGAGAGGTGTGCGGGTTAACGGCGAAGCCAATGTATGCGTAATTGCTCCTGCTGGGCCACACAGTTCCTCTCAAATCTTTTTCACAAAAATGGTGAGTCTACGAGAAATTTTTTCGGCTTGATTGGGCCGGAAATGAATCCCAGACCTTCCATCCCAAGGACAAAAGTATTGCATTTTTTAAGCTTTTGCATTTAGGTACGAAATCTTATTACGTAGATGACAATTTTTTTAAGCATGCAATTTTACCGAAATTCTTCAGTTTTGCTATTTTTTGATGTTAAATGTGTGGAATTTACACAGTGAAGAACTGTTGTAACAGAATGACAACTACGGACCATGTCGCATATAAACTTTTATTGACTCATTTTTTTGCTAGCGCTGGTTGTGTATTTTATTGTGAATGGATGTACAGTAGTTGCTGACAGAATAAGCTTGAATATTTTTTAGGGCTTTCAAACAATGGTATATACTGACACTGCTGTACTGTAGTTTAATAAATTGGCAGTACTACAGTACGTATGACGTACTGTATTTTGATATGGAAAATAAAATCGTACTCTATTTATTTGGCTCACCAGTCACCAGAATGACCAGACACACCAAAACGATTGTCACTATAAAATGATTAAGCAAGTGTTAATTAACAATGAAAGATACCAGCTATACAGCGGCCTAGTTATAGCTAAGTTGACATAAATCCAATTTTGCTGCAGTCGAACAAAATTGTAGTATTGGACCCTTTGATCCATTGATATTTGTTAGACCCCTTGTAACGTCTTATTGACTTTTTTGGATTAATTTCAACTTGGTTGAGAAATAGGTTTAATTTACGAGTAACACCAGCACTACCTTTTTGCATATGCACTACCGTTTTCCATTTTTGTGGTATTATTTTTGCGGCCTTGACTGTCATTTAACAGACTGCTTATGACAATAAAACGAATTACGTCTTTAAACGAAAAAAAAAAACAACAACAACATTTACTCAGCTTTTGACTCTTCACTTTCTTTGCGGTTGCTGAAACATTTTATACGATCATAACTTGCAGCGCTCTTATTTAATATGAAGCGGATGCACACTGCACACGTAATCTTAATGGAAAAATCAAAATTTAATTAAAAACTTCAATTCAATTCAGTTAATCCACGTCAGTTTGTACGACCCTAAATGCATTTTAACCAACAGCGTACATCTCAAACAATAAAAATTCATCTCGGAATACTTACTGTACAAGAATAACAAGACCTGCCTGGTTTGGGTTTACGTTAACGCAAAACTGTACGTATACTAACGTACAGTAAACTATATTCTCTTTCTCTTCATTGCCCTTTTTTCTTGAGGGTTGCAGGGTCAGCAACATGACCAAGCCAACACATGTCACACTTCCAATTCGTATCTTAATTGTCAAGTTCATCCATTCTTTTCAAAAGAAATAATCCTGTCTCGCCCCATACGCAGTGAACTTTTCCACCTTCGCTGCAGTGGTCACAATTAACCTCTAACTCTCGTCACACCTACGCAGGATTAAATATTCAGGAGTATACGTTGATAAGCAACTTTCAATGCAGCATCACATACAAAGCGCAGTAAAAAATTAACAACAGCCAGGGAAATCATCAGCAAACTAAGCATTATGCTCCTCCATCTATTTTGACAGTGCTGGGCACCGCAAGTTTTTTTTTAAGTCCGCAGTCCGCAAATCCGCAGCCGAATTTCAATTTTCTTAATCCGCAACCGCGAGTCCGCAATTGGACGTTTAAAAGCTTAGTCCGCAACCGCAAGTTCGAAACGACGTTTCAGGATTCTTGAATCCGAAATCGCAAGTCCGCAACTTTGTAATTTTTGAAGTCCGCAACCGCAAATCCGCAACTTCGTAATATTTGAAGTCCGCACCGCAAGTCCGCAACTTTTTATGAACCGAGTAGAAGAGTTTTGCTATCAACCACGTCCCGTAGTGATCTGTTCAGAGTTGATTAGCAAAAATAAGTCAAAAGTTGTGACTTGTAGGAAGTATAGCAAGCGTATTGTGGATACACTCCACGCAATAGAAGGAATTACTCACAATCGTTGATTGTAGTAAATGTATTACAGCATGACTTGTTATTGAGCTGCTTTTTCGGATGGCAAACTTAAGAATTGCCCAGCTCCTCTTACTTTCAGGTCCAACTCAAAACAGATTAAACGCTTGTAATTTTGGTTTAAGTTTTTAAGTGACTTGGCTAAGGGTTTGTATCCCTCAGCCCTCCTCATTGCGCTACTGCTTATACTGAACAGTAGGTGCCTAAACTGCATGGAAGCATTGTGCACAACCCACCGACGAACCCTTAAAAATGCTACTATGAAGCTAGAAATTCGGAGATTAAAAGCCATTGAATCACAGTGAGAAGCCATGAAATAGCAAAGCACAATTCGCATTTCCGCTTACAACAATAATATATTTTTAGAAAACAATGATTTTCGAGACAGGAAAAGGCAAAGGCAGTAGAAGGCAAAAATGCATTCATATCACTAATCGCATTGCTAAATTTTTAGTCTCTAGTTTCAAAAAATACTCTAGGAATGAGACAACCTCATGCTACCAGCAGTGCCGTCGCCAGACCAAACGAAGTGAGAGGGCCCTAGCCGAAAATGGGGGGCATTATAAAATGGATTGAATTTTTGCACATAACAACTGATATTTTAAAGCTACAATTTTGTATTCATCTTTGTAAAAAGAGACATATAAGCCCGGTAGCGTTTATTAGCTCGTTTCGCATGCGGCCGGTATAATCGCTTGAACAATCTGTCTGCAGGAGTGAATGCAATCAGAAGCGCAAGCAGGGTTTTGCTAAGAGAGAGGGGGCGTGAACCAAAAGGAATGTTTTTTGCACAAAAACTGTCTAATTTAGGTCCCGTGCCGAACAAACCGTTGCTACTCAAGCGTGTTACAGAGGTGGCAGAGCCCCCAGCTGCTGGGCGATTTTTGCGATTTTGCAGCAAAAATTGCAATTTTAATGCCATTTAAATCACATTGAGCATGTTTTAAAACCATATCAATAATTACAGTAAATTGCTGAAGATTCAGAAGTCATTGAAAGATTTAAATTGTCTAGCCTCTTGAGCCCCCATATACTTCAGGTCAAGTCCAGAACACGTTTAAACGCTTATTCTTTTTTTGGTTATATTTTCTAAACGACTTGGCTAAAGGGGGCTGATGACCCCTTAGCCTCTTCTCCCTAGTTGCGCCACTGACTGCGACCTAAAATAAATCTTGAGTGTGCTCTAAAAAAAACCAGCTGGTCTTTAAAAGAAATGTTTTCACGTATTGTTTCAGGTCATTATCACTAACGAAATACCGGTAACGCTTCTGTAGGCATATATCCCTATTCCTCGACACATCCGTAAAGGCGTGTGAATAAAACGGACTATTTGGTCACAATTATGTACAGCAGTTGGTGGCCAGCAATTTTGCGAACAATCGAGAAAACTTCAAACGAGAATCATGTTTGAAAATTATTATTCCTTTTTCCATTATTGACTGTTGTCTTGTTGTTACGTGATGCTCCAAAAAGCATTCTGAATGAACCGAAATGAGGGTGCACTAGCAGTCGTTAGGGGGAAACGGCGCCCCTGGCCCCTACGTAGCGACGGCACCCCCGGCCCCACCGTAGCGACGGCACTGGCTACCAATACAAAAAATGATATCCCAGTGGCTAATTTTGTGAACTCAGGTAAAATACAACAAAGCCATACTTTGAACCAGGGCTGTAAATTCGAACTTAAACTCAAAAAAAGTCGGTTGTTTTGCCGAACTCGAAAAAACAGTGTTGACTCCAATTTGAATCAGGTTAGACCCGCTCCTAATAATCTGTCTCGCCGCGCGCCATATCCTTCATATTTCTGCAGTCATACCACATTTTGGATATAAATATGACAATGTTATTCCTCACAGAACACCAAAAACCTGATTCATCCAAAAAAAGCACGGCAAAACCAGAAGTCAATCATCAGCTAGCCAAATCAATATCAATTAACTAAAATTTAATAGACCAAAATTTACGCTATTGATTATACTGACACTCTGCTGGACTATACTAGACTATAGTATTAAAAAGCTGCTTCGAGGTGGCGCTATAGAAAAAGAAACATCAGCACGTTAACATTTTACGTAACCAACTTACTACACAGCTAACTTGATAAACTAAACTAAGAAAATTTGAGACACCGTATCACTCGTGCTGTCGCAGACGGTCTAATTTGAGCACTAGTTACAGACTTAAAGATTATGAGATTAAACGTCTGAAGACAATACAGTTAAAATTACCACAAAGACAGTTGTAAAAGATTCTTAAAACAAGCACCAAAGGGGGTTCTAAAATGTTCTAAAAAATTAACCAACCATTAGCATAAAAAATGAGAACGCGGCATGTATTCGTTTCTCACGTTACCAAACAGCATGTCAACAAAACGAAAGCGATTAAGTCGAAAAGCAGACTTAATATTTATGTCAGCCTGAACTCGAAAAACTTAATGCTTTTGCCGAACTTCAACTCGAAAAAATTCAATTGATTTCTCATGTTTGACTGGGTAAAAACATGAATATTTTACGAAAATAGAAAGGAATTTCAATATTTGTATAAAACTTGCGGAATTGCGTACTAAAATTAAAAATAGTCCGCAACCGCAAGTCCGCAATTTAAACTGCTAAAGTCCGCAAGTCCGCATGTCCGCAACTTTTTTCGTAAGTCCGCAATTGCGGATTTGTGGACTTGCAGACTAACTTGCGGACTTGCCCAGCTCTGTATTTTGAGGAACGTTTATTTTAGTATTGCGTATTCACATTTACAATATGGCATTACTACATGAAGAAATTCTGCCGTCAAGTTTGTCAACAAATTCAAGTGCAGCAAAATTATCGTTAAATAATCACCAAAATTTCATTTAATAAAGCAAAATTTATCCCATTATATAATGAACTAAAGTTGCTAAAACTAAACAATATTTATAAACTAGAAGTCTCGAAATTAATGTACTGTATAAATTTAAAACCAAATCACTACCAATTTGTTTCAATACATATTTTGTTTCACCTTCTAAAGTGCACTCCTATTCTACCAGATTTGTTACTCTATAACTCGCTTCAACACATCAAACTCTAGACGATCAGTTCGCTATCAAAGACCTAAAATTTGGAACGAATTACCAGGTGATACAAAAAATTTTGCTCGATAAACAAGTGCGTTTTAATTAAAAAAAATTAAAGAATTTTTTTATGTAAATCAAAACTTACCTATCAAACATTTAAACTTACGTTTTTTTTGTTTTTTTTATATCAGATAAATTCAGTACTTAAACTGTAAAATTTTGCAGGAGGGGACGCTTTTGCAGCCTTGACTAAACGCATTTGGAATGCAAAAGCACTTTTATGTAATTCCGTCCCCGAAAGCGAGTGAAAACCAAAAAAAAAAAGTCTTCGTCAAAAACTCAGGGTTTTTGTCCCCGCGCGAAATCGCGGGAAGACCAAAAGAAAAAGGTCTTCACCGCAATTTTATTTCTGCTGGCAGGCTCTTTTTCGCCTGATCATTTAGCACTCAACTCTCAATGGGGGGGGGGAAGCAAACTCTCGATGGGGGGACGCATCGCCTCTACAACTTAAGTACTGGATAAATTACAGTATGATTTATCGCTTATTCTCCCTTGTTTCATTCATGTTGTTTTTTCCCATGTATGTTGTGCTTTTGCTATGTGTATTGGCTTTTTCGGTGTATTCGCAATTCCGTTTGGTGTCTTTGCAACATGTGCTGTTTGTTTTTGTGTCTTAACAATTTCTTATTAATTAATTGATAATGTAGAGTATAATTTGGTTGACAACGTAGCGTTGTGAGAGGCTGCAGACTCGACGACCGCGCCTATTCCACTAGAACTGGGCTTTAGATCATTTTGCTGCCTCTTACCGGAAAGACATGCCGATTTATTAGTGACTGAAAATTGTTGTACTGAAGGTATCGTCGTTTCAAACAAAACAAAACAATACAAAAAAAAGAAAAGAAAAAGGATTGGTTATAAGAACTCTATTCTAGCCAAACCTATGGATACTGGACGGTGGCCATCCTCTACATGTCTACAGGATCTTAGTCATCTCTTTTTCAACTACCATGCTTCCGACCCTATAGTAGGAGCTATTTTTGGCTCCTCTCTGTCTTTAACCTGTGGTTAATACCTAGGAATGTGATTCGAGTGTAGAGTCTCGGCGGAGTTCTTTTGCTCCACCATCTCTGGAAAGCGATCAGGTACCATCACCACAACCCTTATCCTGCTGTTTTTTATAGTTTTAAAAAGCTGGCTTTACATTTTAACGCAATGAAGTACAGTCAAACCTCGAAATAACGAATTAATGAGGAAATGCAATTGTTCTCTATTCGAAAAGACATGAATTTTACCTAGTTTAGATGTACATAACACGTTTTGGATAAAATCACTTTACTAGTATTATGTAGCAGAAATAGCGCATTAATGGATGGTTATAGCGCATTAATCAATCTATAATAATAACGCACTAATGAACTTATTAAAGTTAGTGCCCTAACTATGCTGTATGACGTGCGCGTTGCACGCTTGTTGTATCCTAAAACCAAATCTTTTGCGATTTATTTCAAAAAATTCAAAGATAAAGATTTTTGCAGTTCAAATCAGTATCCAAAAAATCAAAAATCAGTTTAAACCAAAGATCGACCTTATAATCTAATTCCCGAGAATTGGATTAAATACAGAGCTTTTCAATTTTACGGAAAGAAATAGTTACAATAAAATTCAAAATAGTCTAAAGTAAATAATGCACATATAACATGTCCTCATTTTACAAAGATAACGACCCACAAAGAAGAAAGTTGAGCTCAAAAACAACGCTGTAGCAAAAAACAAAAATACAAAAAAAAACTTGAAAAATTCGAAGTTTGGAATATGCAGTAGCGTTTTGACAATTTGTTTTTGCTTTGGCCAAATCCCAAGTTAGATTACCTTTCTGACCACAATTTGCGAGTATCATATTTCCCAATGAAATTTTTTATCCTGATTTAGGGCTATAGCTGAAAATTTATTGTATTCATTGTAGAAATAACTTTTGCCTCGAATCAAAAATAGGCTAAGGTGTTAAGATATAAATGCCTAAATAAGAATTAGTTAATCATAACGTAGTTTTTGAGTTTTCTGACTTTCTAAAAAATGTGTACATTCCGTCGAGATGTGTGTCCATGAATAGAACAAAGAAAAGTGCTGGTTGTCGCTTCTTATCACTCTGGGATAGCGGTAACAAAGGCAAACAGCTGCAAATATCCGAAAAATATTTAACGTTAAGGCGTTTTGTGAATACTATTTTTTATGGTCTTTAATTTGACGTAAGCAGAAATCGAACCCGAGTAGCTGGCGCTCTATCTACTTGAATGATGATAAGCTAAAGTTGTAATTACGTCACAAATGCAGTCATAAAAATTGATGCCGTGGTTGCGAGCAGTGTAATATTTGCATAATTATTTGAGCATGCTCGATTGCTCGTATCAAGACGAGCATCAGCACGATCAAAACGATTTAATGACACCAAGCGAATGCGAGCGTGGATCCATTTAATCCGCAAGACAAATTCTTTCTAAATACTCGATTCTAGTATCTGATGAAATAAGATGGTTCCATCAATACTCGAGCTGTATAGTGCTGGAATAGTGGTCTTACGCCTGTCCTGCGTTGAAAGAGTTATATTACAGTCCGGTAGAAATACGACAAAATACATTGAAACCCGGAAAAAATTTATAATAAGCTGAAATTTGGCACGATGATTCAGCACCATGTTCTGAGCCACCAATAAAAAATCCCCATGTTTTGGACATGGGACTTCCCCCTTTTTCGGCCTTTAAAGTCTGCCATCTAGAGTCAAAGAGTTTGTACTGTTTAACAGCCAATCCAAAAGTTATGGAAGCGTCAAATTTTGAACCGTAATTGATTTTCAAGTGCATGTATAAACAGATTTATTTTAGAATTGGTGACGTCTTTATTGGTGACGTCATTGCCACATTTTAAGTTTTGAAAAAATGGAGTATTCTGCATTGATGACTCAAATTGTGAGTGAGAGTTAGGTTTTTGCTTTTGAACCAAAAATTGCTTAAATCAAAGTGATGACGTCACAAACGTTTTTGATGACGTCATCTATCAAAAGTTTTGATCGTAAATTTGCAAAAAGAAACATTGCAACACCTTGAGAATATCAGCATAATCATCATTTTTACGTTCTAAGAAATCATCAAGTCCTTGGACAAGGATCTGCATCATTCTCCTGTATGCTATGGTTCTAAAAAAAAAAAAAACTAACGCAATTATAGGTAACTTAATACGAGTATATCCCGAGCACGATAATATGTCTGATAGGAACAAAATTTCTACCGTTTTGCAATGCCTGACGATATTATTATCTTATGCAAAATACTATGTTAGCATACTTCTACAATTTGTGGTACTAAATCTATTCTAGAATAGGCCTTGCTTCTAAACTACACTTATCTAATCAATTAGAATAACATTCGAACGAACTTGTCTAATTAATCTAAAATAATATCTAATCAAGAACTTATCTAATCAGCTAGATTCTTGAATTACATCTGAGCAAAACTTGATTAATCTGTAATAACCTCGCTAATATTTGACAATTTGCAGTCTTAATAATTTTTTTTATCTTTGCTAATGATTGCATTTTAAACTAAAATAATTGCCGATTAACTTTAACTGCGTGAGGGAGCTTTTCGATAAACACATAGGCTGTCTTGCTCTAATTGCAGATTGCATTATTTTATTTTAGTCCAGTATTGGGAAGTGTAAGTTTTATCTGCTTGATTACTACAACCCACGCAGCCAGAAATAAAAAAAGGGGAGGGACAAAATGTTTTGTTATGATTAAAAGCATATGCAAGTCGAAAAGTTTTTACTTAGGACTACTGGATAAAGGCTGAGCGATAACAGGTTGAAGTCCTGCCGTCGTTCATGAAGCAGACGCATAAAAAAATAAATTATTGAAAAAGAATAGAATTAAAGTGATTTTACCATTTTACTTTATTTGATGATGCAACAGCGGATACCAAAAAGCGCGTTTTTAAATCTCAGATTGCCGTTGTTATTCAAGCAAGCTGGCATAATAATATTTCAATTTTTGAATAACTACAGTTACATTTTATTCACCAAGTTGCCTTGGCCAGGAGACAGCCAAGGGACCTTTTGGTCTTCGAGTCAAGCTGCCACCTGCCCATCTGTCTACGACGAACAAATGAAAGGCACAATTTGCAAAACAACCTTCGCCTACACCCGAAAATGATGGGTTTTTGAAAAAATACTTGCTCCCTATTATTGTTTATGTTAACTGACAGTTGACACCACATTTTGCTTGCTATCTTCAAACCGAAAAAAATGCGCTTTATTGTGGTTTGCCAGTACAAATTTTCGTTTAATTGATTGTTGTACTATTATTATTACCGTTGGTAAGAAATAAGCATGTAAGCATTAAGCAAGAATAATGCAATAGCGACAGACCGATTCCATATATGCGGTTGTTTCAATCAAATAATGCGAATCTGAACGCGGCGTTCGCGGAAAAAACAGTCGTAACGAGATACAATGGGTTTATTTTAATTTATATGGCATGCTCGCGATCAAAATTTGATTTGCGCCGATAATGATTGCAAATAGAATGCTTCCAGAGCAAATTTTTAGGCCCGGCCATAAAATCGTGAACGTACGGGCATATCGTTAGTTTGTTTAAAGCAACTGGCTTCTTGTACGCTGATAAGGCGATATGCCGAGCGTGCCAAATTTTGGGTAACATGAAGCAAAGACGAGCTTTTGCGCTCACTATTTTAAGTACAGTGTAGATCGGCATTAGACGGATAGCGTCTGCGCGACTTTTTGCTCGCAACCAATCAGCACGCTCAATTTAGACTTCGCCACAATTTGGGCTACGTCGCCGGACTCGCTACTCTGATAGACAATGAGAACATTGCTCATAATCAACATAACTACAAGGTGTAATATGTGGAGTTGTGGACATAAAAATTGAGCAATGAAGATTTCCTAGATATAAATTAGCATCTTATTTATTTGACATTATGCAGACCGAAATTGTTAGATTAATTCAAATCAACCGATCGCTGATCCCCAATTCCAGCTGAAAATAAAATTAAAGGATCAAGCTGACATCGTAGTTTCCCTTTTGGCAATTAACAAAAAATTTTTGAGCAATATATATTTTGATTCCGTCGTTTATCAGATAAACGGGCACACTAGACGGTTGGTTTAAATGTAGATACATAAAGCGGTTTAAACCAATTACGTCTGATATCTTATTCCATGAAAACGCAAAAAAAAGAAGAACAGGCAAAATGCATGCAATCAAATGATAGGCGTATACTTATACGCGTAAATACGCGTGATCGGTAAAACGGACCTAATGCAGTATAATAAAAAATCAATTTCAACGTTCAAAGTAAACTTAGAGTCATTCTCTTAAAAGAGACTTGCTTTCCTTCTGCGATTAGTGTTTTTTCCGAATGTTTTCAAATAAAACATTCTTGAAATTTATTAGAGTCGAAATACGATTTGACTAGGGGGGACATTGAATTCATGTACTGATACGCGTCTGATCTCGGCCGCCCCAAATTCTCGCCGGTATCTGATTATACTTGTTCCATTTTAGAAAATGATGAGTTTTGAACAAATGAATTGCGTTTTTTGATACGAAATCGGGCTGCTTTCTGTCTCATTCGCGTTCTCCTGCAAAAGCAATGCGGTACGCTGATAAGACGTTATCATTCCACGACAACGCGATACGGGCTTTGCAATGATTTTACATTTTTATTAAATATCAAGACTGAGTATACACGCTTTCCTGCATCAAAAGTTTTGATGTGGCTTATTTGCAACTCAGGGTAGAATTACACTTGAATTAAGCGTTTTTAAATTACCGTAGTTTTTTGACATTTTAACTTTTAAATAATTTTTGTGAAGTTGTGCACTTTCAAAAAGGGTAAACTGGTCCTCCAACCCATTTGGCTGCGCCGGTGCCTACTAGGCCAGAGTTTTACTGACAAAACAGTTTTTGATTTTCAATCGACTCAATTCACAATATAATTCTCCCTAGTTTAAACCTAAAAAAAAAGTTTCGCAATGTTTCGTTTGGTCAAATACTCTTTGAAATTTTCCATTAAAACTTGGGACAGATGACGTCATCAAAAACGTTTGTGACGTCATCACTTCGATTAAAGCAATTTTTGGTTTTCAACTAAAAACCAAATTCTCATTTGCAATTTGAGCCATCATTATATCATTTTTTTTAAAGACTTTGGCAATGACGTCATCAAAAATGACGTCATCAAATTAAACCTGAACTTGAAAACCACCTTTTACGCAAAACTTGGCATTTTTACAACTTTTAGATTGGCTGTTTTATGGTAAAGACTCGTTGACACTTGATGGCAGACTTTGAAGGCCAAAAAAAGGGGAAGTCCCATGTCCAAAACATGGGGATTTTTTATTGGTGGCTCAGGACATGGTCCTGAGTCATCGTGCCAAACTTCAGCTCATTATAAATTTTTTCCGGGTAAAAGCGATTTCTATCGGACTATTAGAAGAACTGCCGCGTATGTCTTTGGTTGTTTCAGGCATGGGTTCTAATTCCATTCCTAATCATTTTTTTGACGACAGTACTGTAGGCTACTCCAGCTTGTGACATTACGTCGTCTATTTTTATGATTGGTATTACATGAAATCTGCGATTGTATCATTAAATGGCTGCTTGTTTGACTAATTGCAGGGGTCGAAATTAACTTTTTCAACAACTTGCCCGTCGGACAAGTTATAGCATATGTTTACTTACCCGAGGAAATCTCAACTTGCCCGAAACAGAGAGGCACAGTACATTTGATGTTGCTTAATTTCAAAAAGTGCGTGATTGCTATCGAATTTACATAAAATCGTATTTGGAGAAAATCCAATTTTAGTGTGCGATTTTTAAATCAGAGGACGTAACAGATACCTTTTTTCCGAGATTGCAATTGCATTGTACGTTTTTATCCAAAAATATCACATCAAAACATGCAAAAGAATCAACATCCATAATCGCATCAGAAAAATTCAACAAAAAAATCTCGAATTTTGCAAGCGATTATTCCAAATTTTGTCACTATTTCTGTTATTTTTTTCTGTTTTGTCATAAATCACATCTTGGCAGAAGTTCAAGAATGTTTTGGCATTGGTTACATCACAATCACAATACGTAATTAAACTAAAGTCTTGCCACAGTATAAATATCATACAGTAATCTTACTCCATGTAAAAACTATTGTGACGTGTGTCCGCATTTTTTGAGAGGTAAAAGCAGAGCTGGTTTTTTTTGACGTCATAATAGTGACATGGTGAGCGGACGAGGATAACGCCAAAAATAGGAATTGTTTTGAGATGTTACGTGTGTTTTCTTGGCTTGACGACGTTACCGTCTTCATCCTTTTTTGCGCCCCTAAACGTTAGAGGGCAGCATTTTCCCCCTCTGCATTAGTCCAGATATATCGCGGTCTAGCTCCTTTTGTAGAGTTGGTACGGGATCAGAATTAGTCTCGATGGAATCGCCAAAGCTCGGGTTTCGACTGGCTATAATTTTGACGTCACTTTTTGTGACGTCACAAAGTAGTACGTTTAAAAAGAAAAAAAATCGGAAATTTGCTTACATAAACAACTTTAGTTACTTGGGGTTTTGCTAGCAGCCGGAGCCCAACATTAAAAGTTTGTCCACACTTGGTTCGTATCGTTAACTAACTATCCTGCAAATTTCGTTTCAATAGCTTAACGTTTAACGAAAACATCCTTGATTGTTTGCTTTGTCGCTGTAAAATTCGTCTTGAATTGCAGTTATAAGCAGTGATTGTGTTATTGCTTAGGCCTATCACCAAATAGACTGTGACATCATTATGAAAGTTTTTAGTTAGCCGTATGACTAACCCGCTTAAAAAATATTCATGACAACAAGCGATCTAAAAAAAGTTCCATGGACGTAAAGAGTTAATTTCTGCATGGTAGCAGAGTTGTAAGTCGAGCCGGGCATTTTAGGTCGAGTTCGGGCCTCAAGTTGACTAAATTTCGGGCTTAATTAGGGTCTAAGACGTGCTTTTTGTCTTAGGTGCACAAAAATATAATCAAAATAACTTGACAACATTGCTAAATTTTTCAGATCAACCTTAACTTTCGGGTTTTTTCGGGCATGAATTGGGCTTCAAATTAGTTTTCGGGTTGGGGCTTATATTTTTGGGTTTGGGCCAGGTTTGGGCCTGAGCTAGTCGACCTGTTTACAAATCTGCTTGATAGTTAATTATATCTTCTTTAACGTGAGTTTTAATTTTACCCATTGACTTCCAACGGTTATAATGAGCTAGTCTCTCTGATCATGCGGTAATCATAATTTTCTCTGATATCGGTTCAACACTCTATTGTAAATTCTTGACTATGCCTGCACCTGTTGCTAACTGTTTCGTGGAACAGGGCAGGGGCGTTTGAATACCTCATAATAGTACGCATAATTGAGCCATGCCCCCTCTTTGGAATTTGGGTAGAAAATCTGGGCAGAAAAACGGACTGAATCTGACCGTGACCTGAGTGAAGACCTTTTTCTTTTTTTTTTTGGTCTTCACCTAAATCTGGACAGAAGAACGGGCTGGATCTGAGGGAAAACCTTTGTTTTTTATCTTTATCTTTTTGACCTTCTTGTTTCTCATCTGGTTTTTATCTACCTTTTCAAATTTCTAGCTACGCGCCTGGCCCCTCCTTTCGAAAATCCTGCGTATGCCACTAGAACAGGGGTCGGCAACTTACATCCATTGGGCTGTATCCGGCCCGCGATCTCAAACTTCCATCCGAGATCCCTTATGTGACTTCTGGAAGTCGTTGGCCACGCAACCAAATCCTGCTCTGAAACTACCCCAACATTTGACGAAACCTTTTTTTTCTTAGGGTCCTCAACTGCAAATCGGCCAAAAACTACCTTAAAATTTGGTGAATACCTTTTTTTTATTTTTATTTTCTTTCAAATGATTCCAAAACGTGCAAAACTGTATTCAAATGGCGTTAAAATAGCTATTTTTTTTGGGAAAAATCACTGACATCGCACAAAATGACCCCATGGCCTCGGGCGGCGGCTGCCTACCAGCAGACCCTTGTATGTGACATGCTTAGTTGCACCAGTTTACTCAGAACGTCGCTTAAATGACATGTTTTTGATCAAATTTTTTTAAAACTTGGGTTCAATCCCTCGTTTCCTCAGCAAGATTCTCGCTGCGCCGCTCTATTTTTGCTCAAATGAACGGTTGCCATATTTTTGAAGTAGAAACGCAAAACACAATTATTAGAGAACCGCATTTTCTCCTGAATTTGAGTAAAAAAAAATCAGAAAAAACGATGTTTATTCACTTCAGAAAAATTGCAATTTTGTTCGAATATGAGGTGAAGTTAAATAAAAAAATTTAACAAAAGGTCAACATCTTCATCATAGGTTTTTGTGGATTTGAGATGAAGACCAACTACTATTCAAGCGGGACAAGACTTCAAAAAAGTGACTAATACCAAACCCATTTAAACATGCAATTAATATATGATTTTGTTCAATACCTCTACAACTAGAAGAAAATAACTAGGATTGGGCAAAATTATTGCAGCTAAATTAAAGTTCTATCATAAATTACACTGAACGTCTGCATCAATAAACGATAACTCATACAGTCTATGAAAGCTTTTGTTTGATCAAAAGTTCTAGAGGTTCACGATTACTACTTCATAATGATGTCACAGTCTATTTGGTGATAGGCCTAAGCAATAACACAATCACTGCTTATAACTGCAATTTAAGACGAATTTTACAGGGACAAAGCAAACAATCAAGGATATTTTCGTTAAACGTTAAGCTATTGAAACGAAATTTGCAGGATAGTTAGTTAACGATACGAACCAAGTGTGGACAAACTTTTAATGTTGGGCTCCGGCTGCTAGCAAAACCCCAAGTAACTAAAGTTGTTTATGTAAGCAAATTTCCGATTTTTTTTCTTTTTAAACGTACTACTTTGTGACGTCACAAAAAGTGACGTCAAAATTATAGCCAGTCGAAACCCGAGCTTTGGCGATTCCATCGAGACTAATTCTGATCCCGTACCAACTCTACAAAAGGAGCTAGACCGCGATATATCTGGACTAATGCAGAGGGGGAAAATGCTGCCCTCTAACGTTTAGGGGCGCAAAAAAGGATGAAGACGGTAACGTCGTCAAGCCAAGAAAACACACGTAACATCTCAAAACAATTCCTATTTTTGGCGTTATCCTCGTCCGCTCACCATGTCACTATTATGACGTCAAAAAAAACCAGCTCTGCTTTTACCTCTCAAAAAATGCGGACACACGTCACAATAGTTTTTACATGGAGTAAGATTACTGTATGATATTTATACTGTGGTCTTGCCCTGATTGAGCATCAGTTTCCGTTGTTTCAGATAACAAACTAGTTTTAAAATAAATCAAAAAAATCTATCATCGGAAACTATTAGCGAGTTTTCCACATCAAAAAAATTTGAAGTATCACAAAAAATCATATCTATTGTTCTATTCTGCTTCGCATATCAGTTTTCTTGCGTAACAAATATCGCAGAAGTCATCAATGCTATTAATATCCTTCTTTTTTCAATCATTCAATTAACAGCCCTGGCGTAATGACACGGAGATAGGCCCGCCAACTCGTTACATGCTTCGGCGTATTACAGCGAGTATACTGAAAGATTTGACAGATTGATTTTTGAATTGTAATCATTTCAATTGTTTTGTTAGCAATTATTGACATTGCGTATTGCTACTGCCGCATTTTGTTTTTCAATCGCAAATGTCTCACAAACTGCACCAGCAAAAAAGATGAACTTTTTGTGTGAAAGATAGAGGGACTAAAGATCTTTGAAAAACACTAAATAAAAAGTGGCCTAATTTTTTACCTCACTGTCTTACACCACAGGGTAGTAGTTGTGATATCCCACAGAGCGATTACAAGTGTCAACTGCGAAATGATATATGCGCAATTAAACTTAGTGTTAGTGCCGTGATTGCACTAAAATAAAGCAAACAAAATGTTACTATAATTGCATTTATTTTAATGTAATGTAGCAAAAGCGGTCCATTGCGTTTTTAAATAATTTTGTTCGAAGTTTTTAATTTCATACGCTAAATTTTATTGAATTGCCCTTCGGGCAAGTAAAGCCTCAAAATAACTAGCCCGAGGCGATTTCAGCTTGCCTCGTGCTAACGGGCAAGCGTTAGTTTCGAACGCTGAATTGTACTCAGAAAAACAGTCACGCTCGGGTTGCAGAGCTTGCTATGAGAGGGATGAGCTCGTAAGCTTGTCGGCTTAAGCGTCTTTGACCGACCGCGCGAATTTTATGCGCATGTGGATGATTCAATTGGTTGATGCGGAAAAAATTCGCATGTGCATAAAATATGTGTGGCGGGTAAAAGTCGCTTTACACTCTATGCTCGACGCTTAATATTGTTGCGCATCTACAATCTCAGTCGCTTAAACCTTGCGAATGTCGGTTAAAAAAATGATGCGATGGCGCTCAACTGTTTAACATGATCTGATAATATGTTAGCGTGCTCTAATTACCGGTAACATTTGAGCTACGCTGGTGTAGTGTAATTGTAACTGTAATTACAGTTTATTTGCCAAATTGCCTTGGCCAGATGATCCTCGAGTTAGGCTGCTACCTACCCACCTTCCTTCCACACACGACGAAGGCTTCATACGATTCATTTTTAATGTTAAACGCCAAGCAGGAAAGCTGCAGATATCATTTTTATGGTGTTTAGTTTAATCCGATTGGGAATCGAACCCTGGTCTACCCCTTTATTAATGTAGGCTCTATCCACTCCGCGACTGACCGGTTAAAAATGGTTTAACGCCTATCCTACGGTAAAGAATTGCCGCTACTTCTAACCATTTGCGTAGTCCATTTTCTGGCGACCATAAGCTAATGTAGCCTGTGACTTTTTGTCTAATTTTTTTTTCTTAAAAAACTTAAAAAACAAATTGCTGAGCACACCAAACGATAGTATGTATAAATTTACAACAAATCTAATATGTATAAATTACAACTATTCAAAGTCAGATTTACACAATTACTGTACAAAAAGTTTTGGCAATATAATAAAGCACTTTCACAATATAGTTGTTCAGTTTTGGACTCAACAGGCCTGTGCAATAATGGTCTATCGAGACAAAATGCTATTATTATTATTACCGATTTTACTTCTCCAATTTTTGACCAGGTATGTGGTTTCGATGCCTATTTTTTCTGAGTCATCTCAGAAAAATGCTGAATTACAAAGTAGGCAATCAAGCAGTTGATGACATCACCAAAAAATATATATATATTTAGATCGCAAATATGTAACTGTAATTGCAAACGTAGTAATTACATTTTTATTCGCTAATATGCCTTTGCCCAAAGATAGCGAGATTGGTGCGATTCCTTAGCAAAATGCACTGTTTTTGCAAGATTCAGCAATAAGGAAGAACAAGAAGCGGAGTCTAAAAAGTGACCACGTAAAAAAGCTAAAATTAAGTCATTTACTATATATTCTGCAAAAAGGACTGCTGCGTCCCTCTTGCTTACGCCTCTTTTATCATAATCATGTTGCGGTGCTCCCATTCACGACCGGGATTGCCATACTTTATGGCACAATGGCATAAAGCCAAAGGTCCCGCACTTGGATGGTCAAACTTTTTTTAGGTTTTTGTCTTTATTTGATAGGAAAATGCAGCAAAAATACCAAAAGTACCAAGGGTCCCACACGATGCAAATTTTTGTTGAATCTTGAAACTACTTTTGAGAATATATGGCTGACATCCGAAGTTTTAGAGAAGAGAAATTTGCGCTTTCTGAACACGTGCTAGATAATGAACATCAAATTGTTTAGGATAATTCGAAAATTCTTGAATTTCAAATTGACTTTACAAAACGTTTTATTAAATCTTTTTTCATAATTTGAATTTCCAAAACTAAGGACGATAAACAAAACGACGAATTCCCACATGTATTTTTCAAAACGCTTTGAAAATATTACTTGTTGTTGTTGTTTTTTCTAGGTTAGAGTGAAGTCATTGCGCCGTTTTCGTTTGTTTTGCAGGGCTAATCTAATTGTGCAACTTTATTGCTTCATTTTAGCCCTGACAAAGATAGGCAATAGAGCTCTTTAGCTAGCTTACCGAAACGTTAGCTTATTATTTAGAATTCTTACATATTTTTTAAGTACTTCCGTTTTACCAGTTGTGCTTAGAGTTATCATAATTTACCTGGTAGCTACAACATCCCGTATATCAAGATATTTTTCTTCTAAATATTTACTGATATCAAACAAAATTTGTTCTCTAGGTTTAATTACTCTAAAATCAACTAAAATCAACTTTAGCGTGGTGGTCCCGGGGTGGATCCCTCAAGCTACGTTAAAGAATATTTTTATAAATATCTACAGATATTATTCAAAATTTTAGCTTTTTAACTTAAATCGCTCAAAACAAATTGATTTTGCGGGTTCATTTTGAGGGGGTACGGGGGAACCAAGGTGCCATAAAAAAAAAGTTTGGAGACATAACTGCGTTTGCAGCTCAACAACATCACAGAAAAATTAGATTTTGCTGTTTTACCGTGCAGGAATAGAAGAATGTACAAAATTTAGGAAGAAGAAAGAAAAAAAAAAGAATAAAACTCAAAGCAAAAGTACAAAAAAAAAATTTTTAGCAGCCAAATTTTTTAGGTTGGTAAAGATAAAAAGATATTTTGAAATACCGCATATAAAACAGTAAAAAGCTTCAATAAAATTCAAAGCTATAGTTTTAGTTATTCCAAAAATAGTATGCGTTGTTTACAGTTTAAAGCAAAACGCAACATTAAATCGCTTATGCAGGCGGTATGAGTTACACTTATAGCTTCAGTTTGTTTAAATTCCGTTTTGTTTTATAATGAAATGCTTTTTACAAATTGACACTTACAATAGCATCCCGTTCTATGTAAATTTCTCTTGAGCCTTAAATCGCAGAAGGCAAATAGTAAAATACACTCACAGTACTGTATATACATATGCCCTTATAAAATTCACTTATACACTGTCTCATAACATATACTTATAAAAGTTTTTAAGTTTTATTGCTATATTTCGAGTATTTTAATTCGAATAGCATATTGAAGCGTAAGACTGAGATATCCACTATGCTCAAAAATGCACGAAGCTGCAGAAAATCTGAAAAAAAAAGATGGCTTTAGGCTCTTTCATACATTTTTTTACAGTCACAACAACAGCAGCATTAAAAGATAATACTGAAAAAACACGACAAGTTAAAAAATGAACAAAAGCAACACAACGCAACTTAAACCAGACGTTACATTATGCAGAAACATTGAGTGAATTCCCAAAATTAGTCAGCAAATCTAAAAAACACGAAAATTTATTTAAACTTTTGTAAAATGATAAAGTCGATTTCGACCTCAATGGTTTTCGGTCTTTTGAATTGGTCTTTTGCAACCGACATCGATTTAATGAAATGATTTTACAAAATTTTAAATAAATTTTAGTTTTTTTAAAAATTATTCACTGGTTTTCGGAATGTACTCCACGTTTTATCATTAACAAACCGTCTCCACAAAATCGTCATTTTCTACTTTTTTTGGTTTGGGTTTGATTCTCTGGATATTCCCACCATAAATCGCTATTGATACTTATTACACCCAAACATTTGGTTTATTGGCATTGATATTCTCCAGCAGGCACACATTTCATTCAGCAAAATAGTTACTAAAATTGGCGTTCGGCGGTGCAAGGCGCATTTATAGTGATGTTGACCACTTACAGTACAATCAAACAATTAAAGTACGTAAATGTGACCCGTTATTGAACTAGCTTTGGTTGCCTTGACAACTTTAAACTATGGTCAGGTAGCTACCAGGTTAGGTTGAATGTGTGACGTGGTGTAGATCTACTGTAGGTTTAAAAGTATTCTGGAATAATTGCTTTCAAAAGTAAAAATGCACTAATAATAGCTTTGAATTTGCTTTACTTTGAAAAAGAAAAAAAAAAAAAAAACACTAACAATAGTTTTAATTAAAAACAGTTAAGCTTTGTTTAAAAAATCAAAATTTTCAAAAGTTTCGGATTTAGCTAAGTCCATCATCAGTAAAAATGAAATCTTATTTACGTTCAACTTCAATAAAACGAAATTCTATTTGAACGAGATTTCATTTTTACTGATCATATACGTAGCTATGTCGGATGCGCATAGAATCTTTATTATTTTAAATAAGACTTTGCTTCTCTTAATTAAAACAATAGTAAGTTGTTTGTTATAATTATTTGTTAAAAGTGCGTGATAATGACTAAGCTTAGACTAAAAACGTACAGTAATGTTGAGAACTAGAATGAAACTGGCGCATTACCAGTATCAAAGAAAATTGGTTAGCAAAGGTAACATAAGTCCTATGAAGGCTAAACGCTACCAGTAATTGTAAGTCAAAACTATTAGCTTTAGTTTATTCTAAACCAATTAACTGGTGTTAATGGTAGAATGAACTTATGATAAAAGGTAATGGGCAATTGTAGTTACTGGTGCCAAACCTACAGTGGCCTTGGTCTGAATAGCAATGGCTGCTAATTTGCAGCTACAGTATACCATACGCTGTCAAAAAATGGTTTAAAGAGCAAAGACTTGGTAAATTTAGTTAGAAGAGCGAAAACGAATTTTAAGAGTTAAAACTTAAATACACATTTAGCGACCTGCTTAAATTTTTGTTCAAATGCCAAAGTAAGGCTTTAGTAACTGTATTAAAAATGTACCTGAACAAAATGCAGTTATGCAGCCAAAAAATCAAAGGATTAAACTTAATGAAGATTAGGAGTTTTTACAACGCTCATGAAAAATTTCAGCTAAGCTAAAGCAGAGCTAATAGTTAGTGTAAAATAGGTGATGCTTTCAGAAAGTGCTCGATGATATCTCAGAGCAATTAACAGCAGCTTAGCTAAAATTAAGACTTACAAACAGCAGCTTAGCTAAAGCAGAGCTAATAGTTAGGTGAAAAATCATTTTGTTGCACAACCACATGTTTCATGCTAACACAATCTTTAGGATCAGTAACTTTAGTTTTTATAAAGTACTTTCCTAATCAAGAAATTTATAGAAGTTAAACTGATCAAAAAGGTCGTTAACATTTATCAGGTACGTTAAAAGCCAGCATTTTCCAGAGAAGAGCAAAAATATTTGCAGCAAACACGCTAGTACAGTACATAAAATTTATCGCACACTCGGTTACAGTTAGTTTCTGCCATACATGTTATATTATGTATATAATTACATTTTGCACTTCAAAAATTGCAAATCATTTGGTATTTAGCATTAATGCACTTTCCATTTTACACTATCAAAAATTATGATTAGGAGTGACATATAGTACTGTTAATATTTTTACTTCAGCAACGGCAGAAATGAAAATCATACACAGAGCCAGGAGCGTTACTATAGAAACAAGCCATCAAAATTAATCTAAAAATATGAATATATACAGTTCAACAAACCAAAAATACTATTTAAAAATTGTCGATAAAACACAAATTTATTTACTTAGCGGTAAATGTATGCAATATACGTATTTATTTGACACATACTCTTCAGCCAAAAAATCATTTTAGTTGTTATTTCGAGTCGAGTTTTAAAGCGCAAAGTTGTTCTAAGTTCTCGCCTCGTAAGCCAAGGTCAAATTCGTGGTGCAATACTCAAAAAAAAATAAAGTGATATTCCGGATATTGAAAAAAAAAGTTTATTCGCAAAAACATATCTTGCGCGTAACATGATCGTGCTTCATTAAGAACTTATGCTTGCATCAGCCACTCTGTCGTTAGCAAGTCAAAAGAGCAGATCGTATGAAAGAGTAAATTACTTCAGCAAAAGCATGGTCCAGTTTTACAGCTGTCTTTGCTTTTAGTTGAAGTGTAAACGACGGGCTAATTTTTGTTCTATTTTGTTGCGTAACTGAACGATCTCTACAGAGTTCCAGAACTATTTATCCTCAAAAAAAGCATTTAAGTTGTTCAGAGAATTTTTCGTCAAGCAAAACCTGATCGTTAACTACTTGAAGTTGATGGAAGAGAATTATTATAGTTATTGTGACAAACTTACTGCAAGAATAAGGCTGAAAAATGAGCAAAAACCAAACATGAAACTAACCATGCAGTGCTACAACGATAGGATGCTTCATGCTCGTTACCAAAATATAGTCATTTCTTTTTTATTCAAAAAGAAACTCCTTCGTTCTCAAGATAATCGGAACATTAGTACAATCAAACCTATGGACAGACTTTCTTTGAAACAAAAATAGCAGTTGACCTCAACACTTCTGCACATTTTCATTCCAAAAGCAGATACCAGCGCAGCAGGTACGTTCCTACAAACAGGCGCGTAGCCAGAAACTCGCAATGGGGGGGGGGGGGGCATTTAGGGGGTCTGGGGGCAAACACCCTGTCGCCGGTTGCACGGGGCCGCTCAAAAATTTTGCATTTTTTTGCAAAAATAGCTTAATTTTAGGGCTATTTTAATAAAAAATAATGTTTTTAAAACGTAAGTTAGAAATTGATAGCGTAACATGATTCAACTGGTTGCATTAATGGGCTATGTGGGAGGTGGCTAAAGATACCATTGTAGTTTTCTTGTTTACATGCTGGTAAATCACAAAATTCTGTAATTCAATAAAACTCACACGGAGTAATCAGTTTCGTTTATATTTCATAAAGAAAAATAATTGGGGGGGACTAATGGAAAGATATTTGAAAGAAGTAGAGAAAAGTGATGGGTAATTAACTAATACTGAATACCCCCTCCCCCCTTATTCCAGGGTGTATGATATATTTGTTGATAAAACCTATGTTTGGCATCTTTACATTAGCGATCAAATTTGATTGCTTATTTTTGGCCATTTTTCAAAGTTTTCATTGATTTGTGGCTTTTATTTTCGACAAATTTGCCACCCCTCCCTGAATATATGTTTCAAAAGATGCTTTAAATCACTTTTTAGTCCATTCCAGCTCAAACAACAGTCTCAAAAGAGCTAAAAACGTGATATTTTTCTTATTCTGCGCTTTGGTTGACAGGCCAACTTTTTAGTCCATTCCAGCTCAAACAACAGTTTCAAAAGAGCTAAAAACGTGGTATTTTTCTTATTTTGCGTTTTGGTTGACAGGCCAAAGTTCAAAAGATGCTTTAAATCACTTTTTAGTCCATTCCAGCTCAAACAACAGCCTCAAAAGAGCTAAAAACGTGGTATTTTTCTTATTCTGCATTTTGGTTGACAGGCCGATAGGGGGGGCTACAGCCCCCGCCCCGCCCCCTCGTTCCATTGGCTACGCTACTGCCTACCAGTATCAGGTGTGGCATGGATGAAGCTAAGTTGACCATAACAACAAGAGCTGCCGGTCGCTTCCATTTTTCACGACCAAAATAAACATTTGCTCCTCATGCAACACGTCAACGCAGAATAGAAAAACAGACGCTGGTCAAATTATGCTATCAAAATACATGTCTCTAACCTGGAAGAGAAGACCGCAAAAAGTAAGTTACAAAAATCTCACTAGATACACTCCTTTGTCCTTCTGCCTACTGTACATATCAAACAACATAAAGCTTCTATTCTGACAAAGCAGAATTAAAAGTATATTTTAGTTTTTATCACGAAAAAGAAATAAAACTTTAGCTTCACTTTATTTTCGTTTCCATTTTTTCAATTTACATGTGCTTTAATTATTTTGATTTTAATTTACGCTGCTGAAATTGTTATAGTAATGTGATTGCTGCATCAGCAAATATAAAAATAAAAAACAAAATAGAGTTGTCCAGAATTTCGGTGCTGAAAAGTAGATTTAACATCTAGGGAAATAGAATTTAGCTTTTCTGTTTAAATCGAACGATACGACGATCAATATCGTGAGAGGTCACCGCGCGTGTCTCGAAGTCTGAGCGCGTAGCACGCATAACCTCACCACAACAATGATGATGAGACGTAGAGACAAACCCTGTCGAACGTTTGAAGAATGTGATGAGATGGAATTCGATTTTATTTGTGATAAAAAGTAGATGTAGCCGTTGGACTCTATTATGGGTTTCACTTTGTTCAATGATTCGATTTTCACTTCGTCGTCGTCAATTTTCATTACTGCATCGTCGTTAATGATGTTGTAACAAACAACATGGCCGTTGTCACGATTCTTTGCAAAAAAAGCTACTACTGATATCAGTTGGTAACTTTCTGTTTCTATTTTAATCTGTGGAATTGGAGTAACTTGCTTGCTAGCTTTACATGGCCTAACGTCTATTGGAATGTCTCTGCTGAGACATATCGCCAAAACTGCGGGTAGATCTTTATAAAGCGACATACTCTTGTGTGATGTAATCATGCCGCATTTCGAGCATTTCCTTTTTTTATTGAAGCCTTTTGGAGAAATAAGCTTTTGTAGGGCTGTGATGACAAATTCTTCGCCATCAGTATTGCTACTGTACAACGGCAAGATCAAAACACTTTGCTTTGTTGATGGCTCATAAGTGGCGCTTTTGCATATACTACATTCAAAATACTTTGTGGATTGAAACGTGCAAGATAAGCCATTATTCTCTAATACATCTACCACACCGGAGAGCCGAAAAAATTCTTCTGCATCTTGTGGAGTTCCGAATTCGAAGTTGCATTGATAGCAAGCGGAGAGAACTGCTTCTCGAATTAATTCCTCATTTACTGGGTTGTTTGACAACAAATGATTGATCAAGGTGATCAAGGGGACATTTTTTTCTACTGCTCTCTCTTTTAAGGAAAAGATGCCGTTTTGCTTCAACAAAGCCACCACTGATTGAACCGAAGCGTTAAAATAGCATGTGTTTCCAATGTTAGGAAGCCCGGGTGTTTGGCGACAAACCGCTGTACGTTCTATATTATTCAAGCGATAATCCGCTTTAGTGGAATTCGCATACAAAAAATACGGAATGCAAAATCGATAGTCGGAAATGTATTGAGCTGTTTGAAAAGTTTCTGTTCTTTGATGTTTGTCTTTCCAAATAATGTTTTCAACAACGATGCAAACACAGACACCATCACTGACATCATCGCTTTGCTTGATATCAATGTGATCAGTTTCAAAAGAAACTCTCTTCTTTTGTTCGCTGTTCATCAAAGATTCTAGAAAAGAGACAACTGCGTGAAGATCTTGTTTTGAACATGGGGGATTTTGCTCTCCGAAATCAATTATTGTTATGCAATGAGTTGCTGTGCAGTACCAGAGTAGCATCAAATGTTTTTTCCAAAAAATTGGAATAAAAACATTTTCTCGAAGCTCAATAGTTTGTCTTTTTACAGTAATTTGACTGCTATTGAACGAATATTCTTCACCAATCTTTTTTGCCAAATCGTAGCATCCCAAACTCCCGAATATTTCCTCTCCTTTTTCGGCGTTTCCTTTTTTGACCATTTTGGTTACGCATGCATCAGTGATTTCTTTTGTAAGGCATCCTGTCCTTTGGGTTGGCGAGTGTGCCCTTATTGCAAGCAACTGATGAAGAGAAAGAGAAGGACTGACTGTTAGTAAATCAAACCACGTTAATCTCTTTTTAGGGCTAAAAATAAGAGCAATATCACTCAGGCTGCATTTTGCACCAGGAGCGAATTTCCAAACTTCAGAAGAAAACTGTTTTACTGTGTTTCCGATACTACAATCAAGGTAGCTATTCAAATGGTGGCTAGAGACTGCAGCTATCTTCGCAGGAGTCACAAAAAAATTACGGCAATTAAATGCACTTGCTGGAAGATCAATTACCTGTCAAAAAACAGTACTTGAAAATCCCTTATTTGTTCTTTTGGTGCTATTTTGAAAGTTTAACAAGTTACCACAAAGATCATAAATTAAAAAATTCTTTGATCTTCTGAACTCAACCTTGTTCCGATTTTAGATTTGAGCTAATGCACTAAAGTTTAGATAGGTAATGATGTACGGGACGGGTTGTAAATAATAGGATAGCTAATCAAATATCTTTTTTGTGCACATGAAATAGTTGAAACTGTAACGCAGCAAAATATTTTTTTACCAAAAATCAATCTTGCCATATATCGGCTTGAAAAAAAAATTGCGTGTTTGGTGAAAAGAGAAAAATAATATTTTTTGGATGTTCAAATTTTTTAAGGGGAAATTTTTGTACGCTGCTTCATACACAAATTTTTTTTTTTGTGACATGTATTTAATATGTGGAAATGCAGAGTTAGTTGAAAGCATGCATCTTCATTGCAACTAAAGAAAATTACCAAACTTTTTCCAGGTTTAGCTTGAATTAACATTTTTTCAACAATGAGTTTCAGGTGGTCATATGGGACAGCTCGTTCCATATTATCAGCACTTCATTGTATGCAAATGCCACGTTGAAACTATTGCAAAACCTGAGTATTAAAAATAAAGATAAAACTTTCTTAATCAGCAAAAGCAAAAGTAAAGAATTGATTTGATTTTTTTTAATCATGGAGACGCTAAAAACAACTCCAGCAATACTATAAAAATAAAGAGTGCAAGATTTTACTATCATTTTTGTGATCGGCGATATATCTTCAGAATCACATTGCAAAGTATACCTTGGGTTCGAATCATTCACACTTGCTTTTCCATAGTAAGTGAAATTTTAGCGTTTCTGGGGTAATTTGCAATCTTCATCACTCATACCAAAATCAGTAGATCGAAATCTTTTCAAAGATCATCTACATAGCATATGCTCTAAAGTTTGGGCTCATTCGACGCTACTCTTGGACTATAAAATGGTTGTGGTGTACAGTCTACAAACGAGCAAATAAAAGTGGTTTTTCTCAAGTTTATGCGTATGCTTATATTACAATACCTTAGTTCTTCTTGCCGTTTGAACCGTTCCCGTAGTAGTTGTTGTAGTAAAAAACTGGAAACTGGTTTTGGTTTTAAATTTACGCGGTTTGCGTTGACAAGGATGGAGGTGCTTGCCTCTACTCTGTTTTTGAGTTATCAGCAATTTTTTGTCCGTCATGCCACTGCAAAACAAACAAAAAATTCTTAGCCCTATATTCTTAGCCTTAGTGCAAACAAAAATTTTTTAGCTTAAAGTGCATTGAATGTGCACACTGCACAGCCCTTTATTTGCATGAAAATTTTGGCTGTAGAGCAACCGCAAAAAAGCAATTTCTGGCTTTTTTAAAAATTGACTGCTGCAATTTTCATTTGTAAAATTATTGCCGTATGACAAATAGACATTTTGTAGTTATTAAACGCTTTTTAAGGTCGACCAAACGCAACGGCAGAAAAACTTGTTTAGAGAGAGCCAGTGCCGTTACCAGAGCAAACGAAGTGAGAGAGCACTAGAAGAAAGTGAAGGGACACTAAAATAGATGAACTTTTGCACATTAAAAATAATCTTGTACGAAAAGTTGGTTGGTGGTACAGAACTTGAGAAATGCTTTGATTAAAATGTTTATGTCTTCAAAGCAGCTTTTCGTCTGAGACTTGTTAAAAGAATTGTCAGACTGGAGAGCGGAAGAAAAGAAGCAGCTATTTATAGGAAAAAGCTCAGCCATGATTGGCTGGAAAAAGACCAATGAGAGAGCGCCATTAGTGCACCATCTTTCAGCTGTACACGAACTCTTTTTGCCCGCAGAAGGCTTGGTTATGATAAGAGCATATAGATGGAAAGGAGAGCGGCTTTGGGCAAGAATAGAGAATCTACTGTTATTATGATGTTTAGCACAGGCAGGATTTTGTGAAAGATGAAGTTCGATTGCTGAATCAGAAGGTTCTGTTTTGCTGAGCGGAAAATAAGCTTTGCCAAGCAGAATTTTGGTGCAAAACCGTATCCAAAAACAATACTTTTTTAAATTCTGCTTTTCCACGGACTGTGGCTCTAAACCATTTACTAATATTGAAATAAAGGTTTACACTACTCGTACAAAAGATGCTATAAGTTATTTATCTGGAGTTGTTTTTTCGAGCAACTAGTTATTTTTTCGAGCTGGTTTTGGCATTCGTCCACAGACCCTTAAAATATAATACTTTTTAATGAAAGTTTCTGGGTCAAAGGCTATGAAAATTACTACCAGCAGAAACAAGATTGCATCGTTGCTTGTTTCTGCTTAGGTTTAGGATGAACATATAGACTATGGGCCTCTTGATTCTATTTCAAATTTCAGGTTACTACTATGCTTATTTGCTTCGATTCCTGCGATAGTGAACCAAATATTATTCAATTTGCTTTAAGAAATTTTTGAAGATGATGATACGAAGATCGTTTTTGACATATTCTAGTAAAAAAGAATTCTGCCAAAACACTTTTAGTCAAAAACTTTTAAGCAAAAATTACGTCATCAGTAATAATTGGTGAAAGCAGAAGCGTTAAACGTGGAAGCGATTGAAAACTTGGCGTTTTCACACTCACATTAAAAGCTTTTTGCAATTTTTTAATTAAATCTAATAGTGTGACATATGCATTCCACTCATGTGAGGGTTATTGTTATAATATCGTTAGTTTACCGCACAAATGCAAGTGAGTTAATGATAGATGAAAAACAAGAGTAACAATTTGAAACAAAAGTTAATAATGATGAAACAACAAAAATAATAATGAAAAACAAATGAGAATTTGGCGTTCTACCAGCTATTCAGCGTAATAAGACAAACTAGTCCTATTTAGAAATAGAATTAACTAGTTTGTTTGTTTGTTTGTTTACTATAAAAGGATTAGTTTGTTTACTTCTAAATTTTAAAGTGGATCGTGGAGCCCGCCGGAGAGCACGGATTCGGAGCGAAGTTTGTATTTTTATCCGGAACCGGATTGTTAATCTTCTAAAATATAGGAACCACATTGGTGCCGGAGTGCTGCAATATCTTATCATTGTCATTTCGTTTTTTTGATTGATTTTTGTAAATTTGTACGCATGCAGGTCTTAACCAAGGGATTAAATAGGATGTTACTTTACTAATACTCATCCTAATCAATTTCTTATTTGTACAGTATTTTACATACTCCGGTACTAAACTATAGCAATCTTTACGTAAACATTATCTTTTAAAGCACCTTAAGCTCTCTCCGTCGATATCTTGTTTAAATAAGAGTAAAACAGAGCAGAAAAAATGGGACGATGTGAAAAAAAACAAAAACTAAGAGCCAAGATAAAATGAAAAATTCTATTTACAAGACCTTTCGACTTAAGTTATTTTCAATCTCATTCGAATAGATTTTATTGTCGTAAATAGAACGTTTTGCTTTATCTTGAGTCGTTTTTTTTTTTTTTTCAAAGCAGTACAATGCTTTTTCGTGTAGTTTTTTTTTTTTTCAGCTTTCTGCAACTACATTACTGTATATCATCACAATTGTTCAAAGTTCATGTACAATAACGTGAAGCGACCGACTCTTATCAGTCACCAACTCATCATCATGAACTTAATAATAATCAAAACGCTCAGTGTATCAAAATGTAACGGTCATAACAAAGCAGTAAGTATAATTGGGACTTCGCGTGAGTGCGTAGTATCATTGTTTTTGTTCGCGAATTTTAACATACGAGGATTGATTTGTTTAATAACTAGCAAACGGTAAAACCTAGAAAGTTGAAACTTGGACTTAACAAAAGAGTTAATAAAAGCGTCATGTGTGCCAATTTGGGGAATCCTAGGTCACGTAATCGTGAACTGAGCCTCAAAAAAGCATAAAAAATAAAGCAAATTTTGGCTTGAAAATTGTTAATTCGCTTATAATTCAAAAACCACTTGACGCGCCAAGTTGAATTTTCAACTCAATTTGGGTGCTTATGAATGCTTTATGCAAACCGACTACGGGGGCGCTCTGTCACGTGACCAAAAGTTTACAGGCCAAAAATGAGCAAAAATTTCACAAGTTTGAACCGATATATTTTGGTAATTAGCGATATTTATGAAAAATGGTTAGTGATTTTTGAGCGCACTATCAACCACCTTTCTTTTGGGTATGTTCATTTACCCCAACTTAAATACTATTTTTCTTGTTTTGCATGTTTTTTCTTTCGTTTTCTTTCATTTTTCTTTGTCTTATGCCGCTAACTACCGGTACTTTTAAACCGTTAAACACACTGTATTCAAAGTTTGAGCTATTGAAAATATCGGGGAGAACTAGAGTGCGACTGAAATCGGGGATGCCAGGTTGGGGGAATCCCCCTCAATCGGGTCTCCCAAAATTTTGAACTTTTAAAATGTTCGAGCATTGGATCTAAACCGTTGGATCAAATTTTTGGAATGGCAGATATTAAAAATAAACTAAACCTAACAAAAATTGGGGGTGTCACGATGGGGGGGGTTTCCGCAAACGGGCCCTCCAAAGTTCAAACTTTTTAACCTTTTGTGCTAGATACATGAAATTTTTAAGGTGTGCAAACATAAACAAAAGATAAAATTTGACAAAATTTGGGGATACCGAAATGGGGGTCCCCCAGAAACGCGGTCGACAAAATTCAAACTTTTTTATCACTCACACTAGACACATAAAAGTTTCAGGGTAGGCAAATATAAAAAAAAACTTTGAAAAAATTTGGGGGTGTCAAAATGGGGGTCCCCCTCAAACGGGGCCGACAAAACTTTAAACTTTTAAAGCATTAGAGCTAGATGGATCAAACTTTCGAAAGGAGTAGATATCAAAAAAGAAACTAAACCTAACAAAACTTGGGGGTTCCAAAATGAGAGCATCCCTCCAAACGGGGCCCTCCAAAATTCAAGCTTTGCAACCTTTTAAGCTGAACACATAAAATTTTCAGGTGAGACAAACATGAAGAAAAGACAAAATTTGAAACGATTTAAGGATACCGAAATGGAGAGACCCGCTTAAACCGGGCAACCTAAATTCAAACTTTTTAACCACACATGCTAGACAAATGATATTTTCAAGGTAAGCAAATACGAAGAAAAGATGAAATTTGACAAAATTTGAGAGTACCAAAATTAGGAGGTTTTCCTCAAACGGGGCCGCCAAAATTCAAAAATTTTAACCACGCATGCTAGACACCTGAAATTTTCAAGATAGGCAAATATAGAAAATATGAAATTTGACAAAATTTGGGGATACCAAAATAAGGGATCCCCTTCAAACAGGGACGCAAAATTTGAACTTGAAATACTAACGCAGGACTGATGAAATTTTCAGAGTAAGTAAATATGATAAAAAAATAAAGTTTGAGAAATTTTTGGGGGTAACACAATGGGGGGGTCCTTCAAACGACCAAAATCCAACGTTTTTAATTGCATAAGCTAAACACAGACAAAATTTGGGGCACCAAAATGGGGTTTTTCAAAAATCAAACTTTTCAACCATTCAAGCTAGACACATGAAACTTTCAAACTAAGTAAACATAAAAGAAAGATAAAATCGAAGTAGGTAAATAAATTATGATTACTTTCAGGTGCCACTGTTGGAGATTCCTCCTCAAACGAGCCTTCAAAAAATTTAACCACTCAAGCTAGATAAACAAAATTTTTAAGATAGGTAAAAATACAATATGAAAAAATTTGAGGATCTCATACTGTGGGGGTAATCTAATTGGGTTGCCCCCCCCCATTAACTACAAAACCTAAACAAATTAAATTATTTGATAGGGTAATATCAATCAAAGATTAAAGATAACAAAATTTGGTTGGCCGCATTAGGAGACCAAGCCAAATCGGCCTCTTAAAGTTTTAAAATCTGTATTACGAAGTACTTCAGCGAGACATATCAAATTTTAAGACTTAATACAAGAGAAAGATAAAAAATGCCAAACTAGGCAATGCAATGTTGGAGAATTAGCCCTTAAATGGACCTTCAAACTACAAGATGAATTCTCACAATTAATTGGTTGTTACAAAACTGATTAGTTGTTGGATAGCCAGATGCATGTATTGTTAAGTTGCAACCGTAGAATTTGAGTTTACTAATATTGTTATGTTCCCAAGTTTAGCTTATTTGTTATGTAATATTATCATTTACGTTTATGTATTTAGATGTAGTTAGAATTTAAAGTGAATAAAAACCATAGTTTTGGTCAATTACGACAATTTTATCACTTTATTATGGATAAGTTACTGAAACCTAGTAAACTTGAAGTACTTCCTGAAGAGCCAGAAGCTATGAAAATTTATGACTATTGGAAGAAAACTTGCGACACTTTCTTCACTGCCATGGAAGCGGCTACTCCAGAACCTGATAGAGCAGGCATTAACAAGCTTGGCTTACTCACAAACTTTTTCTCCCATAGAACCTACGCTTTGGTGGCTTATGCTCCCGACTATGCTAGCGCCGAAACTGCACTACACAATGCTTACCATAAACAGAAAAATCTTGTCTTCGCGAGACACTTGCTGATGAGTCGTACCCAGAACTCTGGTGAGAGCATTGCTGAGTATCTACACGCCCTGAAGCAACTAGCTAGGGACTGCAACTTTCAAGCGGTTTGTGCTGAACAATATCGAAACGAACGAACCAGGGATGCTTTTATTCATGGAATGACTTCCACTGCTATCCGTCAGCGGTTTTTAGAAGAAGATGAACCCACGTTTCAAGATGCTGTAACCAAAGCCGAATTACTGGACCGAGCGCAAATGCAGTCAAGTTTCTATGTGGAGAAGTCAGCCGTATAGTCCGCCTTGATACCTAGCTTGAAGGAAGATGCTGATAGCAAATTCTCAATGCGGATAGATACTGATCCAAAGCGACATAGAAAATGTTATTATTCTTGTGGAGGCAATTACCACTCCGGTGGAAGAAATCAATGCCCAGCAAAAAACAAAATTTGCAACAACTGTGGCAAAGAAGGACATTTCGCTCGAGTAAGCCGGAGTACATCCTCCAAATCTGCTATGGCTACTGCAGAAAGCAAATAAAACGACACCCCCCACCTCTCGAATCGGAACATTTACAGCTGCTGTCAATTGCGGCCGGTGCTCAATCTTGTTTAAGTTCTACTATTATACCGGCTGAATTGAATGGATTACCTGTCAAAAGTTTATTGGACACTGGAGCGTCTGAAAGCTTTGTTAACGAAGCCGTTGTTAGAAGCGCTTAACTTGAAGTACAAGGAAGGCCGTCGCGCGTTTCTATGGCCTCTGATAAACTTACTGCACGCGTCGTTGGCAAGGTTTGTAACAATCGTTTGCTGCAAGGGCGTGACTACTCCAATGTTATGCTTAATGTCATGCCAGGACTTTGTGCAGATGTTGTCTTGGGCGAAGACTTTTTACGTCCGCACAAAGAAGTTGTTATCAAGCTTGGAGGCCCGTGAGAGACCTTATTCGTTGGAAAAAATTCTGTCTATGGTGTTGCGGCATGTGAAGCCAATTGTGATCGTTTGTTCAGAAATCTGAAGCCCGAATGCAAGCCAATTTCCAGCAAGTCTCGAAAATTCAACGAAGATGACAAACGTTTCATTGCAGCGGAGGTAAGAAAGTTGTTATTAGATGGTATAATTGAACCATTCTTCTCTCCTTGGAGAGCCCAAGTGCTTGTAGCTCGTGATGAACGTCACAAACCTCGGATGGTCGTGGATTCCTCTCAAGCTATTATAATAGATTTACATTGTTGGACGCATACCCGCTGCCTAATATTGACAAACAAATTGCTAAAATTGCCAAAGCATCAGTTTTCAGTACCTAGGACTTAAAGTCAGCATATTATCAATTACCATTACATGCTGAGGACCGACCCTATACACGGCATTTGAAGCCGAGGTCAAACTGTACCAATACACATTCCTTCCATTTGGCGTGATTAATGGAGTCTCTTTTTTTCAGCGTTTTATTGATTTTTTGATTGAAAAATACGAGTTACCTGACACGTACGCATATCTCGGTAACATTACTTTTGCGGTGTTGATAGTGTAGATCGTGATGCTAAACTGAATTCTTTATTGAGTGCTGCTAAAAATGAGGGATTAACGTTTAACGAGGATAAATGTAATTTCAATCAAAGAGAAATTAAATTGTTGCGTTATAGTGTTTCTCATGCCAAGATTAGGCCTGATCCTGAGCGCCTTCGCCCGCTTCTTGAAATGCCTCTACCTCAAACTAAAACTGAGCTTCAGAGAGCTTTGGGTACGTTCTCTTATTATGCACGTTGGATTCCTGATTTCTCGTCAAAGATTCGACCGTTAGTTCAGTCAAATGTTTCTTCTTCTTTTCCGCATTCTCTTGAAGCTACTCAGAACTTCTCTACTCTTCGCCGTGACTTAGCGGCTGCTTGTGTTACATGTATTCGAGAAGGTGTACCCTTTGTGGTTGAATGCGATGCATCAGAGCACGCCCTTGCTGCCACCTTAAACCAGAAAGGCCAACAAGTCGCTTTCCACTCCAGGACTTTTTCAAAATCTGAAACGCGATACTCCACGGTGGAGAAAGAAGCTGTTGCGATCATGGATGCCGTGCGAAAGTGGAGTTACCTTCTGCATGGAAAACATTTCACTTTGATTACCGATCAGAGAGCAGTTTTCTTCATGTTTGACTCACGTCGATTAAGTAAAATCAAAAACATTAAAATTCAAACTTGGCGAGCCGAACTTGGAAATTTTGATTATGAGGTAAAGCATCGCCCAGGTAAACTCAACCTTGCCCCTGACGCCTTGTGACGTCTTTCCTACCTGGGTCCTATCGAGCCAGACCTTGTCCAGATTCATGAACTACTGGTCCACCCTGGTATTTCGCGCCTTTCCCACTTCATTAGAAGTAAAAACTTACCCTATTCTGTTGAAGAGGTAAAGAAAGTCTGTACCAACTGTCGCATTTGTGCTGAAGTCAAGTCTCGATTTTACAGTAAACCTTCAGAATCATTGATCAAGTCAACGCACCCTTGGGAGAGGGTTAGTGTGGATTCCAAGGGGCCAGCTGCAGGGCGAAACAACTACATTTTATTTATCGTAGACGAGTTTAGCCGCTATCCGTTCGCATTTGCCTGCAATAACATTTCTTCTTCTACGGTGATCAAATGTTTAAGTCAATTGTTTTGCTTGTTTGGTTTTACTGCTTATATGCGTAGTGACAGAGGTTCAGCTTTTATTTCTAAAGAGCTTAAGCAATATCTTAACTGCAGAGGAACTGCTACTACTACTAGCACCCCATACCACCCTACCGGAAATGCACAGTGCGAACGAATAAATCAAACTGTCTGGAGAACAATTTTGCTTTTATTACGAACGCACAAGCAACAGATTTCATCGTGGGAAGCTGTTCTACCTGAAGCTCTGCACGCAGTACTATCCCTGCTCTGCACTGCGACAAACGCCACTCCCCATGAACGATTAATTTGGTTTTCGAGAAGGAGTATGATCGGAAAATCTCTCCCATCTTGACTTATCCCACCTGGACCCGTTCTCGTAAGGCGATTTGTAAGAAGCAAGAGTGACCCTCTAGTTGATGAGGTAGAATTGCTGGAAGCCAACCCCAATTTTGCCAGAGTACGTTCTGCCTATGGCCGAGAATCCAATGTTTCCATTTCGGACCTTGCCCCTTGCCCATCACACACAATTGAAAACACTAGCGGCAGTCCAGCCATTAGCCAAACCACTCAGCTATCGAACAGTTCCAGCTCGACATCACCTGTGCATTCTCAAGATAAGCAGCAAAACGATGTTGAAAGTACCAATCTGCCTGGAGAAAACTTGCACATTGACGATTATGTCATTTCTGAATCTCCGTCTCTTTCTTCTGACAGCTCTCCTGCACCTCCAAGGCGTTCAAGTTAAGTACGCAGACCACCTCAACGATATGGCCATAATGTGTATGACGTATAGATTAGTGTTTTGTGCTTATTCTTCTTTATTGTGTTGTTGTTTTTTTTGATAGGGGGAAAAATGTCGTAATCTGGTATCGAACCTGGCTATCTGAAGAAGAGCAACTGCTTCAACAGTGTTATAGTGTAATTAGAGACGCGCGATGCAAAGCGCGGTACTCGAAAAAGCCGTTAATTTGCAAATTATTTTCTGTTACGCCTTTTCCTGTGTTACAAAACTTGTTAGTTGTTGGATAGCCAGATGCATGTATTGTTAAGTTACAACCGTAGAATTTGAGTTTACTAATATTGTTATGTTTCCAAGTTTAGCTTATTTGTTATGTAATATTATCATTTACGTTTATGTATTTAGATGTAGTTAGAATTTAAAGTGAATAAAAACCATAGTTTTGGTCAATTGCGACATTGGTATCACAAAAAAGTAGAAGAGTCAAACTTATGGAATTACTGCAATATTTAAGACTTTGAAGTACTTGGGCTTAATAGCTTTGTTTTAAGCTGGATGGCCGAGTTTTTGTTCCAAACTGTCACTTGTGACGTTTAAGAAATCTTCTACTTGCCTCTTCAAAGTTTTTGAACTACTTTATTAAGAAAGCTATTGTACTAAATAGTGAATGTAATACAATTTACTATGCAATATTTTGGCTGTTGGGTCGCACTGCAAATAGCGTTTTCAGAATAAGAATAGCTGTAAAATGCATGCATATTTCTAGCCGTGGTTAGTGGTAAGTCTGGCTGAGGTGATAAATTCGCTGGAATTTTAAAGATCACTGTATGTTATTTCATAATAAAGTGAAAAATTGTAAGGAACTCCTAAAGCATTTTGATTGACGTTACTTGATTATTTTGATAACTTTTTAGACCTTTAAATTTGGAGAGCGACTAACCTCACAGCTGATAAAAGAACTAAAAAGAGCGCAATGTGCAAAAAAAGTCGTAAAGTAAGACTCTGCAATATCACATATAAATTTCAAGATTTTTTTGTTGTTGCTGAGTTTTGTTTGCGTACTAATCTTTTTCCATTCTCATTGCTAAGGCGGGCATTGTTTGGTTTAGTTTTTAAATTTTGAGAAAAATCAGTAGAATTTTTGTATATGTGCTGATATAAAATTCTACTTAAAAAAAGTATTGCAGTGGGCTAGTTGAGGTTGTAGATTTGATATGTAGGATAATGAGTCAAATTTCTGTTAACAACTGCGCTACGCTGCTAAGTAAAAATTCAACTAACTCCTTAAAAGTCGAAACGAGAACTAATAAATACCTTTGCTAGACATTTAAATTTTGAAAGCCGTTGACCACAAACCTGATCAAGTTAATGGAAGCTTATGAAATTCGAAAGCAATTTATTTCAGATCTGACTATCAACAACCACAAACACGCTTTACGCAATTGTGAAGTTCTTTAGTTCACAAAAGTTAGATGTTTTTGCAAAGTCCCTGGATATCGCTTGCAATGTCACAATCTAGTTTCAAGTACTTATTGTTGTGATTCGCTCCGTCTGATTTACGCTTGACTCCAAATTTTACCAATTGAAGAACTACACAAATTTTAAGTTGCTAGTGTTTGCATACTTGCAATCAAAGTAATAACCACCCAGTAAAGTCTTTTTTAATTATTCTTCATAAACAAACCACAAATCAAATTGAAATACCTGAAAATAAAACTACTTGCACAAAACGCACAATGCACATTTTCCGATATCAATGTAAAAGTTTATAAAAGGTGGTCAAATGCCAAGTAGTCAAATTTTGGAATTTTGTACCCGACAACACAAAAATTCGTTTTTATCAATCTTTTAAAAATATGCTACAACAATCTTTTGTGTTTGCAATGTTACAATCATAATCTATCTTAATATGTTCGTAACCTATACCCGTACTTTCTCACTTTCCTAGTCAAAAAACTTTAATCGCTGAAAAACAAATATATGATTAATTATAAATCAATGGATTGGTTTCAAAAAAAGACTACAAATTCATTTGTACTCGCAGTTTCGAACTTCACCTCAAATACGCGTTGATAACACATACCAATTTTTTTTGTTTTCAGTTTGACTAAAACAAAATTGTTGCGTAGGCAAGTCGACGTAACAAATATCGATGTCCATCAACCAAGCTTTCATTTTAAGAAAGTTTTTGTCGAGCAGTTGATTCGCAGCCTGTTGTACAGTTAAAGCTACGTAGAAGTAGCAGAATGCGACAGTTACAGGACATAACCAGGGATGTGTGGGGTATATATGCGATCCCTCAAACAGAACCCCCAAAACTTAATGTTTTGTGAATAAACTTGAAACCAAGACTTTTTAGCAGATGCAGCTAAAGCCAGAATGCAAGCCTTATAAATAGATATATTTTCCTTTGAATTCGGTTTTTATTTGTGCATTTATTTATTTATTTATTTTTATTTTTTTAATTCGGAAATTTATTGCTTTTCTTTAGAAAACAAAAATAATAATTATTATGAAAAGCGATTAGCATTTGCAAAATTTGTAAGCTGGTTGAATAGTTTAGCTGTTAGCGTCTATAATGGAAACTCAAATTTAATTAGTTTAAGTAAAAATAAAATGAGTTTATTTGATAATGTGAACAAAGTAATTGACACAAAAAAATGTGCTGCTGTAGCAGCGAAGTTTTTATAATTGCTTGCTGGTTAAAGCATGTTCTCGTTGCGGTAGAAATACCTCAAAAAGTTTTCAGAAAAAAGCTTATGGAAAAAAAGGTTTTTGCTCTGACAAAATACTCCCGAGGGACTTTCCCCTCTGCTTGATAAGATGGACAGCTAAAGAGCGCTTATTGGCAAAATAATTGCGCGCTCTTACGGCGATAAAACTTTATTCCAACTGTGGGCAAACTGTGGCTCGTGGACGTAAATTTTGTGGCTCTTGTATTGAATCGTAATATTACAAAAAAAATTAAGATTTTACTTTATGAATATGTTGTCTCGTGTTTGAAATTGTTTTCATTTATTGTTGTATTTTAGAGTGATAAAACAAGTAACTTATATGTTTTCATAGCGCTATCAACCAAGGTTGTAACAACTGCAATGACGAATTGCAGTATATAAACACTTCAAAGACCGCAGTCAAGTGTGAATGTTGCCTGGTAGGGCAACAATCATTGTGTTTGTCTGTAGCGGAGCCAGGGAGGGGCATAGCCCCCCCATTGGTTTGTGGACCAAAACGCAGAATAAGGAAAATATCACGTTTTTAGCAATTCAGAGACTGTTTTTTTGCACTGAAATAGACTAAAAAGTGATTTAAAGCATCTTTTGAAACATATATTCGGGAGGGAGGCAATTTGTCAAAAACAAAACTCATAAATCAATAAAAGCTTTGAAAAATGGCCAGAAATAAGCAATCTAATTTGATCGTTAGTGTAAAAATGCTGAACATAGGTTTCATCAACAGATATATTATAAACTCTGAGAAGAGAGGAAGGAAAAGGAGGTTATTCAGTATCAGTTAACAGAGGTGGAGTCAAGGACACAAGGCTCGAGGCCAAGGCCAAGGCCAAGGTCAAGGACAGCCCTTCCGAGGACAGACCCTCTCGAGGCCAAGGACAGGAATGCTCGAGGCCAAAGCCAAGGACCAAGCGCAAGTGTTCTAAAAAAAAAGGTCTTCAAAAATTTTTTTCAGGCGTTCTCCAGTAAAAAGCGCCTTCTTCTAAATTTTTTTTCAGGCGATCTACAAAATTTCAACTGTTCAAAAAAAAGTGCAGTCCTCGAGCCGAGGACAGGCCAATTTTCGAGGACTTGAGGCCTCGAGGCCAAGGCCAAGGACTTGAAAATGTGTTCTCGAGGACGTCCTCGAGGCCAAGGACGTCCACAAGGACTCCATCTCTGTTAGTTAATTACCAATGACTTAACTCTCAAATGTTTTTTCACTAGAGTCCCCAATTTATTTTTCTCTATAAAATATAGACTACTCCGTGTGTTTTTTATTGAACTATTGGATTTCATAATTTATCAGCAGGTAAACAAGAAAGCTAAAATTTTTCGATTAGCCACCTCCCACGTAGCCCATTTATGCAACCAGTTAAATCATGTTTGCATTGCCAATTTCTATGCCACGTTTTAAAAGCATTAATTTTCATCAAAATATTCGTAAAATTTAGTTATTTTTGCAAAAAAATGCAATTATTTTTGTGCTGGGGGCTCCGCCTCCAGACTCCCAGGCCCCAAAAAGCTCCCCTTAATGCGATACTTTGGCTACGCCTCTGGTGTTTTTATTACTGCTATGTTATTTTGTTTAAACTGATTTTGTGGCTCGCTGGTGTTTATGGTTTTCGGCAAGCGGCTCTTTCTTTGAACAAGTTTGCCCACTCCTGCTCCGCTCTAAAAGGGTTAATTAAAGCAATTCGCAATGACAAGCTTCATCCAAAATTATGCTCAAACATAAAATTTTAATATAATCATAACTAATCCACAATAAAAATAAACAAAAACTAGCAACTTGTAACCCCTTTGAGATAACACCAACACCTCAAAATGTAAGTCTGCAACATATTGTAATCTGGTAAATGTTTTCATGAAAATATTATCTCAACACCTGTCATTGGACAAGAGTATCTATGCTAAGGCACAAAAGAAGCCGTGCCATCATTAATAGCTGCTTATATTCTACTGTTTTGGGACAGTCTAAGTTTATATTTTACTGAGAGTAATGTGCAATAACAAAATATTTTTTTGTCAAGAATCACCTAAAAATCAAAAATTTAATACAGTATAATCTTAGAATAGCACATAAATTTGGGAACAAGCGGAACTGGCAATTTGAGCTCCGGTAATGATTACACAACGGGCTCTGGGCAGTTGTTGAGCTCATTTTTACTTTGTTCTTTTTATATAATAATATATAAATATTACAATACAATTCATATTTTGGATGCTCACTCGCAAAATGCGTTTAGTCAATTAGTAACTCAGAACTAGTCCAGATAGGAAAGAATGTCACTTTAAATTTTTTAGCCGCTTCGAAATGTACAGTTATATTTAAAAAGTTAAAATTATTTCCGACAGTCGCACATCAACTTTTTGAAGTCATTATTGCATTAGATGAATCTTACTGTATATTTTTCTTTTCAAAAACTTTGATTTCTAATAGAAGCTTTAAAAATACGCTAAAAGTTTAAAAGTTTAAAGTTTAAAAATACGCTAATTTGTTACGAATGAAGAAGATACAAATGTTCTCTTTCTGCGCCGTCAATAGTAAACTTTGCATTTAAATACCAAAGCTAGCTACCACCATCTATATGGCAAGTTTCTGGTGAGTTACTTGATAGCAGGCCAAATTTATGTCACTGAAAAAAACAAACCAAAACCGAATTCTTATAATTTAAAATCTTTGTCAGTTTTTACAGACTTTTATTTAGCATTTAATTCTAATGTTTCTAAGAAACTACTGATTTAAAGCCTGAAAACAAGCCCTATGCCTTCACCATCAGTGTTTTTGCATGCATTTACATATAGCGCCGGTCCGCGATTTTGACCTCCAGCGATTTGGCTAGCCGCGCGATGACGGGACGTGCAATCCATCAATAGACTCCCTCCAATACATGCTAAATTTTGTTTTGCCAAAAACCTATATCTTTGTTTTGGAGTTGCCGAGTGTCGTCAGTAAATGGGATCTGTTGCTAAAAAGCTGGATATTCAATACTTCGTTTAATCAAAATTCTAAAACTTTGCTCCGGACCCCGTTGGGGGAGCTTCCAGAGCTCCTCTTGTATCCCCTACTTAGTCTTCATGGTTAAAAAGCAAATTTGATCTGTGTCAGAAACAGGCATGTAGCCAGAAATCTGCAATTGGGGGGGCTGTTTTGGGGGAATAGGGCCAAACAAAAAGATTTACCTCTGAAATGGAAACGGTTTTTGTGTCCGAATTTAAGTGAAGACCAAAAAAAGTCTTCACCTGAAATTGGAACGGTTTTGTGTCCAAATTTAAGTGAGGACAAAAAAAAGTTTTCTTGAACACCGAAAAAAAAAAATTAAACATATTCTGCATGCCAAATGCCAGTGGGATGGCAGGGCTACTTTCAATTCTAGTGCAAAAATCAGTTTCAAAAGTGCTAAAAACCTGTTATTTTCCGTATTCTGCGTACCAATGGGAGTCGAAGGCTGTTGCCCCCCTCCCCGCTCACTCTGGCTACGCTACAGCACTCCGGAAAAAAAAAATTAAACTTATTCTGCATGCCAAATGCCAATGGGGTGGCAGGGCTACTTTCAATTCCAGCGCAGAAATCAGTCCCAAAAGTGCTAAAAACCTGTTATTTTCCGTATTCTGCGTACCAATGGGAGTCGAAGGCTGTTGCCCCCCTCCCCGCTCACTCTGGCTACGCTACAGCACTCCGGAAAAAAAAAATTAAACTTATTCTGCATGCCAAATGCCAATGGGGTGGCAGGGCTACTTTCAATTCCAGCGCAGAAATCAGTCCCAAAAGTGCTAAAAACCTGTTATTTTCCGTATTCTGCGTACCAATGGGAGTCGAAGGCTGTTGCCTCTCCTCCCCGCTCACTCTGGCTACGCTACAGCACTCCGGAAAAAAAAATTAAACTTATTCTGCATGCCAAATGCCAATGGGGTGGCAGGGCTACTTCCAATTCCAGCGCAGAAATCAGTCCCAAAAGTGCTAAAAACCTGTTATTTTGCGTATTCTGCATGCCAATGGGAGTCAAAGGCTGTTGCCTCTCCTCCCCGCTCACTCTGGCTACGCTACTGGTCAGAAATGTTATTTAAAAGTAGTTGGAATTTCAAACTCATTTGCAAATAGGGACAATTGATACTTGTATACACGTGCACATTAGAGTTACGATTTTTTTTGTCAGCTAATGCCTGATGTTGGAAGTAATAAATTTTTGAATTTTAATGACGATATCATTTTCTTTTTGCTTAACATTACAAAACCCATCCATTGAAAGAATCTTATGACAAATTTAAATTACCCATTACAACCGAACGAAAATATTTACGTACAGCATGTACCAACTGAATCAGCAAGTAACACATCCAATCATACAAATTAAACTTGTTAGTGAAGAGAAGTAGCTTGTTTAAGGTAACTTTTCAAAAACTTAGTCGGCAGCGAAGCCAAATGGGTAAGGGCGTCGTTTTTACGACGACCCTGATCGAATGATCTGGGTTCAACCCGCACCCTAGTTACGTTGTTGCGACCTTGGATAAAATGCTTCACGATGATTATCTTTGCTTGGTGGAAGCAGCAAATTCAATGGACAAGCAGCAAATTCAATGGACAAGAATTCGAAGAAATCTACAGGAACATTGGATCATCGGAAACTCCTAAGCAGGTGCGGATTTCTCCAATCACGAAGTAGTCCTGGTAATGAAAAGCGTGCGGATCGTCCAATAAGTTAGCGTCTGATGCTGTCCGGTGACAGGAGAATAAATATGCGCTACAACAACAACTTTTTAATTTTTTTTTTCGTGATACTCATTTCTCTTTTGGCTACCACATTTGATTGTGCTATCTTAACTGCTGATGGAACATCAGCTCGGGTCTACGACTTTTAGGCACGGACGTTTAGGCGCGGAACCTTTAGGCGCCGCCAATTAGGCGCTGGGACTTTTAGCGCCTGGACTTTTAGGCGCCGAGACTTTTAGGCGCCAGAGGTAAAAAAAAAATTTTGTCATTTTTTTCAAGAAATAAGTTTTTTTTCAAAAAAAACTATTTTCTTGAAAAAAACCTTTTTTTTTCTACAAAAAAACGTTTTTCTTCACAAAAATTTTTTTTTTCTTTCAAATGACAGTCTTTTTTCAAATAAAACTTTTTTGACAAAAAAACTTTTTTCAACAAAAAAGTTTTACTGTGATTAAAATGTTGATATTTTCGAAGCTTTTCATCTGATATTTGTTAAGAAGAATTGTCAGAATAGAGAGCGCAGGAAAAGGAGGGGCTGTAGGAAGAAACCGAGCAGTGATTGGCAGGAAAAAGATTGCTGAGAGAGCGTCATTTGTGTACAACCTTTAAGCTTTACAAGAATTCTTTTTTCAGCAGAGGGCGGGGTTAGAAGTTTTGATAAAACTGACTTCAAAAGCAGATAGATGGAAGCAGAATGCCCACGGAATCCCCCCCCCCCGTGGCGCCGGGCCTGCCGATCTTAACAAAAAATCTCCTAATATCACGATTTAGCTTAAGACTTTTTGAATTTAAGAATTAATTAGTCCTATAAAAAATAAACCAATTTTATTACCGAATCTTTTTTTTCTGCAAGAGAAAAAATACGCTTCGACCCTAACTTGTTTCAACTGATTTTATATTTTTCAAGAGTTTTGATTTGATTTGGCTTGCTGCGTGTGCCAATATTGCACAAGCAACTCGTGTCAGTGCGCCGCAAAATTTGAGACCGCTGGCTGGAGATCGCATGCGTCTGGATCAGGTAAAAAAAACTTTGCAAGTAGGTAGTGGAAAACATTTTTTGTTATTGAAAAAAATGCAATTAGAAATCAATTTTTTGTAAAACTCTTTCCGCTTTGCTTCCATCTATCTGCTTTTGAAGTCAGTTTTATCAAAACTTCTAATCCTGCTCTCTGCTGAAAAAAAGAATTCTTGCAAAGCTTAAAGGTTGTACTTTTTCCAGCCAATCACTGCTCGGTTTCTTCCTCTAGCCACTCTTTTTCCTTCGCTCTCTATTCTGACAATTCTTCTTGACAAATATCAGATGAAAAGCTTCGAAAATATCAACATTTTAATCAAAGTAAAACTTTTTTGTTGAAAAAAGTTTTTTTGTCAAAAAAGTTTTATTTGAAAAAAGACTGTCATTTGAAGGAAAAAAAAAATTTTTGTGAAGAAAAACGTTTTTTTGTAGAAAAAAATGTTTTTTGGAAAAAAAACTTTGTTTTGGAAAAAAACTTGTTTTTTTTGAAAAAAACTTATTTCTTGAAAAAAAACTTTTTTTTGGAAAAATTTTTTGAAAAAAAATTTTTTTTGACAAAAAATTTTTTTTTTACCTCTGGCGCCTAAAAGTCTCGGCGCCTAAAAGTCCAGGCGCATAAAAGTCCCGGCGCATAATCGGCGGCGCCTAAACGTTCCGCGCCTAAACGTCCGCGCCTAATAGTCACGGTCCGTATCAGCTCAATGTGTCTGAATGCAATGTTTTTGGCATGCTATGAAAAGCTACGGCTGGTAAAAGAAGGTCTTGGTTAGTATATCGATTTTTACTTTTTTTAGTAATAGTGGTGCTGACTAACTCAAGCTTCTGTCCACACAGATACGGTTTACAGTAGATAGCTTTGTACTGGCTTGTCTTAAAATGACTGCAAAATTTCGCTTTTGCGTGAAAAAAAATTTTTAGGGTGCTGTTGTTGTTTCACTGGCAAAAATTTAGGTTCGAAAAAATTAAAACACTTGCTACCAAAAATTTGTCAGAGGACACCCACCAAAATATATAAATTATCCACAAAAGCTTTTTTAACGACTATATGAGCTAATATGTTTAACTATTTTGAGCTTTGTTGCAGGTTAAATCATTGCGAGTACAACGCGTAGTTTTTCAGAATTTTCTTTTCATTAGACCTTGTTATTTTGCGCCATTAAAAAATCCATATTTAGTTGGTTGTTTATTTTTTGTTATCATTTAATGGTCATTGACCTAAATGTTTAGTCAATCACCGAAAAAAAAAAAATTGACTATTTTGATCACTATGATAAAAAAAAAATTGAAAAAGTTCTGCCAAAAAACTGCTTTTTTTCAACAGCAAAAATGATCTTGAGATTTTAGGAAAACAAAAAAAATTCACAAAATCGAACATTTAACCTAAAAGTCTTAGCGAAAAAATAAACCCAAGACCCAAATAATATCTGCCAACAATATGCTTTTTCATATAGGCATTTTGTACAAATTTTTTAATACACCCTTATGAGGGAAACTTTTGTTCACCGTATTTCATCTTTCAAAGTTTGTGCCTATTAAAGGCGGTGAATCATCCAGCCAATTCCAGTGGTTTACAATAGCTAAAATTGAAATATATTTTTTGATATTTTTTGTTTTAATTTTGGGACTGCGGTTGCAAAGATATTCATCAAATACAAAAAGATGTCCCCCCGAAAAAAGTATTTGGAAACTCTGAGTTTTGATCTTCCCGCCAAAACCACAGTAAGCCTAATGGTTTAGAGAACTGTGGTAAGCCTAATAGTTTAGAGATAGTTTATTTCTAACTAGTTTAGGCCTAATTAGGCCTAACTATCTCTAAACTATTAGGCCTAATAGTTTAGAGATAGATAGGCCTAATAGTTTAATAAGATTACAGTAGGCCTAATAGTTTAGAGAACTGTGGTTTTGGCGGGAAGATCAAAACTCAGAGTTTCCAAATACTTTTTTCGGGGGGACATCTTTTTGTATTTGTTGAATATCTTTACAAACGCAGCCCCAAAATCAAAACAAAAAATATCAAAAAATATAGTTCTATTTTAGCTATTGTAAACCACCGGAATTGGCTGGATGATTCACCGCCTTTAATTGGCTCTTTAATTTACCAAAGCTTTTTTATACAGCAGTTACGTAAATTTTTAATGCACTCATTTAAAAAGCAAATTGAATATGCAAATTAAGCTTTCAAAAGTTGCATAGCAGATTTAGAACATAAATTTTTTGACAACTGTGAGGTAGCTCAATGTGAGGTAAGTGCTACCTCGGTACCGAGGTAAGTACTTACATCACATAAGTGCTACCTCAGCACAGTTATGAAAACATTATGCTTTACTGATAAACACATATTTGTTCCGAGAATCAAACGAAAGATTGCAGCAGCCATCATTCAGCTGTATTTTGTGAATTTTGTTCGCAACTACAGCTTTACTGTATCGTTAGATCGCTTTCTACTAAATGTAATGCTGAAAGAGCAACCTTACTATAATTCATTAAAGTCTTTTGGCAATTACTACGTAGAATATTGGCAGGCCTATCTAAAAGTTGGCTTTTTGAACATTTTGCATGGATTTGTTTTTTATTAGTTACAAAAAATTTTTGTTAACACTCAAAAATTTCACGTCAGTCTCCATTACCAATATTAGTAGTCTCCACTATTTTTTAAAGTTTGTTTGTGATTCTTTGTACCATACTACAGTATTAACAAGGTCCGCAGACAGAGCCTATTATCAGGTGGGGCTCATAATTTACAGTTGAAAAGCAGGCCAAATTAAAAAAAAGATTTCACTTGTGGCTAGCGAGACAAAATTTTGGAGCAAAATAAAGGTCCTTCAAGCATGTCAATTTTGTCTGCAAATCTGCTAAACCAACCATAACTTTGGTGTTTCTAAGACGGTTTCAGCGTTGCTTCAACCCTTCTGGCTACGGTCCCTATTGTAATTATGAAAGTATTTAAAAATCAAGCTGTGAAATTGCTTGAAAAAGCATGTTTGACATGTTGAAGTATGCCAAACTTCTGGAAAATTTCAACGTATTGGGAGCGCCAGCTTTTTTTTGTTTCGGAATAAAGTATTAGTGTAAAAATACGTAATGTATAGAAGTTTATTGATTGCAAACCCAGGAATTTAATTTCTTTACAAAAGTTTAAAAGTTCATAACCCTAGCGCACACGCAAGGAATTCGGCACGTAAAAAAGCAACCAATGAATAATTTTTGCACCTTCCTAAAAAAAATTTTCATCTCGCTGAACACCAGACTTCTAATTGCGGCGCTGCATCTGCAAAATCTAGCACAAAAAACTAATTGCCGTAAATCCCGGCCATAGAGTTTTGGTTAAAAGATCTCTTGCACTACTTGGTCTAGTACAGACAAATCCCGTTAGTCGGACTCTATTTGTTTCAGTGATTAGCGTGCGATTAGCGAGATTATCAGATTAACGAACACAGTGCATTACAATGCAGCAATTCCGTGTTCCTTGACAATTTGTGTCCGACGACGGGGGTGTCCGATTAACGGGGGTCTGATTAACGATAGTTGACTATAGTCCGAGCAGCAACCAAGTTTGTTTTTTTACCAGGCCTGCTTTTTCGCACAATACGTTCATAAGCCTAGAGTTGAATTATTTAAATTGAATTACTTAATATACTGCAATTGTCTTTTGTATTAATATGATAACAATTGTCATTGCAATTGTAATTACTGTCTCTTTCTACATCTATATTAAAAGCAATTTTTCATAGGGATTTTTTTTTGCAGGCTATGGACACTGGCTTGCCTAGGATTAAGGTCAGAAAAGTCAAAACGAGTACTTAAAGTCCAAAAACCAAAATAGTTCTTATCAAAAATACTGTTCAAGTTACACTGTTATAGTAGGCTATACTCTATTTTTCTTGTTTTGATTCAAACGCAAGGAAAGTAGGAAGACATTCAACTCACCACAGGAAAGCTAGGATATCCTGAACCGATGGTGAACAGCAGCTTAAGATGACTATTGGTGTAGTTCCACTTTCTGTCGTGAATTAAAGTTGACTTATACATTTAATTCCACGTTTTGCTTTGTCTTAAACAGTTTACACAGCTTAAAACTAAATGGACTTGTACGGCTTAGCTGAATATTTCAAGTTAAGAAGTTTTGTATTTGTATCAACTAATAAAAATAAGTTAACTCTTCTCTACACTGGCTTTGAAAGCAGTGGAGCCGAGGACTTGAGGTTCGAGGCCAAGGTCCAGGGCTCGAAAAACATCCGAAGCCAAGGCCAAGGACCGACTTTTCGAGAACAGACCCTCTCGAGGCCAAGGACAGAAATGGTCGAAGCCAAGGCCAAAAACCAAAAACACAAATTTTCAAAATTAAGGTCGGCAAAGTTTCCATCATTTTCAAACACAAACGTGTTTAAGAAATTGCATCTTGTTAAGTTTTTGATGATAATTCGACAAAAATAGTTTCCAAAAATAATGAATGTTATTTAAAAGTTTTACACCTCAGCAGCAATGTTAATTACGTTCCGTAGAGGTATCGTGGAAATAAAACAAGTAAGGTTGTAACTCGTGAATTGGAAATGGGAATAACTGATATAACTATAAATTCTTAACGTGGAAATGGTCAATTCTTTACCTGGAAATGGACTTAATTTTATTAGTTAGGGCGCCGGTGCAAACGTCCACTGATTATGGATCCCCTCTCTTTCAGTAGTTTCTCAAATACAAACCTTTATGTTTGGTTAAATGTTTTTCACAGAATTTTTGAAATATCAAATCAATCAAATCAAATCTTTCATTATACTCGCTGCAATACGCCGAAGCGTGTAACGAGTTGGCAGGGCCCATATCCGCGTCATTGCGCCCGGGAAATAAAGCTCCTTTCGAAGAAATGTTGCAGCGGTGGCGAGCCGTTGGCAACACTGTATCCGATATGACCGGCCCGAGATTTGAACCTCAGACCTCCCGCTCCAGAGACGAACGCGTTATCGCTCGACCAACTGGCCTGTTTTAAATATCATAGTTTTAAATATTGCATAGCGACTGTAATATTGTTATCTAAAAGTAAATTTCAAAATACTGTAAACTTTTCGTTTTGAAATGAAATAGCTACAGTATTTGCAAGCTCAAGAAAAATTAGTAAATTTTTTTTCAGAAAAACAGAAATTTTTGTGACTTTTAAAAATCACCCACTTAGGTTTTCGAAGTAATTAAAAAAAGAAAACACCATAAAAATTAAGTTGAAAAACTTTAGTTTTGTCACATTTTTACAATCCTAATTTTAAGTCGATTTTTTTCTTTACGTTTTAGTGCATGTAATATTTCTCCATAGTTTTGGATCTAATGCCTATCGATGAATCAGCGCATTCGTTTCGGCCGCCAAAGATGCTTTTTTGCCGAGCGGTAACGCGTTCATCTCTGGAGTTGGAGGTCTGAGGTTCAAATCTCGCACTGGCCAAATCGGACACAGTGTTGCCAACAGCTCGCCACCGCTGCGATATTTCTTTGAAAAAAGCTGTGTTGCCCGCGGGCGCAATGACGCGGATATGGGCCCCACCAACTCGCGACACGCTTCGGCGTAATACAGCAAGTATAAAGAAAGATTTGATTTGTTATATAACTGCAAAAAGGAACTTGAGAATACCAGCAGGGCCATGTTATGGAGAAAAGCATTTGAGACATTTAATCCGGGGCCCTCCTTCAAAAGGCCCTCAAATTGTAGAAATGTAACAATTAAAGTTGTCTTTCTTATTTTCAAACAAATTAGTATTTGCAATTTATTATTATTATTATATAAAAAACAACAAATTATTAATATATAAAAGAATATCGCAATATTCGCTCGGGTATTTTCAGAACAATAGTTGTTGTTCTCAAGAAACCTTTTGTTAGTTGCATCAATGCATCAGGACTATACTACATATGTAACATATTCATTATGGGCCATCCCAGGTAACTGAATTGCATTTCATTATCATGCGCATACTTTCTTCTGATTCCACATTCACATAAGCACGGTCATTTTTTCATGTCAGTAACTCAAAAATGTTTGTGTCCAGCCTCTCGGATCCTTTGCTATGGCCCTGAATGGTTTTAGTGTTTTGCTGTTTGTACCACTCGCACCGGAAGTATTAGCAGAAATAAAAAAAACTATCTTCACTGCGTTTTGATTTCTCATTCTCCGATTAAAGCTTTTACACAAAGCCATTGAAAATAAGGTTTAGTATGACTTGAGTACCACATATTATTTTTCCAATAAGGAAAGGAAAGGAATTGACAAGCCGGAAGTCATAGGCGTAGCCTAGGGGGGAGGAAGCAGATGGCTATGTACCTTGCTTCTCTTTACCTTTAACCTTAAAAATTTAGTTCCTATAAATGGCTTTAAGAACGTGCAAAATGTGATCCAAATAGCATTAAAACAGCCATTTTTTCCAAAAAATTACAAAAATTTGAAAAAAATTACCCATAACCTCCGACTGCTGGGGCCCCGCCCCTAAACCTCCGTCTGTGATACGTCTGAGTTACATTAGTTTTTTCACCGCGCCTCCACAGTTTAACACATATTTTGAAAACATTAACTTTTGGTTCAAGTCCTCCCTTTTATAGCAACATTTTGTACGCACCAACCCAGGCTCCAGGCTTTTGATCTTTCATTCAAAGGTATTTTTGTCTCATAAAAAGTCTCTCCTTTTGAAAACTTTTGATGAATCATGTTTCGTGTGATTTGCGGATTGCCATCCATTCAAAAATCCTGGCTACGCCAAGTCAGAATTCAAGAATTTTTACGTTTGGTTATTTTTCTTTTTAACCAATCAAAAAATAATGCTGTCCTTGAGCACAAGACACGACATTTTTGAGGACTTGTAGTCTTCGAGGCCAAAGACTTGAGCTTCGAGGCAGAAGTCAAGGCCAGGTACTTCAAAATGTGTCTTCAAGGACGTCTTTGAGGCCAAAGACGTCCTTGATGACTTTACCTCGGTCATTTGACCAACAAATTTTACACGGAGAAAGTGTAAAATGCTCCCATATCTAACTTTTAAACCGGAAATCGTGAATCAAAAAATATGGTATGCGATTTGCGGTTTACTATAAATTTTAGAAAAAGTAATTTTAAGTTAATGGTGTCATTACAGTGACGCAACCGTCATATTTAGGAAAAAGGACGGCATTTGTTTTTGTTTTTTTTTTGGTTAAAAATAGCAAAATGTTAATTTAAACTAAATCATAAAATGGCTGAGCCAAAGTGATTACGTCTCAGAAAGACAGAAACGCCTGGTATTCCATAATAAAACGGAAACTACTGGTAAAAAAAAAACTTACTGGAAATCAAAAAACTACTGGTAATCCACAATAAAAGCTGAAACAATCCTAAGAATTTAAGGAGCCAATTTAAGGTTGGAGGCCGCGTAATGTGTATTTTATTACGTGCTGTTGAGATGCTATATTTCTGCCACCCTTTGTGCTAATTCGATTACCTTTGAAAGTAGCCTTGTGCTCGATTCTCTTAGTAGGGCAGATCATCATAAATTTTAGGGGTTGGTGGCCATTACCAATTTCTAATTTTCAGTGAGAACGAAATGTAAAAAAAGTTTAACTTGTATAAGTAGGCTTGGAGAACGTAATGCTTTTCTGAACTAGTAGATTAGTTTTGGATATTCCCCTTTAGGAACAATTATTGCTTGCATAAGCATTTACGTTGCCCAATTCATACCAACGTCTGGGAAGGGGTGGATACTTTATTGACAGATCAAGGTTACAGCTCAGTAGTCCGCATGAACAGCAACGATAAGTTAACAACATGAAATGAAAACGTCCTCGGCCTGTAATTAAGCCAAATTAGGTACTGGTAACAACATCAACTCAGACTCAATTTAAACTGCTGCTTAGAATCTGCACCAGTATATATAGCGTTTATATGTCCAGTTTTAAGGCTAGGTTTCATAGCTCATTGCTGAGTCATGCCGAAAAAAATGCTGAATTACAAAAGAATCGTGCAAATCAAAGAAATGTATGCATCACTACAAATGTATTACCACAAACACCTTTGTAACAGTATAAACTCTTCGATTGGCACCGTTCTTTCGCTTTTTGCACATTTTTAGCATAACCCTGCAGTAAGCAAGTACGGGACTTAAAACTGTGGTTGAAAAATAGACATCTAAAAAAGCTATTCAACTTGATAAACACTAGCTTACTAAATACTCAGGCTATACCAATACTAAGCTCACAAAACCTACGTAACTGTGCTGACTGCAGGCAGAATCTCAGAATAACCCGGCCTTGAACTGCATTCAGGGCAAAAAACGTGTTTTCAAAGAAACTTCGAGAAGCAGTGTGGCCATATTAATTTAAGTGCTAAATACAAAAAAAATATAGCTCATAGTAAAAAATTTATAGCACTGTAAAAAGAGAAGTAACAAAACTTTGGTCAAGAACAGTACCTTTTTCTGGTTTTTCTTCAACTTTTTCCCAACATAATTTTTTCCACAACTCTTAATTAGCATTTCACTCACTTGTCTGCTGAGTGAAGTGCTACTTCAAAGTTGTAAAAAAATTATGTTGAAAATCTGCTATGTGACTTCTAATTTTTTTCCGACAACTTGAAACAGTAAAGTTGCTTTAGTAGTCCTACCATAAGTCTTCATCGCACGGGTTATTTGACGTTGAATACCATTGATGAAAACAACTGTACCGTGGCTGAAAAACTCTACAACTGACAATTCATTCACGTTTCAGGCTTAGTGTATTTACGGTACACAAACGTCTAACCAGCTAAATGTAATACAATACTCCACAAATTGTAGTATTATGATGTCACTATAAGTTTCGCTTCATTAAGTCAGATATATACCGGTACCACAAAATACTGTATTTTTTTTTGTTTGTTTCAATTTGGTTGATCTTCTAAAAGCCGGTTATTATTGTATTGTATTCGAATTGCATCTCTTTTGAAATTCAAGATTTTAATTGCCGCGCCTGCCATCTAGTGATGAAAATTTTAATGTGTTGGGGAATTGATGTTGCTGCTGAAAATAACAAACTAAATATTGAATGTTAAAACCGCTTTATTTTAATAAAAGTAATTTTTTTGCAACTAGAGTGAGTAAAAAAAGTTATACTCTTCATTATACTTGTGAATTATGCCGAAGCTTGTCACAAGTTGCCGAGTCAATCTTCGAGTCATTGCGTCTTGGCAACACAACACTTTTTGAAAAAGCGTCGCAGTGATGACAAAAATGAGTCCTTTTGACCGAGTTTAGATAAGTTTTTAGACTGAATAAATTGGCCAGTTTCCGTCACACTGCATTATTCACCGCCCCTAATGATTTTGATAAAAATCGTTTTGTTTACCCAAGAGCTTGAAAGACTTACTTTGGAATATATGCAACATGTTGGTTGGAGGCTATGTTTAACCTTCCCAATGCCAATTTGTACGAAAATTGGTCGAGCAGCAACGCATTCGTCTCTGGAGCGGGAGGTCTAAGGTTCAAATCTCCGGCAGGTCAAACTGGACGCAGAGTTGCCTACGGCTTGCTACGGCTGAACATTTCTTCGAATTGAGCTCTGTTGCCTGGGCGCAATGACGCGGAGATGTGCCCCGCAAACTTGTAGCACGCCTCGGCGTAATACAGCAAGTATAAGGAAAGACTTGATTTGATTTGAAAGAGGAGTTTCACCAAACTTGGATCAGTCACATAAGATGGCTGATTACCTCTGTATCAAAAATTATTTTTCTAGCTTTTTGCAAACGACACTGATGTTACTTAAATACTTACGGGGCATATATCGACTCCATTTGTTTTACAAGAATCCTCTTTCATTTATCGCTTGGATTTTTCGACTCTCTGATGGGAGTATTTAGACAAACTTATGATGTTTTTCTCCGGCCACGCCATGAAGCATCAAAAATTGTTGAAAAATCTTTTTATGCAATTTTTTTAGTTTAATCGTGTTTTTAGCGAAGATTTACTCGACTGAAATGAATGCAAGAGACCAACAACCTAAAATTTAATAAATCTGGTTACGAACTCGTAGTAGTCCTTTAACGGAGCCCAGGCGATTAAACCACTCTCTACCATCAATGCTCAGGATTAATTAATTTTTTCCCTCTTTTTGTTGCCTAATTTGCGCTAGAGTTGTTGAAACAAGTGCTGCTCAGGATTAACTTGCCACTTTTTACGAGGTTACATGACTGTCTTTCATTTGCTTGAATGATTAAGTCAAGCATTGTAACTTCATCCAAAATGTTAAATGAAATCGAGTTGAGTTGTTTGGGTATGTTTATCATACTTCTTCGTTATACGGCACGTAGTGCAGGAAGTATCTGTAAACCTTCCTTGGAAAACCTTTTCTTAAAGTTTATTTTTATTGCAATTAGTCGCAAGTATAAAGCGACAACTTGCAATTAAGAATGCCATTGATGCAGTAATCGGACTAAACACTAGGATCATGCTGCAAAGTTATCGATCGGACCTTCGAATCCATCAGAGTCGTAAACGGGCCGACTAGTTCAGGTCTGAACCCGGCCCGAACCGAAAACTAATTTGAAGCCCAAATCATGTCCGAAAAAAACCCAAAAGTTAAGTTAGGTCTGAAAAACGTAAGCATTATTGCCAAATTATTTTAATTATATTTTTGTGTACTTAAGACGAAAAGTACGGCTTGGGCCCGACTTAAGTCCGAAATTTCGTCAACTAGAGACCAGAACTTGGCCCGAATCTTACAATGCTTAAAGGCAGCAGAAATTCAGCAGGTTAAATTTTCAATCTTGTCCCATAATTATTTTTGCAATGGTAGTCGGGTAAACCTACGCCAAAATAAGGCCCAAACTGGAAAAATTGCAAAAAATGATTTTGTAACAGTTTTGGTTCTACATGACGTGGAGAATAACCTAAAAAAATCTACCAAAACTCACTCATCAAAAAGTTAAAAAATTTAGAGATAAAATAGAGTAAATCTCACAAAATCAATGGTCGTTGAATATATACCATGTTACATAAGTGCACAAGCCAAAATGCCTGAAAAATAATTTTTGGCTTGAATTGGATCTATACTCCATAGTTTTTGAAAATACAGTAGCAAATTAAACGATGACGTCACATTTGAGTTTATGAAGTAACTTCTTAACCAAAAAAGTGTATTTTGAAGTAAAATAATGGTGCTCAAACGCAAATAAAAACCAAAATTAAGAAATTTTTGTAACTAAAACAAATCAGTTGGCTAATTCAAAACAAAATGCAATAATACTTCCCAAATTTTTAACAAAAATCTTAACATGCTGGCTGCAATGGATCAATATTTATAAATTGGGGGCAACATCGGAGTTGGTGATATTGCATTTTTCTTCTTTCTTTCATGCAAAGCTACGCAAATATTTTTAGTTACGTAGATAAAATGACCTTACATATGCCGAAAAATGTTCACCGTACATTAATGACTTCCAGTTATTATTAATGACGTCATGGCAATTTTTGTTGTATTGAGTGCCTTTGTGGTCTAGTCAGAAAGAGGAAGCATATTTACAGTGCTGAATAATTTTGAGAGAGGCTAAGACAAGGGGAATGGTCAAGAGATTTCTAAACCGAGAGTGCTCAAACTATTAATTTGGTGAACATAAATTAAATTTAGTTAAGGGGGTTCAGGACAAGAGCACTTGGGGCATTGTTTCACAAAATGTTTAATGATTTTATGACAATATGTCAATATGACAGACAATGGGTTTGAGCCGTCGTGACGCCTTTCGTCTTTGCTAAAGGAACTCTTTAGACGACAAACGTAAATTTTGTTTTATTAGCCAAAAAATTCAATTGGAATCGACCCCCCTAACCGTTTCTATAGGCTATGTCTTTCAGTGCAAAATGACTACTTCAAAACTTTTCGCCTACAACTTACCAACCACCATTACCCAGTAGGCTGTTAACTCAGTACTTGAGACCTACAAAATTTACCACTGGTGAAATCTACTATCAATTACCGAAATCTACAAGCTAGGCCTACCCACCCACCACTAACATTGCAATTTGGTCTGCAACAAAGTTAATTTGAAAGCAATTTAAAAATTGGTACCAAACAATAGTCCAATATTGTCAAAAAATGCAAAAATAATGCAAAAGATTACTTACGGGGCTTTACGCAATGGAAAATTTTAATAAGAGACCCCAAAGTTATTCTAATTAAAATTTTCTATCCACATAGCACTATCTCAGAGTGCTCAAACTTAAAAAAGTGAGCGAATTCAAATTTTGAGAAAGGCTAAGCCAAGGGTCATGGCCAAGAGATTTCTAAACCGAGAGTGCTCAAATTAACGGTTTGGTGAGCGTAAATTAAATTCAGTTAAGAGGGTTCAAGACAAGAGCACTTGGGACATTGGTTCACAAAATGAATAATGATTTTATGACAATGTGATAAAAAATGGATTCTTATTTTGAATACATATTTATTTACGCATTATAGTGATATCCAGCGTTGTTTGAGTTTTTCAGTCGGGTTATCCTCAGCCCGAAATTCCGGTTCATTGACGTTTCATTGATGTCAGTTTAGTAAAATATTACTGTTCTTAATTGCTTATTTTATGAATATACATTCAATGTTTTTAATAATAAGAATAAAAACATCTATAAAATTGTTAAAATTATCCCCCATCAAGCTGTTGCGCCGGTAGAGTTTTCAGAGGGGAGGACAACAAATCTAAAAGTAAACTTTTAAGTAGAGTTTGGGCGATTAAAGAATTGTTGGGTGTTAACCAACTAGCAAATTCTTACTTATTCCAGAACGCTAAAGGGCCGGCGGGGCCGTGGCAATAACGGGCGCTCTCGCCCCAAAACGCAAGCGCGCCGACAACCGTCAGGCAGCTACCAGCTCGCTAAGGCACTGGAATAGAGGAACAAAAGCACTTATTTAATGTTTTTAGATAGCCTAAATTTTTAACACAAGAATGTAAAATTTACCGTCAAAAATGTCTCAGATTTTATGTGTGTTTTGGGCTTTAATAATGGACCGGTTAATGAAGAATTGAGGTTGGATACGACGCATGAGGATGGGTGCACTTAATGGATGCGGACACATCAGAGAATACAAGTTAATGAAAATGGGTGCAACACTTAGATGTGGCGCAAAACAACTCAAACTGTTTTTTTGCTAAATTTTGATGCTTTGTTCCCCTGAAATGGATATCTGGTTTAATTTTGTGCTCATTGAATTGTGCGAAAGTTATTTATTCATCAAAATCATTATTTAAGAATGATGTGATAAAATACTACAAGAAATGCTTTTCTCCAGCGGTTTTCCGAATTGTTTTTTAACAAGTGGTTGCAATGTTTTTTAAATGTTGACAATCATTTATCTGATCATAAGTGTAGTGAAACTAATCCTGCGTTATATTTGAACGTACCTTATATTGGAAAAAATTGATGATTTTGATTGTTTTACGTTTAGTGGGTGACTCGTAACCTTGATATCGCTTGATTTTGCATTTTATTCATTGTAGTTAGTCCTAAGATAACATGGCTAGATATTCTAACTAAGAACTGAAGAGGCCTGATTGAAGGCAAAAACGTTTGTATTTTAATTGCTTGTAAACAAATAATTTGCATGAACGCAGTAGCCTTGCTGTTTACAGCCTTTACTTGGTTAAAGAAAGTGTCCACTTTACTGAAGTTATACAGTAGATATCTAAGAAGCAATTATTTTATTTTGACATAGTTTGAGGGTACTCTCTCCCCCGGAAGCACAAGCGGCGGTAGCTTCAATCAACATCGTCGGTTGTTCAATGTGCTTGCTTCACAGAAAGCTACCATCTAGATATACTGTAAAATAACATAGTACTTCATCCAAATTTATTACGTTCTTACCATGTGCGGCCAAAAACATGTTACACACCGCCATGGGCAGCACGCTATTTGTGGAAGTAGGTTTAGATTTAGAAAATATGTCAAACTTCCCGTCGAAATCAATCACAGACCATAAAATTTTGAAAAAACTAGAACCCTTACAGCCGGTTTGTCTTTCGACTCGTCGGGAGAATAATCTGCAAGGTGAAAACTGTACTGTCAGATAAAAAATTAAAATTTAAACTACAAGAAGCAACGACCTACCCAAAGTTTAAGATTTTTTATCAGGTTGGTATTTAAGTTAATAAAATCCGAAAATCATTTTTATACTTTGTACCAAAAAGTTTTGTTGCAATGTGTGGAAATGTCTTTTTCTGTTGTTATAATCGGAGCTAAAAAGTTATTTTAGAATATTAATCATGTTATCTGAAAAGATTTCTATTAGTACTTTTGTCGAAATATTTGTTTTAATGCGGATTTTGTTGACAAACTAAATTGGTCGGGTCCTCTTTTTTGTTATGCTGTACTGACATTTCTTTTTACGCTGAAGTTACTCAAAAGTTGCCGCAAATACGTGAAAGATTGCGTCGTTAAAAGTGAGAACTGAGCACTGAGCAGTGTTGTAAAGCGGTGATTGATACTTCTTTATAAATACTTCTTCTAGAGAAATAAATTTTGAAAGCCGTTAACCTCAACAGGGGTGCCGGAACGTTAAAAGGGCAACGGGGGGGGGGGGGGGGGGCAGCTTTTTCAAGGGGCCCTTTCAATACTGTACGCACAGTCATTACCACCACCATTGCAGAAATACTGTCAAACAATTAAACATTTCACCAAAGCCGAAGTACTGAGTACGTCAAATACACAGTAAAAAATAACAACAAACGAATTACCAATTAAATAAGAGCAGTCTCTACCCCAGGATGGCATCTGAGGGGCAACGCCCCCAACAGCCAGTGGCAAGGGGTCTGGGGGCGGAGCCCCCAGCGCTCGGAGATTTTGCAATTTCTCTGCAAAAATAACTTAATTTTAGGCCTATTGAAGCAAAAATTAATGCTTTTAAATTGTGGCATAAAAATTAGCAGTGCTAAAACATGATTAAACCGGCTGAGTAAATGAGCAGATTGGCTATGAGGGCGGTGGCTAATAGTAAAATTTAAGCCTTTTTATAACAAGCTGGTAAACCTCAAAACAAAAAAATCACAAATTTTAAACTAATTCGTCTGCATTTACAAAACAAGATAATTTTGAAAATGTTTATTTCCACCACATCCCACATCTCCATCCCCTCTGAGTATTTTGCTGTTAGGTCTGGACAAGAAAGGAATCTTGCTCCAGTTATTGCAATGAATTTTATGTGTTACAAGTTTTTCTTATATTAATTTAGTTTAGCAGGGGTCCGGATCACCTGAATTCGCCTCTGGTAACGTCAGCGTTAATTGTTCCAACTAGGGCTACAAACAAACTTAAAAATTTGAATGTCTAGCGCCAGAGTAGCGTGACTGGAGAGGCATAAATAATTTTTTGGGGGGCACAAAAACTTTGTACCCTCGAATTCGTGAGTAAAGACCAAAAAAAACAAAAAAAAGGTCGTCATCGCATCAGAGTTGTAAGTCGGACCGGACTTTTCGGGTCGGGTTCGGGTTCGGGACTAAAGTTGACAAAAATTTCGGGCTTGATTCGGGCCAGAGATTTGATTCGAGTCTTTAGTTCACAAAAATATAATCAAACCAACTTGGCAACATTGCTAAATTTTTCAGACCTAACTTAACTTTCGTTTTTTTCGGGCATGATTTGGGTTTTAAATTAGTTTTCGGGTTCGGGCCTGGTTTTTGGCTTATATTTTCGGGTTCGGGCCGGGTTCGCGCCTGAGCTAGTCGGCTCGTTTACAACTTTGCACCGCAGAATCTGTAAAGAATGGTTTTTGCTCACGAATTCTGGGGTGATTATCAGTATTTTGGGAGTATCAAGCCTCGAACTGCACTCCAGTGGCACCGAGCCTGTTACTTTGTTTGGAGCACAATCCTCGCTTAGGGGGATACAGTTCTCATTTGGGGAGGCACGGCCCCGGAATGCCCCCCTTGGCGTCGGGCCTGAGGCAGTGCCGTCGCCAAAACAAATGAAGTGAGGGGGCATAAGCCAAAAGTGGAGTGTCATAAAAATTAGCAAATAAAACTAATCTTCAGATCGTATGGCTGCAACTATGCGTAATTTTAAAATAAGGCCGGCAGCGCTTCTTAGCTCGTTTCGTCTGCGGCCCATTTTCGCTTAAAAAATCTACTATCTAAAGCAATGAATGCTACCAGACGTGCAACCAGAATTTTGCAAAGAAAAGTGAACCAAAATTAAATTTCGTTTTTCCACAAAAACTGCCTGATTTAGCCCCCGTGCTGAACATATTGATGCAACTCAAACGTGTCACAGACGGGACATAGTCACTAAATATTTAGTGACTATGAACGGGGCTTGGGGCGGAGCCCCAGTCGCTAGGCGATTTTTGTGATTTTGCAGCATAAAAGTAGCAATTTTAACCCCATTTTAATCACATTTCACACTTTTTGAAGCCATATGAATAACTCAATAGCTATAGTTTTGAAGTAATTTCAAAGAATTAAATTGCTTAGCACCTTCAACCCCGTACTTACTTCAGGTCAAGTCTAAAATACTTTTAAACGCTCGAATTTTAAGGAAAATTTTTTAAGTGAGTTGGCTAAGGAGGCTTAAGCCCCTTCACCTTGGTTGCGCCACTGACTGCGACCTCAAAATCTTGAGTGTGCTCTAAAAATCAAAACAGCTGGTCTTTGAAAAAAAATGTACCACGTACCAGTAACGATTCTGCAGGCTTACATCTAACTTTCGCGACAGATCCGTAAAGGCGTGTTAATAAGACGAAATATTGTGTCAGATTTATGTGACACAGCAGTTGGTTGCCAGCAATTTCGCAAAAAAATCGAGAAAACGTCAAAGAAGAATTATGTTTGAACGTGCTTATTGCTTTTTCCATCATTGTGTGTTGCTTTGTCACTGAGTAATGTTCCAAAAACAGTATTTTGAGCAAACCTAAATGGGGGGCACACGCATCCATTAGGGAGCACGGCCCCACTGGCTCCCCGTAGCGACGGCACTGGCCTGAGGCCTACATCAGACATTGATCCTTGAGTTCTTAATTTGAAATTTTGTAGCACTCTGTATCTTCGTAGCGTAAGTTTAAACTAATGGAACTAAATCGGATGTCAGAGCTCACTGGCTAACCAAATACATTCCACAAGATTGCTCTTTTATTTTATCGGTACGTTATTTATAAATCATTCAACACACGCAATTTATTATTATTGATTTCAATGAACTTTTTAGCGTCAATCAATGGAGAGTAATTTTGCTTACAATGAAAGATATTTTTTTCAGAAAATGAAAATTGTACTGCAACGTGATTTAAAGCGACAAAAATTTTTATTACTTTTTCTTTCCAGAAAGGGCTCTGTTGGTTGACAAACCACGAAACTTTAATTCCTTAAATGCTTCTTGTAACTCCAGCACGCTTTCGCGTGCCATCAGTTTAAACTGACGATAGAAGGATATGAGTTAGGTTTCATTCAATTGATCAGCTTTCACGAGCTAGCAAAAAAAAACGTACAGTGTAGTGTAGCTTACTGCAAGTTGCTACTAACTTTTTACTGTGTTAATTGCTGTAGTGCACAATTGGGTCATTTGTCGGGTCTATTGTTCACAAACCATTAACTGTTAGATCTATTGCTTATAAACAATTAAATTTATCCTGCTTTTGATAAGCGAGCTTTAAGATTAGTAAGCGTTTGCTTCGTTACTATTGTACTGAAATACAAAGGGCAGTAATGCTCCCCTTGCCCCTTCTGATAAAAGGGCAGGGGGGGCAGCTGCCCACCCTGTCCCCACCCCCCGTTCCGGCACCACTGAACCTCAAGCCTGTTCAAGTTATTGGAACATGACAATATTTGAATGCAATATCTAATATAAATCAGACTATCAGCGATCATACTCACAAAATACATGTCCGCTTAACGGAATTGGGACGCTAAACTGCAGTTAAATCTTGTAGTTCATTAAAGTTTGATACTGTCGCTGTTGTGAACTCGTCACTGTTAAAAATTTTCGTAATATTTACTTTAACAGAAAGGGTAACTAAATTTACGTTTTTTTAATCACAGGTGTTTTGGTACATTTTACAGTGAAAATTTTTGTAAAATTTGAATACAGCTTAATAAGTAACTTTTTTTTACGGTTTTGTCAGTTTCTTTAACTCAATTATTTTGTAAATTTACATATTTTTTCCAGAGGTGGAGTCGAGGACACAAGGCTCGAGGCCAAGGACATAAAAAAAATCCAAGGCCAAGGCCAAGGACAGCCTTTCCGAGAACAGACACTCTCGAGGCCAAGGACAGGAATGCTTGAGGCCAAGGCCAAGGACCAAGGACACAAGCGCAAGTGCTCTTCAAAAAAAAGGCTTCACAAAAATTTTTCAAGCCATCTCCACAAAAAAACGTTTTCCAAAAAATTTTTCAAGCGCTCCACAAAATTTTAACAATTCAAAAAATAGTGCAGTCCTCGAGCCGAGGACAGGCCAATTTTCGAGAACTTAGGCCTCGAGGCCATGGCCAAGGACTTGACCTTCGAGGCCAAGGCCAAGGACTTCAAACTCTGTCCTCGAGGACTCCACCTCTGATTTTTACCGTAAAGTCCCATAACTTTATTTAGAGTATCTCGTTTTACTTTAAGGTTTATAGTATTTTTTTTACATTTTTGTTGTAAGCAAAATTACTAAAATAATGGTATTTTTTTGTACCGTAACTTTTGCTGTAATTTCAAAGTACAATTTAATTTGTAAGTACTTTTACGGTTATAATTATTATTTTAATTAGCTAATTTGTAAAATTAACATATGTTTACGGTAACTTTTCGAACGGTTTATTAACAATGAAAAGTTTTACTGTTATGCTTGCCTTATCTGCTTTAACATTTTAATTGTCAGCAAAATTACAAAATTTTGGTACATTTTTGTACTGTCACTTTTGCAGTAACACTACAAGTTAATACGTAATTATTTTTAAGGATATAATCTTTGTTTTAATTAGCTAATTTGTAAAATTAGCATGCATTAATCGTGAATTTTTGAACGATATATTTACGATAAACAATTTTACTATTAGTTTTGCATTAATTGTTACTACTTTTTAACTGTAAGACAAATTACAAAATTTTGTACTGTCACTTTTGCAGTAACTTTAAACCACAAGTTGATACGTAATTATTTTTAAGGGTGTAATCTTTGTTTTAATTAGCTAATTTGTAAAATTAGCCAGCATTAATTGTGAATTAAAATCGTAAAAACAATTACATGTTAACTTATAGTGTAAAGTAGCTTTTGCAGCAACTTTACACTATAAGTTAACTTGTAGTTGTTTTTACGATTTTTATGTTTGCTTTAATCAGCTAATTTGTATAATTAACATTCGTTTACCAGATGATTTTTACGGTTTGTTGAGAATAAAAAATACTACTATTATTGGTTTAATTTTTTTACATTCTAATTACAAGTAAAATTGCAAAACATGACTATTTTATGTAGTTTGTACCGTAAATTTGTATGTTAAGCTGTGGCTATGAAACAATAGCAACAGCGTAATGTGCTGCCTAAATACGAGTAACTATAAAACTAAATAAAAGCTTGATACGGTATTTATCGGTGCATTTAAAATAGTTTAACAAAAATTTCCCTTTTTTTGTAGGTGTTGCATTTTTGAAAAAAATACAAATCCAGAATTAAAAAAATTGATCTGCCTCCAAACCCAATGTGAAAAAAACAACCGAATAATCCAGGTGTTAAAATCCTGACCTGCATCCAATTTACACACTACCCAGCAGAGGTGGAGTCGAGGACACAAGGCTCGAGGCCAAGGCCAAGGACACAAAAAAAATCCGAGGCCAAGAACAGCCTTTCCGAGGACAGACACTCTCGAGGCCAAGGACAGGAATGCTCGAGGCCAAGGCCAAGGACCAAGGACACAAAGCGCAAGTGCTCTCCAAAAAAAAAAAGGTCTTCACAAAAATTTTTCAAGCGATCTCCACTAAAAAACGTTTTCCAAAAAATTTTTCAAGCACTCCACAAAATTTTAACATTCCAGAAAATAGTGCGGTCCTCGAGCCGAGGACAGGCCAATTTTCGAGGACTTGAGGCCTCGAGGCCAAGGCCAAGGACTTCAAAATGTGTCCTCGAGGACGTCCTCGAGGCCAAGGACGTCCTCGAGGACTCCACCTCTGGTAATATATCGCACCATTCATTCATCGTACCGGTACAACCAGTTTGCACTGGTAACACTTGTTGCGTATTAGTACGAGTAATGGAGAAAAAAAAATTTAAAAAAGGAGCTCTTTTTAGTGGCAAATATTAAGCTGTAGCCTCATAGGTCTATTAATTATCGCTGTTGGCAACTTCCAAAGATTTTCTGATCGCAGCTTTGTTAGTGCATTTGAACCTGTTTCTATCTTGAAGTTAGATTAGACTGTAAAATGTAACTCGCAAAACACAAAAAGACCACCATAGCAATAAATTTTTCCTTACTATTAACTCAACAGTGTGATTTCGTGTTCCAGAAGTGAGTGAATTAAAAGAAATTTAAGTTACACTCAAAATGTTAATGATTAAACGGACTTCATTAACTTCCGTTAATTAAAGCTGAAAATAACGGATTTACGTTAACGGAGGTATGAAGTTTGTTAACGGACTAGTGGTTAACGAAGCTAACGTTTTGCATTTACTTGCCCATCTATGGTGCTATTACTTCGTAGTACATTTAAATATTCCGAAGATGTAACAAGTAACAAAATAAAAGATAATTTTGTATTATAAGCATTATTTAAAGTAACTCGCCGGTATGCAATACTTGATTAAATTTTCTACAAATGAATGTAAATTATACTGTAGAGAAATTACTACTATTTAAAAAATTTCGAACTTCGTGAAATGGAGGCGATTTTTTGATATCTCGGCACTGTCTGCCTATTTCAACTCGAATCATCTGGCTGTCATTGTGATGACAGAAATAACATTTAAAATTATTAAGTTGCTCTGTTGCTAGCCATTATTTTTCACAAAACTTGTGGACTTGTTGTACTGACTAACTGCAACTGTCCTAAGTCAGAGCTGGGCGTTTAAAAAAAAGTCGTAAAACGCAAGCGCAAATTCCGCTACCAAAATTTTTTAAGCTCGAAGCGCAAGCGCAAATTCCGCGATCAAAATTTTTTAAAGTTAAAGTGCAAGCGCAAATTCCGCAACCAAAACTTTTTTGCTTAAAGCGCAAGCGCAAATTCCGCAACCAAAATCTTAGAAGCTTAAAGCGCAATTGCAAAATCTGTAACAAAAATTCTAAACGTTTTAAAGCGCAAACACAAACTTCGTAACCAAAAATTGAAAATAGTACAGCTCAACAACAAATTAATTGCTTGAGAAGCGCACACATATTTCGCTATTTAAAAAAGTTTTTGAGTACAAATTTTTACATAATCAAAGTTTCAAAAGCGCGCTGCTGACAATTGTGTTAAGTACAAAAATATGAAAGTATGTACCATCTTCAGCTAAGCTGCGCTGGAATAAACCAACTGCAATGCGTTTAGCTTTTATAACTAAAGGCACATATCTATGAGCGAAGAAAGAATTATTTTTATTATGGAAAAACCCAATTAAACACTAAAACAAAAAATAATAATAAAAATAAACAGCAACAAAATAAATAAACACCGAAAGAAAAAAGCTCCACTCAGTTACATTCAGAAATAATGCGTTATTCATGGAGAAAAATTGACTTTTTTAAACACTTTTCATTCTCACGCAGCAAAACAAACTTTTCAAAATTTTTTTTTCAAATTTCAAAAGAAACTTTTTAAAGTTTCGATCGCAAAATATCAAAACAGCTAATAATCTCTCGACGGTGACCGAACTAGGGATAGCAGTGTTAAATTTTTTGAATTTTTGCAACCATACATCTCTCTTGTAGGCAGGAAAGCAATCTTTGGTGATTATGTCGGTTGCTCTTTCGACCCTTTCATGTAATCTTTTTCCTATTGTAGCGACCAAAATTTCGGCTGCTGTTTACAGTACAAAAAAACAAAAAGTATTTCGTACTTATTAGCATAGGCGTAGCCAGGGAGGGGGGGGGCTAGGAGGCCCCCCCTCCCGATTAAAATACCACTAACAATAATAAATTATGACAACATAGCCTAGCAATGTTTAGTTGCAGTTTTTTTCAGTAATTACGCAGATAACAGTAATTAACAATAACATTAATAACAACGAAGGAATCCCAGGGCCCCTAGCTAACAACCAGAGGGCCCCTATTAACAACTAGGGCTCCTAATCGACAACCAGGAGGCCCCGGGACCCCTAACTGAAAACCAGGCGGCCCATAACTGACGACCAGGGGGCCCCTGATCAACAACCAGAGGGCCCCCAACTGACAAACAGGAGGCCCCGGGCCCCTAACTGACAACCAGGGGGCCCCTAACCAACAACCAGGAGGTCCTAACTGACAAGCAGGGGGCCTCGGGCCATTAACTGATTACCAGGAGCCCCAGGGCCCCTAAATAGAACCAGAATGCCCCGATCCCCTAACTGACAACTAGGGGGCCCCAGGGCCCCTAACCGACTACCAGGAGGCCCCGGGATCCCCTAACTGACAACCAGGGGGCCTTAGGGCCCCTAACCAATAACCAGGGGGCCCCGGAGCCCCTAACTGAGGACCAAAGAGACCCAGGGCTCTTGACTGACGACCAAGGCCCCAGGGCCAGGGGCCTCTTAATTCAAGTTTTTAACAATTTATATGCAAAACCTGTGAGAAATCTAAGAGTTTTGTCCTAAAAGTTGCAACCCCAGGCCCTGATTTGATGTTATTATGAACTTAATGCTATAACACAGGCGGTAATGCAAGCCCTCCAATTGAAATACTACCAATGATAAATATAATGAGAGCATAGCCAGTATATTGTCCTTGTCCGGAATTGCAGCTTCTTTAATTTAGGATTTACGCGTACAAAAGTAAGCAATAATAATGACGACCACGTGTCCTTGTCATAATAATGTCATGCTATTCTTAGACGTTTCAAAAAACTGTTCAGTGACTTGACTCAAGTCCTTTACGTTTTGGATAAGAAGTCATTTTAATTTTGATTTAAATGTTTTTTTTTTTATGAAAGAACTTAGGGGAGCGATCTTGTCTCAAAATCATTGGCGTAGCCAGGGGGTGGCCGGGAGGACCTGATCCCCCTCAATCAAAATGCCACCAATGGCAAAAATTTGTTAAAAAAGCCTTGTTTCTTCATTTTCAGTTTCTTTTAGCATCTTTACGTACAACAGTATACGCGTACCACAGTAATTAACAATAAATAATATTGACGACCAGGAGGCCCGGCGCACCCCCTTAATTCAATTGTTTCCAACCAATTTAAACGTATAACCAGGGTGAAATCAAAGATTTTTGTTCTAAAAGTTGCTACCTCAGGCACTCATCTAAACGTTTTATGAGCGTATTGCAATAACTAGCGCCGTATTTGCCATATGGCTCAGTGCCAGGGCCCTGCCCTCATATAGTAGGACTTTTTTGGTCTTCATTTATATTTGCCAGGAAGATGTTGCGAAAATCCCTTAAGTGTCAGGGGCCCCGCGCGATGTATATCCGGCCCGGGAATAACATGTTTAGTAACCATCTATTGCACCATTTTTCAAAAATGATTCACCTCCACCTCGCCAGTTTTTACGCACAAAATACTTCAAAAAAATAGCCAGAGAAAATGCTCATTGAATAAATTACTGAATTTTAATTGAAGAGGCCGGGCCCTTTGGCCGTACATAACTAAACAAAAATCTCTAAGAAAAATCTTCGAGTGAATTATTATTTACTGCTAAAGTATTGCAGGAAACAATGTACCATACTTCCCCCTCCATGGACCAAATCACTTACAACTAAAAATTTTGACCATAATGCAAGATTCTGAGCGTGTTTTGGGATTTAATTGCAAAACGAGGATTGAACAGTTAAACTTTTTTGATTGGCTTTGAAATGTTAGAAATCTGCTTCTTTCAAATGGCTGTGAACTCGTGCAAAATGTGATCCAATGAGATTTAAATAGCTTTTTTTCCAAAAACTTACAAAAACCGCCCAGCGGCTGGGGGCTTTGCTCCCAGACCCCCATAGCCACTGGCGGCTGGGGGCTCCGCCTCCAACCCCCGTCTTGTGAAACCTTTGAGTACACTAGCTTACTCAACACGTCTCTTAAGTTAGTAATTTACACTTTTTAACTATTAGTTTTCGCTTTCTCCGTTTACCAATATCCTGGTTGAGTGCCATCAGGCTACGGTTCAGATCTTCCATTCTATGATATCTTTGCCCCACAAAAAGTTCCTTTTTTGAAAATTTCTGATGACGTCATTGCATGTGATTTGTGGTTTGACCCCCCTCCCCAATCAAAAATCTTGGCTACGCCTATGCTTTTTAGGTACAAGGTAACTAAAACTAAACACAGGGTTCAAAATTAACGCCTGCCCACTTGCCCGAGGCAAGCTGAAATCGCCTAGGGCAAGTTAGTTTTCGGCTTAACTTCCCCGACGGGTAAGTAAACAAAATATCGCGTATTAGACAACTTCAAGCAAGATTATTTAAAGACGCAATTTACCCGGTTTTGTTGCAATAAAGTGAAATATGTGCGTAGAGAAAGCAGTTCCTTGCTTTATTTTAGTAAGCACTTTGTAACTATCACAATTAATGCATTGTCTAATTTGTACGCACATTGTTAATCGCAATTAACACGTCTTAATCGCATGCAGATTTTTCGATTCTTGGACGCGTTTAACAACTGTTTGGCATTAAATGCTACGTTTTTTTTCTAGAAAATTTTTCTGACACTTGCCACGCTAACATCTGTTTCAGATACTACAAGTATTACCCTGCGCTGCATGAAGATAACGTCAAGAATTTTGCAATTTTTTTGTTATGATTACAGTATTTTGCAGATCTTTTAGCTTCAATTACTTTTGCAAAAAAAATTTCGGCTTTCTAGCTGGTGTAGTTTCCAAAATATTTGCTAATAAAAATACATTTGCAACAAACCACAACGGTAACTAATGATTACGATTGTTAAATATTAGATGAAAAATTTAAAATCAAAAAATCAAATTTTGCTGATGCATGATCGAAAAAAGTTACTTGTCGCATCACATATTCTTAACAATCGCACACAAAAACTTGATTCTCGAACCTACGCGTCTTTTTCAAATTCAGTGCTTTTATCCACGTTAACCTCAAAACTTAGAGTACCTTTTTATCGGGCAAGCTGAAATTTTCTTGGGCAAGTAGACATTTAATAACACTTGCCCGACCGGCAAGTTGTCAAAAAAGTTAATTTCGATCCCTGAAATAATATTAATACATTACTCTTTGTCTTTCAGCAGTATACAGCATATAGTTTATCTAAAGCACAAGTACTACCACTAGGAATGGGCATTTCAGAACAGTAGGCTATTCCAGAATTATTCCGAATAGCTAAAACCAATTCTAGAATACTGAATCCTATTCTGGTTTAAATTAACTTAATTTGCTGAAAAAGTGAACAACCAGTCAACCACCACCGATATTCAGAAAAAAATTATTCAAAGGTTTGGTTAATTAAAGCAGCACTTTATTGCAGTGCATGACATTGAGTGCTTCTGAATGTTCACCACTTAGTTGCATTCTTAATTCGCTCACAGTCAAGCCTGCACTGGAGAAGCACCGTTCAGAAGAAGCTGATGGTGCAGGAATGCAAAGGTTGCTTCAAATAGGAAAGTTGAAATTTTGGGACCACAATTTCATTTATCCATTTTAAAAGGTTAAAAAGTTTGAGTTTTGGAGAGCACCGTTTGGGGAACCTTTTTTTCTTATTTGCCTACCCTGAAAATTTCATTTGTCTAGCGTGAGTGGTCAAAAAGTTTGAATTTTGGAAGGCCCGTTTTAATATCTACCCATTTCAAAAATTTGATTCATCTAGCTCTAGCAGTTTAAACGTTCAAAATTTTGGAGGACCCGATTGAGAAGGATCCCCAACCTGGCATCCTTGATTTCTGTCGCACACTAGTCCTCCTTGATATCTTCAATCGCTCTAACTTTGAATACAGCGCGTTTAGCGGTTTAAAAGTAGATAGCGCAGAAGAAAACAAATAAGAAAAAAAAAGTACATAACGCAGAAAAAAACATAACAAGAAAAAAAGTCTTTCTGTCCGCAATCAGCATGCATCAACTATTGCGTGATCATGCTTTAAATCTGTAAACTCAAAATTTATTTGTTTTTTTGACAGGGACATGTAGATAAACATTAAAAAAATATTTTGTGATTGCGCATCTTGGAAAAAAATTTGCAATTAAAGCGCAACAAACATTAGATTCACGGATTCGCAAACGCAAATTGCGCAAGCGCTGAAAAAGAAGGCATAGAGCACAACGCAAATTGCGCAAGAGCTGAAAAAAAAGGCATAGTGCACAATTTGCGCAGCTTGCGAAACTTGCGAACTATTTTGCGAAACGCCCACCTCTGCTCTAAATTATCAACTAAGGTCTAAACTTGATTTTAAAGGCGCAACGAAAAGAGCTACACGAGGGCTGAAACTCCTTACCAGCAAGTCACAAAAAAAAATTTAACCCAAACATACAGGTTTTTAAACGTATTTTGGACTGGATTATGTAGTGGTCAGGGGGGCTGAGTAATTTAATTTTGTCAAATGTCTTCCAAATATTAGCAATTAGTTCTTATGTCATTCCAAATGGCGTTAAAATGGCCACATTTTAAACAATCACAAAATCACTCACGGGCTGAAGGCTTCGCCTCCAATATTCTCATTGCTCCCGGTGACTGGGAACTCAACCAGTCCTACGTTTGTGAAATGCGGATAAAGTTTAGATTTTAATTCAAGCCCACCTTTACGAATTCTCAGTTGCGTGGCCGCTTAGGTTGTTTTATTATCGCTATCAGGTGGAATGAAAACTCTCTTACTTTGCTAGAAAATTACCACCATCGAATAGGAGCATCCAATAAAACAACGATAAACTTAATTTTCATTGAGTTTAACAACATAATTATTGATATCATATTTATACAGCAGATGCCGAGCCAGATGAAAGAGAATAACCTTCCTTATATCTTTATTCTATCCCCACTTTCTGGTATTTTTCCGTGTGGTAAAATATTGACATTGGCGTGGAGAGTATTGTTTTGAGTTGAGAAGGTGGCAATTTTTGGCGTTTTGGACCATTGATAGTAGACTTGAAATAGTCAAAACTGAACTGCATTAAAAGATTATAAATTGCTTATTTAAAGAATTTAATATTTTCATTTAGAAAATGGAAATAATGTTTCACCACAATTATGTAATCACTGGTGCAACCAGGTGGCTACAGGGCTGAAGCCTTCTTAACAAATTTGCTTAAAAAAAAGAAAGTACAAGGCGGCCTAATATACTGTAGTCTTTTGTAATTTAATTTGGTTTTAAAAACGAGCAAAAATGTTTCTAATTGCATCAAAAACTACTCAAATTGCATTTTTCCTAGCTAGCAAAAACAGCCCAGAGTCTTTAGTCTAGCCCCCGTCACTATTGTTTACCGAGAAGATAAAATCACTGACAATTAATGCGGTTGTTGGAACGCTGGCTGGAGAAATTAGATTTTGACAAAATTTGTTCAATTTTCTAAATCGTTGATGCGCATATTGTACAAGTTAGAAACCTTTCGTAATTTGGAAATAATAAATAAGTGTGGATTCTGTCAATTATTATCCTTGCGACTACAAAAATACAAGAAAAAAATTTTCGCTTATGTTTCTAAAAAATAACAAAATTTTCAATTAACTTTTTTGGGTAGTGGAGGTAGAAAAGTTTACCAACAAGAAAAAAAAAACTTTTTAAAACCTAAATTCAAGGAATCTGAAAATAAAAGTATTACAGAAGAATTTCAATATATGCCCTTCCAGTCCAACAGCAATGAAGTGCGAACCACGCTGATTTCTGTTAAATGTTTAAAATTTAGTTGTTCTACCTTTGAATTTTCGCGTTTATTTATATTTTATATATACAGTTTATGAGGTTGTCCGTTTAGAAACACTCGTAAAACTATAGCAACATTCGTAAAACAGTTTGCATCCTCGCCAAGTAACGCTGGTACGAATAAAAGGTGAATATTTGCCGAGAAAAAAAAATTAATTGAAAAAAAACGAAAAAAAACTTCCAAAGTTGTAAAGTAATTATACATTGTAGCTTTCTGGCTTCATTACAAACGCAGTGGCCTTGAGTCAAAGCATAAAAAGCCGTAAAGTAAAACTAGCGTTATCTCTTTTCGTGAATCATCATAATTGATTACCTCCATACAAAGTTTTATTTGCTTGAATAGTTTTCGAAACAAGTTACGCTGCCGATTTCGTTCATGACTCAGCGCAACGCCTTCGCCGCAAAACGACGTAATGACGAATTTCTTGAAAACCAGACAGTGTGAAAGAATTTGCCGGTGCCAGGGCATTTAAAGTTTATTTTGACAGCTCTAATGTCTCATATTTGCCTGAAAACTGAGGGTCTAGTTCAACAAACCGTTAATTGCGTTAAAACGATAAATTTTTTGATGACAAACTTTTCTCCATCACAAATTTGAATAAATTTTAGGAAAAGTCAAGAAATTTCACAATTTTTGGACAAAGATGTCCCAAAAAATTTTCGTTCTAAAATTTCCTTGCGTCGATTCGACACACTGACCCGCAATAAAGGGTTAAAATACGGGTGTCCCTTCAAATTGCTGCCAAGCTACACAGTAAATTTAACTAAACATTTTTATGTTAAAAAATTACTAGTAAAACCCCGTTTTTTAAAATACTGATGAAACTTCAAATTGCTGCCAAGCCGTATAGTAAATTTTACTAGCTATTGTTAGGTTGAAAAGTTGCAGGTAAAAATCCGTTTTCTTACGTATGGGTGGACCTTCAAATTGCTGCCAGGATTTTTGTAATTTTTACGGGAAAAAATTTTAACAGTATAGTACTGAGTTTTGGCATTGTAAACTGTTATATGAGCTTTTTAATTGCCATTACTGGATTATTTTAACAACTTTTTTTGACATTTAAATTTTGAACACACTTTCAATCACAAAATTTTTGAAGTTAGTAAAGCGAAATTCAAAAGGACCGCATTTATATTCTAGATCTGACTATCAACGACCATATGCTTACAAATTCGATTAACGCAGTTGAGTCTTAAAAGTTAATAAATTTCAGTAACAGTTGGATATTGTCGCCAAGTCTCCAGATGTCGCTTGAGCTGTCATGTTCTAGATGACTGGAGGTCATGAAATAAACTAATCGAACGGCATTCTATAGCCTAACAGTCCGTTAGGTTAACATATTTCTCTTAATACCGACTGGCTACAATGTACTACACTCTTAACACAGTATTGATAACGATGTGCACTTCACAAGGTCTCACTAGATACTAGTAATCTGCATAACTCGCAGTATTATGTTCTGTGTTTCAGCTGCGGCTGAGCGAATGTGGTTACATTCATACGTTGAGTAGCATTTTACTGCTGCTATTATTTGTGAGCTAAAAGTCAAACACTGTCCTTCAACAGTTCCTATTTTGAAAAATATAATGGTGACCGCTTACGTGATGACATTGAAGCGTACATCTGACAGGTGTATTGTGGAGTTATTTCTTTTGTTAATAAATGCTTTAGCTTTTTTCTCCTTTTTTGGCGGCGAACTTTGAAAAGTTATTTAAATTGAGATGGAACCAGAACACCCAAAAACCAAACATAACATATTGTTCCGAATAATTTTGAATGGTTGGTGCTTGAGATCGTAATAGAGAACAAATACTGTAAATAAAGAGCAATAAAAATACCTATCAATTCGAACCTCGTTTATTCCTGTCCATATTCAATGGTAAGACGTAACAAAGACAACGCACATGGAAATACGGAACATTGGGAGACTAGAAAAAAGCTAAAATGAAGCACGTTTTGGCAGAAGATGCTAAGTCGCATTTCGCCGTTTCGAGAAAATTGCTTTTGAAATTTTAAAACTCTCAAACAAACTTTGCGTTCAAGTTTAACATCTTATTGAAAAATATCTTTCACAGTTATGATGTGCCTGATTTCTTTCACAGTCATTCTAGCTACAGCGTTTGTGTAGAACGGACGTGTTTTTGCTGCAAAAACTTTGAGGATTTAGGACTTCAAACAACAAACAAATCATAATGCAAGCAAAGTGTTCTAAATCAAAAAAGAACGAGCTTGGTTTGGACCAAAATGAAATTATTGAAATAGTTATGAAACTAGTTGTACCAAAGATTGAAGGCTTAGTCAAGGAAGCTTTTAACTCGTTTGCAGATGATTATCTGAAAGAATTAAACGCTGTTAAATATGAGTTAGAGCAATTAAGAACTAGTCAACAATTCCAATTCCGATAAATTTGATGAACTCAGTAAAGATATCAATAAAATGGCTACCACCAACAAGAAAAACGAATTAACTGCTACAAAGCTTTCAAAAGAGCTAACCGACTTGGAAAAGGTGAAAAAGGAAGAATTTTTAAAAATCGATCAATTAGAGCAGTATGGACGAACACTAAATCTCGAATTTGATGGAGTACCAAATCAAAAAAATGAGAATGTGACTGATATAGTAATAGAAATTCCAAAAAAGCTTGATGTTGAAGTTAGAAGGAGCAATATCTCTATTGCTCATAGGCTCCCCCCCAAAAAATTTAAAGCCAATGATTCAGCATCCCGGCCACCAACAATAATAGCCCAATTTACCAACAAACGGGTGAGAAATGAAATTTTTGCAAAAAGGAAGAAAGCAAAAGAAATGACAGATTTTCCTGTTGACGAAATGACAAACCTATATATAAACGAGAATTTAACGCAATTTAGGAAGAGGCTATTTTGGTCAACAAAGCAAACTGCCAAAGCAAAAAAATTCAAATTCTTCTGGACAACAAACGGACAAATATGGATAAAGAAAAACGAATCAGAAGATGCAATTCCAATACGCTGCGAGGACGACCTAGACAGTTTTTAATACTATTTAAGTTACCTTTTAGAACTTGATTTTAAGTAATTTGTGAAATTGTCTTGAATGATTAATATGGATAAAACAAAACATTTTCTATGCTCTGACTTTGACAAAAATTTTGAAAGTATACATGAAAATGTCAAAATTTGTGAATATTCGGATCTTTATAACTTAACAAACTATAATCCTTCAACTGATACTTTATTTATACTCCATATAAATATCAGATCAATCCAAAAACGTATTGATGTGTTATGCGAACTGATTTCCAATTTGTGTAGATCGCCAGATGTTATACTCATCACCGAAACCCGAATACAAGAAGCCCTCGCAGTTAACATTGAGATACAGGGTTACAACTTAAAATTTGCAAGTTCACCTACCAAAGCCGGAGGAGTAGCAATGTACTTTACTAAGGATATCAATTTTGAAAATGCACCGGAATATAATTTAGAAATTGAAGGATGCGAAAATATGTGGGCAACTATTAGTACTCCCCAACACAAATTATTGATAGGAGTAATCTATCGGCATCCTAACTCAAACCTACATTCATTTTTGAAAATTTCTACCTTACTTTACACAAAATTAATAAAAATAAAAGCCAAAGTATTATTATGGGTGATGTCAATTTATTAAATAAAACTCCTTTTGTAACCGATTATAAAAATGCTATTGCTAGAAATGCCTTTTTTTCTGCAGTAAATATTCCCACCAGGGTAACAGAAACGCCTAAAACTGCAATTGATCACATACTAACCAATATTACTTCAGAAGAAATCAAACCTGGAGTACTACAAACTAATATAAGTGACCATTTTCCAACATTTGCCTACATCTCTAAACTTAAAATATCCTATAACATAAAACATGAGATGTTTAGAAGAAACCAACAAAACTTTAACTCAGAAAGTTTTGCTGATTGTGTATCTATGAAACTGAAAATCTATTTCGACAATCTAGAACATATCAATAAGAATAACATTAATAAAGTGTGTGAAAATTTTGTTCAACTTATAAAAGATGAAATTGAAAATTTTGTTCCCTTGACAAATTTATCAGGAAAACAAAAAAAGCTAGTAAAAAACCATGAATTACTAAAGGCATCTGGACATCAACTAAAAACAAACAAAGACTATATAAAACGTGGTTTCTTGAAGGAAATTCTTATGAACGCAGCTTTTATAAGAAGTATAACAATTGCCTAACTTGAGTTAAAAAAACAGCCAAAATTTTGTACTACTCTTCGGCATTTGCTAGTAGCAAGAACGACCCTAAAAAAACATGGGATATAATTCGTAAATTAGTTAATCATTCAAAGGTTAAAAAAAACAAACACCTAAAAGTTTAACGATTGGCAACAAAACTATCAATGATATAGAAGCTATTCCAGAAAAATTTAATAACTTCTTTTGAAATATTGCCGAAAATTTGGCTGACTCTCAGCCTAAAAGATCTCCAAGTTTTAAAAATTTTTTGAAACACAGAAATAAATCGTCTATTTTTCTAAAAGCACCGTCAAGCAATGAAATCTTTAACATTATTTAAAACTTAAATGTCAATAAATCGCCGGGTTTCGATGATGTGTCTTCGTTTTTTCTACGAATAATTGCTGTTGTTATATCACCATATCCATCCATTTTGTTTTCATGCTGCTTCGATTTTGCCATCTTTCCTGATTGTTTTAAGATTGCTAAAGTTATACCAATTTACAAGGCGGGTTTAAAATCTAAATTTACTAATTATAGACCAATTTTCTTGCTTTCAAACTTTTCAAAAATTCTTGAAAAAATAATAGCCGTCAGGATACTTGCTTTTCTGGATAAACACAATATATTCTATAACCGTCAATTTGGATTTAGAAAAAAGCATTCGACTATCCATGCTGTGACAGATATCATAACGCAATGCTGTGAAAAACTAGAAAATAAATTACATTGTTGTCTTATTCTATTGGACATAAAAAAGCTTTCGATAGTATTGATCATCAAATTCTTATGGAAAAATTAAACCACTACGGAATTAGAGGAGTGGCAAATGAATTGATTAAAAGTTATTTATCAGACAGATTTCAATATGTGGAACTCGACAATGTCAAATCGTCTAGAATTAATATAAAATACGGCGTCCCCCAGGGTTCGATCTTAGGTCCGCTCCTTTTTATCTTATATATCAATGATCTTCCAAATTCTTTAATAAATCAACCAACTTTATTTGTCGACAACACTTGTATCCTGATTAGAAACCACAGCCTTGTAAATTTGGAAACTCAAAGCAACAATGAACTAAAAAGCGTTTCTGAATGGATGATCGCCAATAGGTTGACTCTTAATTTACATAAAACACGAGCTCTAGTATTAAACCGATCCAAGCAAAAGCACCAACCGTTTTTGTTGTCCCTTAACAATATTTCTATTGAAATACGACAGAGTGTGAAATATCTAGGCATTCATCTTGACTCAACGCTAAATTTACTAGTCATATTCAAATGATTGAGCTACGAGTATCTACAGCCATTGGCATACTGTGCAAATTAAAATCTATGGTTCCTGTTAAAATTTTGCTTTCTGTGTACTACGCTTTAGTTTTTCCACTTTTAATGTACGGAATTTTGCTCTGGGGATGCTCGTCTAAAAATAATTTGCAGAAACTTCAGATGCTCCAGAACAAATGTTTGAGAATAATAGAATGTTGGCAGATAAAACAAAAACTTGAACCTTTATTCATAAAATTTGAAATATTTAATATTGATCAACTACTAAATTTTGAAATTGCTAAATTCATGTTTTTGTATCAAAGGAATAAGTTACCGCAATTATTTAACAATTTTTTCTATTATATTAAAGTTATCACTTCTCGCCAAACCTGGAAAGCGGACAACGATGATTTGTACTTACCCCTTTACAAAACAAAACATGCTCAAAAATCAATCAAATATATAGGAGTTAAGATTTGGAAAGATATACCTTTAAAGATCAGAACTTTATCCTTTAACAAATTTAAACAAAAATAAAAGTTGTACTTGTTTCAAAAAAGTGCAACTACACAAAAAATAATATTTCATTGATTATAAAAATTTTAGATGTTTTATACATTCAATTTGTCGATCTCACTAAATTTTCAATTTTTCAACGGCAAAACTAGCTGCTGTACACTCACTGGTGACCGTAGACTCGAAGACTGAAAGGTCACTTCCAGTTTCCTAGTTGATTAATATGTATGAATATTGTTGTATCACATTTTTTCTATACTGTAACTTTTCGACAAAATAAACCTCTGACTGACTGACTGACTGATTTGGCCCTTCTTTCATTAAATTTTTTTGATTTTAGGTGAACAAATAAAAAAGTTACAATGGAAAAAGTTTTTAAGAGACAATTTTTTTCCTTTAAATCGCGGTTTTCACTAACGTTTGCTTTTCAAGTTAGGCGTGTACACTTTTGCCTTTGATTAGCCGTAGTAAAACTTTTGGAGTCAAAAAAAGTTTACTGACAACTGTTAACTCAAAAGTGGAAATCGGTTCTATGTGTTGATAGCTAACATCTTTCGTAAAAAGTTCATTGACTCAGACGCCGTCGCTGCTGGAGACCATTAATTTTATTTGCGCTCGAAGTCATGATGTGGCTGTACCGCTTTTGGCTTAACGAGTACTATTTGACAAATGGTTATTCTTTCTTTTCGTAAACAACAGGTTTATTGCTGAATGGATTTTTTTTTGCAAAGGTAAAATTAAATAACGAAAATTACAAAAGTCATAACGACGAAAAATTTGATGAAATTTTACGATGAAAAATTTGGGGATATAAAATAGCACAGTAATACATGATTAAACTGGCTACGAAAATGGGGTGATAGGTAGGCGGTGGTATAATGGTAAAATTTCAATCATTGTATTACATGGCGTAAATATATTACATGCCATTTATTACATTTGAAAAATCATCCAAATTCTTGCGCATTTTATAGACTAGAGAAAGAATTGAGAAAAGAAAATAATGGAATGAGATTTGAAAAAATGATTTAAGTTATCGAAATTAATTTTCTCCCTATACTCATAATTTTTTTTTATGAAGTCTACACGTTGAGCATTTTCCATCAAACCTTCAAACTTGATTCCTTACCATTTTTTCGCCGTGTTTTAAAAAATTGTACTAATTTGTGAGCCTCATTTTTGACTAATATTAGCCCCATTTCCAAAATCAATCTTTTAAAAGTGGCTTTAAACAATTTTATAGTACAAATTTATGCAAAAGACTGCCTAAGAAAGGCAAAAAAACGTGGCATTCTTTTATTTTGCATTTTGGTCAGAACTCGACGGGCAGTGGGGCCCTTTGACGAAGTTACTGATTACAAATTTGGTTTTAATTCCTGTTTCTGGGCAAGCATAGCGTGAATTTATAACATTTAACGCCGTGGCGTATATTAATCCTCATAAAGGCTCAGTTACAGACGCCAAAGCATTTGATAATTGTGATTAATAATAAATTAGCACTTTAATGTTTAATCCTCTGGTACCACTTATGCTGTTTCGCAATGGAATTTTTGGTTATCAAATTACTAACTTCACAAGAAACCTACTTTCCTTTTGTGTGGTGTTCTTGTAATCTACTGTAATTATCGTAGCTGTAATTTCAAAGTTGTAAACAGGCCGACAAGTTCAGGCCCAAACCCGAAAAATGGTTTGAACCTCAAAGCAGGATCAAAAATGCCCGGAAGTGAAATTTGGTTTAAAAAACGTATACGGATAGTACAATTGTTTTTTTCCTTCTTAACTTTTCTGCGGTGACTAAATAGAGCAAATTATTGACGAATTGTGACGCAATAACATTGGCAAAATAGGATATTAGACATAATATAAATCCATTGATGCTTCAATGAAATCTTCATCTAGTGTTGCAAAGTTATTTGAATTACCGGTATGTTTTTATAGCGACCTGAAACATGAGGCACGTATCAGGCCAAAATTAAGCCCAAAGTTTTGTAAATCTTAAGCTCGACCCCAACCCCGACCCGCATAGCCCGGCCCGACTTACAACTTTGTGTTGGTATGAAGATTTTGACTTTACTTTTGATTTTCCTAACCAGGAGTTTGATGTTACACTGCAACAAAATTATGAAATATTATCCATTGTTGCTTTGTAGTAAAATGCAGCAGGCTAATCATATTCCGCAATTCAGTTCTCCTTGCTCCCCAGCCCTGCTCTAAACCAAAAACTGTCAAAAATCTACACAAAAGATCGTTTTCTAAGTTTAAACATGCTTAGATTTATTTTTCGAACTTGACCTCCAATAAATTGACATCTTTAATTCAAAGCTGGGCAAAAATAAACTTTTGCTACGTCCAGGTGGTCTAGCGGTATAACGCGTTCTTTCCTGATACGGGAGGTCTGTGGTTCAAATCTTGGGCCGATCAAATTGGACACAGTGTTGCCAACGGCTCGCCACCACTGCGACATTTTTTCAAAATGAACGGTGTTGCACGGGCGCAATGACGCGGAGATGGGCCTTACAAACCCGTGACACGCTTCGGCGTAATGCAGTGAGTAAAATGAAAGATTTGATTTGATTCTGATATAAATGCTATAAATGTTATACTCTCGCACGCTCACAATTTTACTTTCAGTGTAGACCAAACGTAAAAGCTGATCTTTTTCTTGCGTGCACGTAGAAAGTTTGGCTGAATATTTACAAAATTTCTGTTCTTACAAAATTTACTATAATGATTATTAATGAAGGCTGACCAAACTTCGGCTTCCGCGACAAAGGTTGAAAAAATCACACCAGAGTTGTAAAGTACACGCCTGAACCCGAAAAGTGATCTGAAGTCAAAACCAGGCACAAAAAAAACGAATTTATGTCCAAAAATGAGTTCGGTTATTGCTTGTATGCGGTTAAAATAAAACTATTTCCTGCAGATCAGTAGTGACACAGTAATGATAATTGAGTAATAATAATCGTGTAATGCTTAGAAAAATTCATCATTTTGGGTTCAAATCAAACTCATTTTCTTTTGAGAAAATTTAAACTGCATAAAAAAAATTTTTGCTAACGCAATTTTGCAATTAGTCTCCTTACGCGCCTTTCTCGAGCCGTTGATACGCAGAGCGTGAAAAACAATAATATAACGTCATGAGGTTTAAGACTTTAAAGTAAAGTGGCTTTTTAAGACTTTAAAGTAAATTCTAGGAAATTTGTCATTTTGCTTGTCATTCATAGTGCTAGAAATTTGGTTAATGAAATAAGATTCGATAAACCGGCGTTTTATCAAGTCAAGTTCAAAGTCTAAAATTTTAGCGTTGGTCCAACTAATCAAATGTTCGCTAACAAAAACAATCATGTGTAGTCAGCGCTGATTTGTCGAATCCTAGATGCCAGCAAAATGACAAATTTTCTAGCGGAGGCTCATAATAAAAGATGAAAAAGCTGCATCTGTTCGTTTTTCTTTTTATTAACATTTTTTTTTGGAACAAATGTTTAGAATTTCTGATGTGAACGGCAATTGATTAATAACCTTTACCACGCCACTACCCCCTTCCCGCCTGACCGAAAAAATTAAGAAAATTAGTGCATTTTTATTAACTATTGGCATAGGCATCGCTGAAAATTTTTCAGGGGGGGCCAATAAGAGTAGATCCAGTACTAACTACTAAAAATGGAAGAATCGTTGAACTTTGGGAGGTTAAAGAGAGTGTATGTGAAAATCCAGGGGGGCCATGGCCCCTCCCTACCCTCCCCCCCTTTGCTGAGGCCCATGAAAATTGGAACTCTGGAGAAAAGTTGTTCACTTTGCAGCTTTTATAGTATAACGAACTGAAATTGTGCGCTATGACGTCACAGCATGTCTTTCTTCACTCTCTCATGTGATAAATGAACCAAAAGTAGAATATGACATTGCAAGTGATATCCGGGGGATTTCGCAAAAGTATCTAACTTTACAGGACCAAAGAACTTCGCAATTGCGTTAAGCGTGTTTATGGTTGTTGATAGTCAGATCTGAAAGACATCGCTTTCAAATTTCATAATGTTCCATTAACTTGATCAAGTTTGTGGCTAAAGGCTTTGAAAATTTAAATGTCTAGAAAAAATATCTATAAAATGCCAATCAAAATTTTACAACTCGACTTAGTTCTCGTTTCAATTTTTAAGGAGTTTGTTAAATTTCCTTATAGCAGCGCAATTGTTAAAATTGTGGTTACAAAAGGAAACCTCGTTGAAACAAATATTTCGACAGTAACCTTTCGCTCCGATAAAACTCAGGAACAAAGCCTGAAAATACCAAAAAGATTTTTTGACCAGAAATTTGACACACTATCCTAAATATCAAATTTACACCTTCAACTAGCACATTGCAATATTGTTTTAAAACAAAATGTTTAAAATTATAAGCACATGTATAAACATTGAACAGTTCTACTGATTTTTCTCAAAATTTAAGAACTAAATCAAAACAATGCCTGCCTTAGCAATTAGCATGGAAAACAATACTCACACAAGCAAAATTTAAAAGCAAAAAATCAAATTCTTATAAAATTTATGAGTAATAATGCAAAGTCTAACTTTACGATGACTTTACATTCAAAACTTATAATAATTTACTCAACTCTATACTTTCCAGAACCCAAGGTGTAATGTTCAAAGTCAAACTACTATTTGCCAAAAATTATCTACTTCTTTTGTACATTACGCCCTGGTTAGTTTATTTAAACATCTTAAGGTTCTTCGTTTTCAAAGTTCAACGGTCTGAAAAAGTTATCAAAACTAGAACGTAACAAGGCAGCGATATCTGGGGACTTCGCGGCATTACCAACTTTTACTAAATTTTATTAAGCTTTAAAATAGTGATTCGATTGCTTTGAAGGAATTTGTAAAAAATGTTGTCGTTGATAGTCAATCAATAATTTAAATGCGCCCTTTCAAATTTTATTTCACTAACTTAAATCGCGTTTTGGTAGTTCGTAATTCTCTCGAAGTTATTAAAAATAATCGAGTAACGTCATTCAAAAAGCTCCCTTGATAGTTTACGTCGTCAAATCTCAGCACTTTTAACGAATTCTTAACAGTTTTTCACTCCGTTTGAAGTAACATAGAGCGGTCTTTAAAATTCCAGCTACTCATAAGCCAAGTGTCGTTGCATCAACCAAACTTACTGCCATGTAAGACACTGAAAACGCTGTTTCGCATCGCAATTCAATATACAGTATTGGAATACCGGTTGTTTCGAAATTAAAGCCCCCAACTCAACAGCATACATTAAATTAAAAAAAAAGTGCTAAAATTATGCAAATTTAAATCAGGCATTTATTTAAACTTTTTACTAAATTGTTCATGTTTTTGCCACATATCCTTTATTTTTGAGTGGTGTAATTTGACAAATCGCAAAAGAGGCGGAGAACCAAATTCGATTTTCCCTAGTTAATGCTTCAATCACAAGTTGTCACAGGTCGATGAGAATAACTTGGTATACCATCACAGTTTTCTATTAGGTTAGAAGGTGAGGGGTGCTGAGAATGCATCGGCATTTCAGGCTTTTATTGTTTATCAATCCATCTAATTTTCTCTGAAACATAGGATATGTGGGTTTATCTAACTCAGCTACTCGACATGAAAATGGAAGAAATTTGAAATCAAAGATAGCTTAGTAAAAACTTACGTTAATGAACTTCAAAGTAGTTTAGTGAAGAAAACTTCACAAATTTTCATGTAAGTGGTAGAGGGAGGGACCCTAAGTTTGAAACACGCTGTATATTAATCCATTGTTTAGCACTAAAACTTCCTTACTTATTCAAAAACCTTGAGCCATAAGGAAAAATATGCTTTCTCAAAGTCACAGGTGAGAGTTTCGTGAAAAACTTCAGCCACGTAACTCAAATTCATCAAAGCCCTAAAGCTTAAACAGAATATGACATTGGAATGTTTCGATGTTAGATTGTGCTTAATTTTTTTTCCCTGTTTTCAATCACAAATTTTTTGTTTATGATTGTCTTTGATGCTGAATTGTGTATTAAGTTTATGATTCTGTTTAGCTGTTAAGTTTACTTTTTAATATCTATCAATTCCAAAATTTCGATTCATCTAGGTCTAACGGTTCAAAATTTCAACAATTTGGTGGCCCCGTTTGAGGGTTACCATTTCGGTTACCCCAAATTTTGTCAAATTTTATGTCTTCTTTATATTGGACTACGCTGTAAATTTCATGTGCCTAGCATCAGTGGTTAAGCAGTTTGAATTTTCGCGGCCCCATTTTGAGGAAACCCCCCATTTTGGTAACCCTAAACTTTGGTCAAATTTTATCTTTCTTTATATTTGCCAACTTTAAACATTTTGTGTTTCCAGCCTAAAAGATTTAAAAAAATTGAATTTTTTGAGGCCCCGTTTGGGGAAGACTCCCATTTTTGAACCTTCATTTTTTGTTAGGTTAGTTTATTTCTAATATCCACCTATTCCTAAACCTTGATACATCTACCTTTAACGGTTTAAAAGTTCAAAATTTTGGCGGCCCCGTTTCAGGAAAACCTCCCATTTTGGTAACTCCTAATTTTTGTCAAATATTATCTTTTTTTCATGTTTGCCAACACTGAAAATTTCATGTGTCTAGCATGAGTAGTTAAAAAGTTCCAATTTTGGCAGCCCCATTTGAGAAGGAAAACCCAATTTTAAGATCCCAAATTTATCTTTTCTCTATATTTGCTTAGATTCAATGTTTCATTAAGAAAAAAGGTTTTGAGATTGGGGTAAACGAACATAGCCAGAAAAAAGGCTGCTGATGGTGTGCTCAAAAATCACAAATCATTTTCCATCGATACTAGCATTTAGTGAGATAAATCAGTACAAAATCGTCAACTTTCTGCCTGAGTTTGGCAAGGGCGTCGGCAGAAAATTTTTCAGGGGGAGCCAATAAGAGTAGATCCAGAATTAACTTCTAAAAATGGAAAATTTTTCAAATTTAGGAGGATTAAGAGAGAGTGTATGAAAATCTAGGAGGGCCAAGACCCCCTTGACTCCCTTTGCCAACGCCCATGATTTTCGGCCAGGAACACTTCAGTCACGTGACCGCGTGCAACCAAACTCGGTACACGTAAATCATTCCTAAGCACCCTTAGTGAGTACAAATTTCAGCTTTTCACGCCAAGTGGTTTTTGACTTAAAGGCAAATTGATAAATTTTCATGCCAAAAATCGCCGTTTTTTATGTTTTTGTGTCTCAATATACGATCACGTGACCTAGGATTCCCAAAATTGGCAAACATGACGCTTTTATTACTTCTCATGTTGAGTCCAAATTTCAACTTTCTAGGTTTGATTGTTAGTTAGTTATTGGCAAATTAATCTTCATCTGCCAAAATTGGCGAACAAAAACAAAGGCACTACACGCTCACGCAAATTCCCAATAGTGACATAACGTCAACAAAAAAGCTTCTAAAAGTTTTTAACATAGGTGGGCAAGTTAATGCAAAACGTTAGCTTCGTTAACCACTAGTACGTTAACAAACTTTACACCTCCGTTAACGTTAATCCGTTATTTTCAGCGTTAATTAACGGAAGTTAATAAAGTCCGTTAATCCTTTAACGTTTAGCGTGTAATTTACATTTCGTTTTATTCACTCGCTTCTAGAACAAGTATTGACGCTGTTGAGCTGATTGCAAGGAAATATTTATTGCTATGGAGTTTTTTTTGTGTTTTGGAAGTTACGTTTTACAGTATAATCTAATTTCAAGATAAAAACAAGTTCAAATGCACTAACAAAGCTGCGGTCGGAAAATCTTTGGAAATTGTGATCAGCAATAATTAATACACCTATGAAGCTGCAGGTTATTATTTGTCTTAAAAAAGAACTCCTTTCTTCGCTCTCTTCCATAAAACTCGCGCTAATACGCAACAAGTGTTACCAGTGCAAACTGCTTTATACCGGTCTGATAAATGAATGGTGCAAGATATTAACGATAAAAACCTTAACGGAAGTTAACAGAACTTAACGGAAGTTACTTAAGTCCGTTAACAGCACTTAGCGAAAGCTAATTTAGTCCGTTAACATGAAAAAACTTTTTAACGGATTAACGAGTTAATGAAAAAGTTAGCTTCGTTATTAATGAATTAACGATTAACGGACTTGTGCCCACCTATGGTTTTTAACAATTTTTCATTTTAAAAGTGAAATAACATATAGCGATCTTTAAAATTCCAGCGACTTTATTATACCAGCCAAACTTAACACTAACCACGGCCAGAAATATGCACGCATTTTACAGCTATTCCTATTAGAGTTGTAGGTCGGGCCGAGCTTTTCAGGTTTGGTTTGGGCCTAAAGTTGACAAAACTTTTGGGCTTAATTTGGGCCTGACACGTGCTTTTTGTCTTAGGAGCACAAAAATTTAATCAAAATAGCTTGTCAACATTGCTAAATTTTTCAGATCTAACTTAACTTTCCTTTTTTTTTTTTGGACTTAACTGTTTAGACTTCAAATTAATTTCCGGGTTCGGGCGTATATTTTCGGGTACGGGCCTGAACAGCCCGTTTACAACTCTGATTCCTATTCCGAGAACGCTGTTTAGCAGTGCGACCAAAAGGTAGCATATTGGATATTGTACGGTATATTGCATTACATCCATTATTCAGCACCTAAACTTTCTTAATAAAATTGCTAAAAAACTTTGAAGAGCAAGCGGCAGTTTTTTCAACGTCACAAGTGACAGTTTAGTAAAAAAACTCGGCCATCCAGCTTAAATCTCACAAAGCCATTAAGCTCAAATACTTCAACGTCTGAAAAATATTGGAGTAATCCCATAAGTTTAACTCTTTTACTTTTTTCTGATACCAATTCATAGTGAAAATTTGTCTTATAGTTTGAAGGTCCATTTAAGGGCTAATTGTCCAACATGGCATTGCCAAGTTTGACATGTTTTATCTTTTTCTCATATTAGCCTACCGGTACTCTTAAAATTTGACATGACTAGCTGAAGTACTTCGTAATAAAGATTTAAAAATTTTAAGAAGCCCATTTGGTATGGCCTCTTTAATGTGGCCGATTAAGGTTTGTTATCTTTAATCTTTGATTCATATTAACCTATCCGATAGATTTAATTTTTTTAGCGTTTGTTATTAATGGGGGAGGTGTTAACACAATTAGAGAACCCTTATTTTTTTCATTATATATTTTTACCTATGCTAAAATTTTTATTTGTCTAGCTTGAGTGGTAATAAAATTTTGAAAGAGCCGTTGGAGGAGGACTCCCCAATTGTGGCACCTGAAATTAGTCATATTTTATTTACCGATTCTGATTTTTTTTTTTTATATTAACTTCTTCTGAAAGTTTCATGTGTCTAGCTTGAATGGTTGAAAAGTTTGAAGGATCCCCATTTTGATACCTCAAGTTTTGTCAAATTTTATCTTTCCATGATATTTGCTTGCGTATCCTGAAATTGTGATGTGTGCAGCTTAAACAATTAAAAAATTTGAATTTTGGCGTTCTTGTTTGAGGGAGACCCCCCTTGTGGTAACCCTAAATTTTGTCAAATTTTATCTTTTCTTCGTATTGAACTATTATGAAAATTTAATTAGTCTTGCGAAACTCTTTAAACTTTTTCCCATTTTTCGCCTGTACAATTTAGATCACGTAACCTAGGATTTAAAAAATTTGAACGCCTCCAAACTCCGTTAGCATAAACCACTCCTAAGCACCTACATTGTGTTCGAATTTCAGCTTTGCACGTCCAGTGGTTTTTGAGTTTTAAAAGGATTTATAAATTTTTATGCCAAAAAATTGCCGTTTTTTTATGCTTTTTTGTGTCTCAGTTTACGATCACGCGAGCTAGGATCCCCAAAATTGGCACACATGACACTTATTTTAACTCCAGATTTCAACTTTATAATTTTATCCGTTGCTAGTTATTAGCAAATCAATCCTCACCTGCCAAAGTTCCCAAACAAAAATTAAGGTATATACTAACACGCGCTCGCTCGAAGTCCCAATCAGCGGTAGTACAAGCCGCTTTCTTGGCGGGTTGGAAAACGCGAAAATGTGTTTATTGGATAGCAAGTTCGCGCTAGCATTGATATTGTTTTTTCTACTGTTGTGATCATTACGATAGGTGTTTGACAGTTACCTTTCAAATCTAAAATCAAATCAAATCTTTCATTATACTCGCTGTAATACGCTGAAGCGTGTAACGAGTTGACGGGACCCATCTCCGCGTCATTGCGCCCGGGCAACACAGCTCCTTTCGAAGTAATGTAGCAGCGGTGGTGAGCCGCTGGCAACATTGTGTCCGATTCGGCCGGCCCGAGATTTGAATCTCGGGCCTCCCACTTCAGAGGCAAACAGCAAAAGCGCTTTATAATCACATGCACCTGTACTGATTGTAGTCGTTATACAGAGTTTAGAAAAATCTATCGTCTTTTTTGTTTTGTTCTAAAATTTTACTTCTTACAGTTTATTTGAAAAACTGACTGATTTCGTGTGTGAAATATGCGGAGACGTGCGCTAACCGCATGAGAGCAAAATGGCTCCACACGTATTTGCTTTTTAATGAGTTTTAAAATACCAGATAGAAACATTTTTGCAATAAAGCCATAAATTTTATGTGGTTTTGATTTTATCGCAGAGGTTATTACTCTGTAGAGATTTTGTTTCCAGTTCATGCAAAAAATTACTCGTTTTATGGAAGATTAAAACTGATCCATTTTTAGGAGACAAATTATTATCAAGATTCAAGAATAAGTGTGACAAAAAAGAATTTTGAATAGGCAAGCATTATTCTAAATATTCTAAGTTACTTCCTCATCACTGTGAAGTAAATTACAGCATTTATTGAAAGCAAATGAAATCAAACAATATCGTGGCGAAAAATACAGGAAAGTCAACACAAAATCTACAATGACAGTATCTAGGGATTCATTTGATAGTAATGGTTAATGCCTCTTAAGAATTTCTACATAGATTGTGGAGGAGCGTAAGGATCGTTTCCGATAAATTGATTTGTAAGAGTTAAAATTATCTTGTCACATTCTTGATATTTTTTTCACAAACTCCTTTACACACCTTTGGCTTAGTAGAGCGAGAAAACGAAAGAATTGATTTTGCTTCGCAGCGGGACAAAAGACTAATTATTATTGTTTGCTTAATAAATTAACTACAATCCTTTAATGACGGCGTTCGAAAATAGTTAAACGATTGCGTTTGAAAACAACCGCTGACGTTCGTCGGTTACGTGAAGCAAATAAAATGATGAAAAAATAAACATCAGTTTAAGGCTGTGGTTACCAACCTTTTTCTAACCGTGGCCCATTTTCATTTTGAAAAATTTTCCATGGTCCTATTCTCAAAGTATTGCTCAATTGCAATTTTCCACTATCCTGAGCAGTAGCGTAGCCAGGATTTCGCAAAGGAGGGAGGGGCTTTTTTGGAAGCTTGAAACATCAGTAAACGAACTTGATCCAAATTTTCATCAGTCTTGAATTAGATTGAGGCGGTTTTTCTGTCAAAATCAGGTGATCTCCAAAAAAAAAAAGGTCTTCACCAATATTCAAACGGTTTTTCTGCAAGTTTTCAAACCAAATCAATAAATAGCTCATCGTGCAAATACGACTTTTTCAAACCAAAATGCTCTGTGGCCCACTGCAAAATACTTCTGTGGCCCACCGGTGGGCCATAGCCCACAGGTTAAAAACCACTGGTGTAAGGGTTGTGCTTTGTGAGACAGCTGAACATTAAAAACAGGAAACGAACTGAAAAAACTTTTTTCAAAACTTGACTTTCAAAAATTAACTAAAATACTAATCAATCAATGTTATTTCCGAAGCACGAAAATGTTAGCACAGCTCGGAGATTTACGTCTCTGTGCCCTTATGTCCCTGCGCTCTTTTGTCCCTGCGCCCTTATGTATGCGCACTTATGTCCTGCGACCTTTTGTCTGCGCCCGTATGTCCGGTTTCGATCATTGGTTACATGATAAATTACCATTAGTGCAGAAGTCTGCCTAAGCCATTAAATAGAAACATTGCAAAACAATCCATATTTGTTGAAAGTCAATAGTACAACCTTAAGTCTTAACAGTCCAGCAACATTAGTTTAATCAAGAAATCAAGCTTATCTGTTCATTGCTGTTTCTGGTACTGGTTACTGCTATCTGCTTTTGCTGATACTGGCAGTCACTCTATTACAGTATATTAACAAAATGTATAGGGGTGGCCAAAAAAAATTGCACCCTTGGACAAAGTGTCATAACTTTTTTTTTGGGTGAGATAACATTCTAAAATTTTTACCATTTCTTTACGACAACATATTGCGTAGCTGTGTGTAATTTAATTAAAAATTTTTATAAAATAACAAAATTACAGGTATTTAAATAGTGAGTATCACAAACTGCAATTGCATGAAAATTAACACGGCACAAATAGTAAGCGATTGTTCATTCGTTCAATATTTTTCAATGTGTTGTCCATTTTCTGCAATCACCAACCGCACACGAGATTCACTGTGGAGCTTGGTATTTTAAAGTTATTATCATTTGAAAAAAGATTTGTTAGCATTCAGGCATTGTTACGTCACAATGAATATAGAAAGGCCAATTATAAAAAAAAGTTTCGTTACCTGCAAAAAAAACTTTGAACGCACTTTGTGAAAAGAGATTGCAGTTTTCAATGTTTAAATAGACGTCATTTTGTAACTTCTAAGAATTTCATTGTAAAATTTTGAACAGCTACGCAATATATTGTTGTAAAAATATGGTAAAAATTTTAAATTGTTATCTCCATACAAAAAAAAGTTATGGCACTTTGTCTAAGGGTGAAAATTTTTTTGGGCAACCCTGCATATCTTTTCTTCTTCTCTGTACACATCTTTGCTGAGAACTATTTGCAATTCTTCTTTTTCTCTCGAATCATAATCATTTGGGATTTTTCTGTAATGACAGTTGCTAGAATTTTTTGTTCCTGCTTCTGGAATTTTTTCTAGGTACTGTAACTCAACTTCATCTCTATAAGATGTACCAATTACATCTGCATAGTACCTTTGTAATTTTCTGCTACAACTTTTACAATGCTTTCTTTTTCCAAGTCATTTGTGTCTTCCAGTTCGCTAAGAATGTCATCATCAGGACTATCATGAAAACTTGCCACAGTCGAAACATCTGTATCTGACTCACTTGCATCAAATACAACCCATTTCCTCTGTTTCTTATGTTTCACTTTTCTTACAACCTTTCGTTTTGAGTTAGTTGCTTTATCACTATTAGTTGCAAAAACTTTTGTAACTGGAACATTATTAGCTTGCAATAACTCTTCATAAAAAACGATTTTCCTGGCTGAATGTTTAGCTTCCTTTTACGGCCTCTCTTTGTTTTTGTTTCATGGCAATTCTCTTTCAAATGCTGAGTCACAGCTTCATTTGCATTTGATCTATTGAGAATCTCATTCACATTGTCTTTGCTGTTAGTAACTTCTTCAACACTTTGTTGGGCATGAATAGATATATTTTGCATGTTTCAAATCCTTTCTTCTAGTTGTTGTTTTCATATAAACCAATTCTTTTGCATAGTTGCTTCAATAAACCCGGAAAATCACTCTTTGCATTGGTTCTTCCACGGTCCCTTCTCTAGTAATCTTGCAATAAAGCTCTCCATTTCTTCTTCATTGGCCCGAAAAATGTGACGTGTGATGGTTGTGTCTTATCAGTGCTGTTTTTAGGTAGGAAACAAAATCGAATGTTGTACTCTGCACACAACCTGGTTACCTCTAAAAAGAAATGGGAGGAAAGGTTATCCCCAATCAAAACTTTGTTGTGTATATTATCTGGGTCATTGGCTTTGCAATATGGAACTACAATCTTTTTAAACCAATCAATAAATGTATTTGCATCAAACCTATCTGATAGTGTATGACCATATCGGGCATTTTTTGGTTCACCAACTATCTATTGGTCCCACAACTTTCCAGATTTGTAGACCACATGCGGTGGCAAAATATTGCCATTGCTGCTCCAGCAAACAGCAGGGATGTTGAACCTTTTTTTGAAATTTAAGATGTTTTCTGGATACTTGCATTTCCTTTTGTGAATGTGCTTTTTTCCCAGGGTCGTCCTGCAAATTGGTCTCATCATAGTTGATAACAAATCGAAAATCAACCCCAATGATTGTTTTTTTAAGATTATCAAAATAATTTTGAATTTCTTCAGCAGTGACAGCTGCTCTAGCTGGTTTAATGTTTGCAGTAACTTTAAAAGCAGCAATTCCTGATGTCGTTTCAAAAAGGCTTTGGCCCACTCTTTACCAGGCAAATTATTAGCAAATTTCTTTGTCACCTTGCCTTCAAGGTTTAAAACACATTTTACAATCATACGCACATCAAGAAGCGTTAGTGGCTGACCAAATTCAGCACACACGAGTACGTAACCTCTCATATTACATATATTTTTCATGTAATCAAATTGTGCGTTACATATAACCGCTATATGTAAGCTTATATGCTTAACAATCTTGGTCTCAAACTCTCGTGGTAGTATGATCTGCCCTCCTGGTGTTTTCATATGCTTTCTCTTTACATTGTTCTTTGTGGTTGCAAAAGGTATATCATACCCCTTTTCCAGTTGCCTGTAGCTGACATTTCTTGCAAGTTTTTCAGCAACTGCTTTATCTAAATCATCTTTACTAAAATTTCCATATCATTTCGATAGAAGGTTTCTTTTGTATTTTCGTGGCATATTCTACTGCTACTATTGCTATAAGAATGCATAAAAGTAGGTTAAACGCTTAACCTTAAGTAACTGAATAGGCAACCTGAGAAAAAACAAACTCTCATAGTATCGGTACAGTAGATTGGTTGGTTTTTGTATGAACCAGGTGACCTGGGCTATTCAACCAGCCAGACGCAGATCTCTCTTCCTGCGTTGTAGGGTTCTTCTTACAAGTCTTCAGTCAGGCTGGGCAACCTCGAAGGATAGGCTGCTTGATCAAATCAGGAAATTGGTGTTAAGTGTCTTTTCCAAGAGCAAAATGAAAATATGCCCAGTGCAAGCTTTGAACTAGTGAGCAACTTCTCATTCAACATACTGGTACCCTACTGACTGAGCTATGCTGCTGCTGGAGTAAAGTAAATCATACTAAACATCTACAATCAATAACATCTTTTTCACTCTTATATCTTATTGTTTGGTTGTATGTGCAAAGTCACTCTAGTTAATTTTGATGTGTAAAGTCACCCCACAAAATGAGATTTACATTCTCATTTACATTAGCACAAACCATGCAATACCTCAGGTTAGAAGAAAAAGATGTCTATTTGTGCTCATTTGACATCTCAAGCCTATTTACCAATGTACCCCTCAAGGAAACGATCAACATATGTGCGGAAGCCTTGTACAAAGACCCTTTTTTCACACCTCCCATCTCCCAAGTGGTATTTATTGAACTTATGGAAAGTGCTACGTCATCTGTAGAGTTCAGCTTCAATGACACAACGCACAAACAAACTGAAGGAGTAGCGATGGGCTCACCACTGGGCCCAGCATTAGCGAGCATCTTTGTTGGATACCACGAGTCCAAACTATTTTCCTGTGTTCAAAAACTGACAATTTATTTTCGATATGTTGACGACACCTTTGCCATCTTTAAACAAGAAGGTGACGTTGACAATTTCCTGATCATGCTTAATCGTCAACATCCTGCTCTCAAGTTCACGTTTGAAAAAGAACACGATGACAAACTTCCATTTCTAGACATTCTAGTGGAAAGAACTGACCTTGGTTTCAAGACCAGTGTATACCGAAAGCCCACTTTTTCTGGTCAATACATCCGCTGGGAATCCTTCAGCCCATGCAAACGGAAAACGAACCAAATCGCCACGCTGGTACACAGAGCACTTATGATATGTACGAAAAACCAGCTTAAGCAAGAGATTGATTTTATCAAAAAGATCTTGCTTGACTACGGGTACGCTGAAGATATAGTACTCAAACACATATCCAAGAAAATTGCACAAATTTCTACAGCCAAACCCTTTGGACCGGAAAAGTGCCCGGTGTACCTTAGAGCCCCGTGGATAGGCACAACTTCTCAGCAATTAGAACATCAAGTTAAACGTGCTGTGCAAAATTGCTACTGAGCAGTGTCACCACGCTTGATTTTCTCAAGCCAATGCATGCTACCTGCTGCCAAAAAAGATGTGCTACCTGCCAATCAAAGAAGTATGGTTCTTTATGAGTGCCACTGTGATAGTCAGTACGTAGGTCGCACTACTTAAAGGCTTCAGAAACGCATCAAGCAACATGTTCCAAAAGCAATAAGGCAAAAAACCACTTTTACTCAGGAACAGGAAGCCCACCAATCTCAACCAACTAGAACTCAGCCGAATCGAAAATGCAAAGCAAAAAGTAAGACCCAATTCGAACCAGAGAGCAATTCAGCCATTGGTCACCATTTATTGGAATCCAATCAGTGCGCACACAACTATTCTGATTCGCGGTTTAAAATCCTAACCACAGCTCGCTCTCAGTTTCACTTGAGCCTGTTGGAAGCGGTTTATATTTCACGGAAAAAACCAGATTTTCGCTGACAAAAGCAGTTCGTATTCACTCTACAACTGTTTCGGTAAGATCAAAGCCTGCTGTCATTGGATAGATTGCGTTTCTCCTTACTATTGTGCAATCTCCTTAAATTGCATTTCTTCTTACTGCTGAGTGCATTTCTCCTTACTGCATTTGGTCTTTAAAAGATCCTGCTCACCACATACCAAACCAGACAGAGATTGCAACTGAAGAGTTCCATCCGAAAAGCTTATTGTGAAAGCAAAATGAAATCGTCTTTATTGAAAGCCATATTCAAATTCTGCACCACCTCAAAATTGTTCATGCTTTAAAAAAGAACATCAAGTAACATGAATAGTCATAAAACATGTCAATAGCTCTTTGGTTCTGGTACTATGATTTTTTTGATTGATCCCATGGTTGTTACTCGGATGAAAGAATCCTGTAAATAGGCTAAATGATATGAATTGTTTTTTCTGCAGACCTACTAATCTACATATTTGTATATATAATACTGATACGATAAAACAATCATTCTTAACACAGATGAATTCATTGATATAAATTATAGTTTATTAGGTCTTTTTCTTGCTCACTATAGTTAATTGGCATTTTTTTTACTTGGATTTTATTTGCTTTTGAAAATAGTGTAGACCTAATAGCTGCAGAAATTTGTCTTTTTAGCTTGCCATTTAGGGTGCACGCCGTTTTCATCCTTACCCAGTCACTAAGAGTTTGTGCCAAAAATAGCTGCGCCAAATTTGTCACACTGAAAAGTTGTGTAATAAGTACCGACACATATTACCATGAAATAAAATGTGAACTGAAATTTAAAAAACTTCGTATACAGTTCATTACATTTAGTCCCTATTTTTTGAAGAAGGTAGCACTGTATTACATTGTAAGTTTGGTTTCAATGAGTTTAGTTTTTTAAGCATGCGTTTATTGCATTTGATGTGAAATTTACAGCTTTAAAATTACAAAAGTTGGTTTTGTTGAACCAGATTGGAATACTGTTATGTAAATTTATTGATAAGACACCAAAACAACGTTATGTACTGGTAGTCTACTCTGTTTAGAATCGTTAATGCTAACGGAGCCAATAATATGCATCAAAGCAACATGCACACATTTTGGCAATTAAGCTACATCAGTGTACTTCAGTCTTTTTCAGTTAAGTAACTTCGGTTTTTTCTGCAAGTGCATGTAAGCGGTATCATCATGGTAAAATTTGGTATATGAAGAGAATATTAATCTGCACTGGCAGAGTGTATGCATACTGGTACGGATTGGAAGGAGAAAATATTGTTACTTTCCTTTAATTAGGCATATTCAACCAACCTTCATTTTTTTGGTGTAGATGAACTGCCACCTCCAACTATCACTTCTGCTACTGTGAATAAACCTCAGCTTGATGAAAAATGTGCTGACATTGATACTGCTAATACTGCAGCTTTAAGTTCTGGTATTAGTAGTTCAAATATGAGTAGTACCAGTTTTCTAACTTCTGAAGATGAAAGTACATGGCTTCTTTCTTACAAATTGCCCCAATTTTCCATTTATATGCAAAGCTGTAGATGATGCAAAGTCATTAAGTCAGCAAGTCGTCAGTTTCATCCAACGACAAATTTTTGGTATCTTGTTTGACGCGATAATTATTCACACACTGTGAGTATCAACATTCTGCTGGAAAAAATGGTTAATTTTTAGTTGTTTATACATCATGTACAGTCTGCTACCATTTTTACCTACCGTGAGATTTTGAAGTTGAGTAGCTGAAGCTATGCTTTTCGCAAAATTTATATTTCAGGTTAAAAGTTGATTTCTTTACTATTTTGCCGTGGTGCGCTTTTTCAGACAGCCTTATTTTGGCATTAATTGGCCCAAAGCAGTGTTTCCTAACCTATTTGTAGTCGCAATCTTTTTTCAAAGAATTTTGGCCTTTAGACTTTCTAAAATTTTAGATGCTTATGGGACTAGGGGCAACCAAAAACTATCTAACATGTTAAGAATTGAGCTAGTGGTCATTAAGTCGTAATAAGGTTGCGAACTTTCAGAGTGTGTTTTTGTTTAGACTGTCTTGTATTCTTGCTGCGAAAAATTTTTATAAGAACCAGGCATTCCACATATGTCTACCCTTAACCCTTGGATTCAGTACCGTTTTATTGGGTTAGGCCACTACAATGGTTGACAGTTTGGCTCCATATGTGCATCATGGAAGAAGGCTTTGGCAGGTGTTGAACCCTCTGTTGCATCCGAATTCCAGTGCACTAATCAATCGGCCAACTCTGTATTCTTTGAAGTTCATTCCCACTAGCTTTTTGGGCACTATCATTTACAATCTTTTTGCCAACCGGTACAATAAATTTGCATTATTTTATGTGCCCCAAATTGTTTGGATACCAAACAGTATGTTGGGAGCTTGTAAAAAAACTTCCCCGACTTCGGGACAAAGACACATCTGATCCAACAGTAAGTGTACTCGTTTAATATATAAATAAGTTTTACAACATTCCTTCTTTACAAATATGTTTTACCATACTTGCTTTACCTGAGATCTCTAGATCAACATTCTTTTACCCCCAGGTAGGTACTCTTGGGATTAGAATCAAATCAAAACTCGTCCTTTTGATAAAGACATTGCTCATTTTGATCTCAGGATAGTTCATTGCAAAGTCTGCAGTTTTAGGGTTAACATTAGAGTTATTAATACCCATTCATTGGTTCTCCAACATCAGTCTTTATTTGTTTCTTAAATCTTAAAATAGTATATACTTTCTAAACCTAAGCACTTTTCAGTAGAGAAAACTTCATTGATTTAAAACTATTTGCATTAAAAGTTTTCGGCATTCCATATGTCAGCAAAGCCATCGTAAGTGAAGCATTGACAATCTTCGCTTGGTTGTCTTACGTCCTAATGAATCGTATGTCAAGCCGGTCCCACTGGAGTGCATTTCGGGGCCTGTGCCTCTCAGCGTGAGTAAAAATACGTTCCAGCACAAAAAATCACGAGTGAGCGCCAAGACTGAGCGTAAGATTTTGCGCCAAAAACCTTTATTTGGGGTTTTCACCCCTGAATTTGAGGGCGAGAAGCGAGATCCACAGCATTAGATTCCGCCGTGCCCCACCAGGCAATGAACGTGCCCCGAAAGAAGGTAAACGGCCAGGATGAAGACCTTTTTTTCGGTCTTCTCTTCCGAAGATGAGGTTAAAGCTTTTTTGTGCCCCCCAAATACTTTTTCTCCCCCCTCCCAGTCACGCTACTCCTGCACCGGGCCTGTCGTATGTGAAGCATTGATAATTCTTCCACCGTTCTCTAAAATCCTATTGAAATCATGCTAAGTTGTTGCAGTTTTGATTACATATTTCGTTTATATGTAATACCGAAAACTTAAAGGGACTATTACTCGAGGCTGGAATTACCACTAACATGTAAAAAACTTTCAAGTAACGCTTTCCTAAGTTATACCTTTTTGGCAGTGTGTCGATTCTTTTGCTTTAAGCATTCCAGCATACTTTTTTATTTCAGTATGTAGTAGATTTTGAAAATCCTTCTTTCATTGACGCTCTTCTGCATGAATCACTGACAAAACCGTCTTCTATTTTATTTCTGAAACTCTCTTTTAAAACCCCCTGATCCTTTGCAGCTGTTATAGAAATTAGTTTAAAATTTTGACAGATTTGCTGTGAAGTTCTGCGTTGTGTGGCTATGGAAGCATTTTGAAGTTTGTTATATGCTAACTTTGGCAATCAAAAAATTGTGCCCAAAATTATGTTTTCTTTTTTTTACCCAAGTGTTATTTTTAGGGCTTATGGAAGGAAAATTTACGCCAACAATTTTGTGATAAGCGACGACCAATGGTTTCTGACAGTAAAGTGCAACAACAAAAACAGAAATTTGGTTTCAAAAAAAAAAAGGAAAGAGAAGCCTGTACTAGAGGACAACATTGTAGTGCATGCAAAACGATTTTGTTCTGTAAGCAAAAAGTTTGACGTCCTTAAACCTCTGCCACTGTGCAGTCTATTAAGGTATGTCCAGTTCGGCCAAGAGTCTTGTCCAGCTGGGGAATACCTTTGATTAGAGAAGTTGAGGGCTGCCGATGAGAGCTAAAAGCTCAAAACAGTGCTGTCCAGCTCTGTGCATTTGTTCTGTAAGTTCTGATATTCAAAATAGTTCTGGATTCATTGCCGGACAATAAAGTGGATAATGCCCAATTAATTAGCAATAAAAAGAACCCTCAATAATACATTATTATGGTTTTTCACTTGGACATTCAAGTGCATTGCCGATATTTTACGGTCGTTAAGCTACACAACTATTGCTTTTTTGTAGCATTGTACTGCAGTTTCACTGCTTGGTAGTTCCCAATCTTCAATCTCAGCTGTTTTTGAATAGTAAATGTTTGAGTTAACCCAGTTCACCCAGGGAGGGTGCAATTGGCAATTAGCAAATACATTTTTTTACGAGTGCTTTTAAAAAGTTCTTCAAATTGTACGTTATAGAAAAAATCACTTTTACCTATAACATGAGTTTCTGGTTGCACAAAAGCTCCTATTGTAATTACTCACAAGTAGTGATTTACCAATACCTAAGTATCAGTATCGGTAGTAGCAGTATTTTTATGGTATATAAATACATTTGAATCATTATCGATTAAATATAGCCGATACATTTTCAGCGCAAAATATATCAAAAAAATATTGTTTTGTTCCCACCTGGAACTGGATTGGATTTATAACGTCAGTAACAATTTTTAACGTGTCAGTCATGGGGGTTTTCTGATCAGCAACCAAACCTCGTGCAGCCCTCAAAATTATGCTTGTATTGGTACTCATAAAGTATAACTTGCCTAAGTAAATATAGTCATGTAGCCAATTCCTTCCTGAGGATGAGAAAATGAAGGATCTTTATGGAGACCCAGCATGTTGTCAATACTCCACGGTCGTTGCCAGAGGTCCAGAGGAGATAGGCACGGGCAAGATATGAGCTTTGGAGTAACTGAAGGAGGGGATGGGTGTTGGGGTGGGTGACCGGAATCAGGAGAATGTGGAAATAGAGGGCAGGTGATGCAATCTGAAGTTTGACGGGGTGGACCAGTTGCATCTGCACGCTAAGGTGGAGGTGAAGGAGGTGGAGACTACACAAAGGTCTGGGGAGGAGTGATGTCCAGTGGATTTGTGTCGGAGGGTGTGGGTGAGCAGATCATTAAGGATGGAGAACTTAGGGGCAAACGTGAGCCAGGCAAAGAGCTCGGCATATTGACAGTATGTGAGGATGAGAGCATTTTAGAAGTCGTGGTGTCAGTTGAGATCTAACATAAATAAGTTGGGGAGAGGTGGGAGGAGATGAGGATTGAAGACTCTTGAGCGGGTGTCTTGTTGAGAGAGATGAATGGAGGAGATATTATATCACAGGTAATCGGAATAATGGTTGGCTGCAGAAAGATCATGGAAAGGGTCAATGGAGTGGGCCAGATTTTCATGAACCAGGGTGAGGTTTATCCTGAACAGCGCTCCTAGATACCTACAGATCTGTTTTGATAATATCGCATCTGGGAAAGGAGAGTTTAGAAGTTAAACAAAGACAAGATTTCTAAATCAACGGGATGTCATGGGTTCCTTGGATAGGAAGAAGTGAAGCTCCTGTAGCGTATACCTCTGGTGTTTCGGATTCCCTCAATTTTTGCTGTGCTCAATGTTCTCAATTCCAGCCCTCAAGTCATGCATAGATATTTTGGGGCAGGGGAGAGTAAGGCTGATGTGAGCAGGTTGGGAACTGTGAACTCAAGAGGATTGGAATGGAAAAGGGTGGAATGGGATTGGGGAAGATGACGTGGGAGGGAGACTGTGGGGAGTGAGTGAGTGGGAATTGGAGGTGCGGGGCCCAGAGTAGTAGCAGTGTCAAGGCTGTTGGTAGCAGTGGGTGTGGGAGGGGCTGGAGTGGGCGAATGGATGAGCTGTGGGAAAAGTGAGTAAGAGGTGTGAAGCTACAGTTAGAGGTGGGATTGTGTGGATAGGGGCAAGAGGGGCAGGACCAGGTGTTTGCGAGTTAGCAGCACACAAAGATTTAAATCTGGCAGCCCTCAACACTGAACAGTAAATGTGGAATTAGAGTTGGAGGAGGGACTAAAAGATTCGGCTAGGATAAAGAAGGCTGTTCCATGGTGGCTAGTCAAATGAACATCCGGAGAAAATGGTAAACAATTTGTTGAACTTGGGGGACAGTCATTTCTGCCCAATCAATTTGAGAGAGAGGTTCACACTGCCGCGATGAGTCGGCTGTCATTGGTGCAGTAGACGCCTTCAGCAAAGACGCTTACTCACCTACATTGCTACATATCACATATACCGATTAGCAATAAAATAGAACATAAACACTCACATGCAAAATGTGGTATCGGTACATCTCTACTAACCAATTTATTTAATTTTAGGGCTTTGCTGCTGACACAGAAGAGGAAGTCAGTGTTCAACTTCATGCTTAGGTGATACAAGAAGAAATGAAGAAAAAATTTTAAAAAATGGATATTACACAGAATAAAATGTCCCAAACGTATGCCCACAGGAGAAAAGAAGTATTAGAGGGTACACTCTCTAGATCGAAATCTTTGAGAAATACCCAGCCCTGAAACTCAAATTATGTGTAAGTAATATTTATGTGTGCTAATTCTACTGTATCAATCAAGCGGTGGTTGCAATCTGGCTTCTTTTAAATGCTGCACGTTGTGGGTGGTTCTGTTTGAAATAAAAACAGATATTTTGAAGAAAAGGGGGCAGGCTTTTGTAAGGTGTGTTATAGTGATATGTTGTAAAAGTTTGTTGACTTTTTGCTTGCAATGTATTGAGAGTACTTATATTTTGCAAGATTTATGCGCTCGGGCCATTTTTCCATCATCCAGTTATATACTTATTATCTTACAGCTCAAAAGTGAAACGAAGCGAATATTCGGCCGAGGCATATTTTGCAAATTGGACAAAATTGAGAGTTCGAAATGAAACATACTCCACGAAAAATTAAAAACAATACCTGCGGAGCTACAAAAATATTGTACAACTGGTGAGATATTTACTTGATTAAAATGGTGTTAAATTGTTTTCAAATTTAAGAAATTTGCACCAACTTTTCACATAAGTTCATAAGTTAGTAAAACGTATTCGGTTTGTTTAGTTAAACCGGGAAATGCTTGCGTTATGGAGTATTAAAAATTCATGTTAAACCTTCCTAAACAAAAAAACACGCAGTGTCAAAAAAGCTTGATGTGGACACTGGACAGATAATTTATGTAACTGAGTATACGGCAGATTGAAAGCTTCTAACCAAACACCAAAATATTCTGGGAAAGGGGTTGGTCGAAAGCGTTAACTAACAGAAGGAACCAAAATTTTCAAATTTGCTCTTTCACAACACTACCTTGTGATAGGCTGCAAGACCAGCAAGTTGCTGAAAACTCTATACACTTTAAATATCTTATGGCGATTGGTTTTGTCGTATTAAAGCAAATGAGTGTTTTGAAGGGCCGAAAATGGTTTGCACAATGCGCAATGGGAAAATGGAGCTGAAAGCAGTAGTTTTTTAGTGCCACTGTTGACTAACACAGAAATATATAAATTAGATGATCATCAACTGCAAGATATTTGCTGTTCAGTTCACCTGAAATTAATACCTAGCGAAACCTGTAGTTAATACCATGCTATAGCTGCTTTAACACCCCACTAGTTGTAATGGTTTCACATTAAAATCTTTGTTTAGTTTTTACATGCTTTCAGTTAGAAAAATATCTGGCAGCAAATTATAACTTAAATGATTTTGTCCAAAGTTTAGTGATTAAAAATGCACTTGATTCAATCACTAAATGCTTGAAATATTTGTAGTTTAGAAGAAAACTGTTTTGTAAAAATTTGATTGCGACTAGTTATCGTTTTGCTTGCTGAAGCACTGTATCTACAAAACGGCTCTTTACCAATCAAAAAGCAAGCAAATCTTGAAAATTTTAAAGATGTGATCATGTTTTTTTTATTGACAAGTTCACCGTTTCTGATGAAAGCTAACACTCTTTTGAAGTGATTTTTATGCATCATAAAAACAATCATGAAAACGTCGGCAGGCGTTGGACCCATGTCGATTGGACACGAATAACCGCTTGGCCAACTTTGTGTGCAATATGTGACCATGTTGCTGCAGAAATTGATATGTTAACATCATCTGATTTTTGGACTTTGCAAGGCTTTTCGATTTCGTTGTATATTGTTTGAAACAAATCAAGTTGGTCGAGCAGTAATGCGTTTGTCTTTGCAGTGGGAGATCGAAGGTGAAATCTCCGTCCGGTCAAATCGGACACAATGTTGTCAGTGGCTTGCCACTCCTGCAACATTTCTTCGACAGGAGCTGTGTGTTGCCTGAGCGCAATGACACGAAGGTGGGCCCCGCCAACTCTTTACACGCTTCGGCGTACTATAGCGAGTATAATGGAAGATGTGATGTGATGATGCTGTGTATTGTTTAATTATTATAATAGAATAAACTGTTTTCCTTTGCGGACTTGTTTATGATAATAGGCATCTAGTGCTCGTGTAATAAAATCAGTTTTTTGGTTTCAGATGCTGTATTGGTGACAATTCCCATGCTTTTTAAAAGAAAAGATGAGGGAATAGCTGTTATGCAATTTGGTAAGCAAAATGAAGTTTTAAAAAACATAACAAAAAAAAAAACGTGAGGTGTATATGTTTTTTAAAGCCCTAGCTTATTGAAGTTCAGTCAAAATTGTCATGGGTTTTAAATATCGCAATCAGGTGAAGCTAACAATCGATTGTTTAAGCACAGAGCTGGACAGCGCTGTTTCGAGCTTTTAGCTCTCATCGGCAGCCCTCAGCTATCTTTTCAAAGGTATTCCCAGCTGAACAAACATCTTGGCCTAACTGGCAAACCTTATTGGCTTGCACAGAGGCAGATGATTTCGTAGGGAATAAACGATTTTTTCACTTGTGGTACTTTAGAAACAAGTGAAAAAGTCGCTGGATCCTTGAAGTAAGGACAGCCATAGACTATCCCTACTACAAGGATTTCCCTCTACGTGACCACGGAAATCAAAACTGCACTATCTTGATGTCCTTCATGGTCGACTCCTGGGAAGCCTTGTCAACTCCCACTGGCAGTTAGGTGGCTATAACAACCACCAACCCTGCAGCTCCAATGATATTTCACATTGTAGCTCAAGTCATATAAGCACAGAGCTGGACAGCGCTGTTTCGAGCTTTTAGCTCTCATCGGCAGCCCTCAGCTATCTTTTCAAAGGTATTCCCAGCTGAACAAACATTTTGGCCTAACTGGCAAACCTTATTGGCTTGCACAGAGGCAGATGATTTAGTAGGGAATAAACGATTTTTTCACTTGTGGTACTTTAGAAACAAGTGAAAAAGTCGCTAATTGCCAGTGGAAGTTGACAAGGCTTCCCAGGAGTCGACCATGAAGGACATCAAGATAGTGCAGTTTTGATTTCCGTGGTCACGTAGAGGGGAATCCTTGTAGTAGGGATAGTCTATGGCTGTCCTTACTTCAAGGATCCAGCGACTTTTTCACTTGTTTCTAAAGTACCACAAGTGAAAAAATCGTTTATTCCCTACTAAATCATCTGCCTCTGTGCAAGCCAATAAGGTTTGCCAGTTAGGCCAAAATGTTTGTTCAGCTGGGAATACCGTTGAAAAGATAGCTGAGGGCTGCCGATGAGAGCTAAAAGCTCGAAACAGCGCTGTCCAGCTCTGTGCTTATATGACTTGAGCTACAATGTGAAATATCATTGGAGCTGCAGGGTTGGTGGTTGTTATAGCCACCTAACTGCCAGTGGAAGTTGACAAGGCTTCCCAGGAGTCGACCATGAAGGACATCAAGATAGTGCAGTTTTGATTTCCGTGGTCGTGTAGAGGGGAAGGAATCCTATGGGGCGCCGTTTGGAAAAAAATTATTTGTTTTGTGAACCATGTTTTTTGAGCTTATTTAGACCATTATTTGTCCGATATATATATCGGAAATATCCGACTTATATATCGGACAAATTGTGCTCTAAGTCGGACCAAAAAACACGCGCAAAATAAGTCGGATATTTCCGACTTATATATCGGACAAATTGGGCCCTAAGTCGGACCAAAAAACACGCGCAAAACAAGTCGGATATTTCCGACTTATATATCGGACAAATTGGGCCCTAAGTCGGACCAAAAAACACGCGCAAAACAAGTCGGATATTTCCGACTTATGTATCGGACAAATTGTGCTCTAAGTCGGACCAAAAAACACGCGCAAAACAAGTCGGATATTTCCGACTTATATATCGGACAAATTGTGCTCTAAGTCGGACCAAAAAACACGCGCAAAACAAGTCGGATATTTCCGACTTATATATCGGACAAATTGTGCCCTAAGTCGGACCAAAAAACACGCGCAAAACAAGTCGGATATTTCCGACTTATATATCGGACAAATTGTGCCCTAAGTCGGACCAAAAAACACGCGCAAAATAAGTCGGACAAAACTTTTTGTCCGACTTATTTTGTCCGATATGGTTCATATGAGCTATCTCAGACAACATCTAGAAGTATCACGTGACTTTCGTGATGTACGTTTCGTGATGCCGATGCACGTGACTTTCGTGATGTAAGCCTAGTCTAACTTACGTCTTTCAAGCTTTGAGTCAGTTAGGACCTAGAAATACTGAATATTTCAATGTGACTGTAAGATATCAAAAGACAAATGCTAGATTAGCATTAAGTTTGTCTTATCATAGTTAATGCTAACTTTCATATCTATTTCTTTAACGTTACTTTTCATATTCGAAGTGACTTGGCGAATGGAACATTCACGGTATTTTTTTTCCTCGCGAATGGAGACATTGCCTTTTTCATACATTTGGTTAAAATACGACATTTTGATAGAAGATCGATGCTAGTTGCGTGGCCGAAAGGTTACAAGGTCAAGGTAGAAACACTCGACTCCGGGTTCGACTCCCGTCGCAACTTCTGACTCCTAGGTAGAATTTTGCAAGATACAATGCGGATGTCTTTTTTTTGCTTAAAAACCTTGCATTGCAGTTAGGGTTGGGGCAGCGATGCCAGTCTGAGGGATAGCAATTCCCTGCAGCAATTTCCCGCGTGTTTTTTATTCATAGCGCATGATCCATTCGCAAGGGAAAAAAAATACCGCGAGTGTTCCATTCGCCAAGTCACTTCCTTTTATATTTGCATATTTTTTACTTTGCATGTTACCGGTATGTTTGATATTGTTATGTATCACATTCAGATTTTATTATAGTGGTCAGAGGTGGAGTCCTCGAGGACGTCCTTGGCCTCGAGGACAGATTTTGAAGTCCTTGGCCTTGGCCTCGAAGGTCAAGTCCTTGGCCTCGAGGCCTCAAGTCCTCGAAAATTGGCCTGTTCTCGGCTCGAGGACAGCAGTATTTTTTGAATTGCTAAAATTTTGTGAAGCGCTTGAAAAATTTTTTGGAAAACGTTTTTTTGTGGAGACCTTTTTTTTTTTTTTTTTTTTTTGAGATCGCCTAAAAAATTTTTGTGATTTTGGAGAGCACTTGCGCTTGTGTCCTTGGCCTTGGCCTCGAGCATTCCTGTCCTTGGCCTCGAGAGTGTCTGTTCTCGGAAAGGCTGTCCTTGGCCTTGACCTCGGTTTTTTTTGTGTCCTTGGCCTTGGCCTCGAGCCTTGTGTCCTCGACTCCACCTCTGATAGTGGTAGTGCCTAGGCAACACAGCTTTGAAGCCAGAAGAAATATTGTAGAGATGGCGAGTTGGTGGTGACACTGTGTCCGATTTGACCAAATACAGTATACTGTGTAGCTTGGGCTGACTGCTATATTGTAGACTACCACTACTTTGCCAACCATTTGCTATTCCAGATGTTATGCTTATTTCGATAAGCTACTCATGTTCTTCTAGTGTCTAAAGTTCGTTTTAATATTCAGATGCAACTCTTATAATGTGTCATACGAATACAACTTTAAAATTGGGTGCTTTAACCACCGAACTCCTAGAAAGCCCATTCAAACTGACTTCAAGATTTATGATTTTTGCTTTTTACGCGGCACATCACGAAAGTCACGTGATACTTCTAGATTTTGTCTGAGATAGCTCATATGAACCATATCGGACAAAATAAGTCAGACAAAAAGTTTTGTCCGACTTATTTTGCGCGTGTTTTTTGGTCCGACTTAGGGCCCAATTTGTCCGATATATAAGTCGGAAATATCCGACTTGTTTTGCGCGTGTTTTTTGGTCCGACTTAGGGCACAATTTGTCCGATATATAAGTCGGAAATATCCGACTTGTTTTGCGCGTGTTTTTTGGTCCGACTTAGAGCACAATTTGTCCGATATATAAGTCGGAAATATCCGACTTATTTTGCGCGTGTTTTTTGGTCCGACTTAGGGTACAATTTGTCCGATATATAAGTCGGATATTTCCGATATATATATCGGACAAATTGTGGTCTAAATAAGTGGAAAAAACATGCATCACAAAATAGTTTTTTTCCAAACGGCGAGTGGCGCGCCATTTGGAAAAAAACTATTTTGTCCGACTTATTTTGCGCGTGTTTTTTGGTCCGACTTGGAGCACAATTTGTCCGATATATAAGTCGGATATTTCCGATATATATATCGGACAAATAATGGTCTAAATAAGCTCAAAAAACATGGTTCACAAAACAAATAATTTTTTTCCAAACGGCACCCCATAGAATCCTTGTAGTAGGGATAGTCTATGGCTGTCCTTACTTCAAGGATCCAGCGACTTTTTCACTTGTTTCTAAAGTACCACAAGTGAAAAAATCGTTTATTCCCTACTAAATCATCTGCCTCTGTGCAAGCCAATAAGGTTTGCCAGTTAGGCCAAAATGTTTGTTCAGCTGGGAATACCTTTGAAAAGATAGCTGAGGGCTGCCGATGAGAGCTAAAAGCTCGAAACAGCGCTGTCCAGCTCTGTGCTTATATGACTTGAGCTACAATGTGAAATATCATTGGAGCTGCAGGGTTGGTGGTTGTTATAGCCACCTAACTGCCAGTGGAAGTTGACAAGGCTTCCCAGGAGTCGACCATGAAGGACATCAAGATAGTGCAGAATCGATTGTTTTCTATTTTAAAGATAAGCTTATATGATGCTTGTCAGTTGCTGTAGCTGCATGTCCACTCTAGAGCAAAGCATGAATCAGCATCACACTCTGATTGCTGATGTATTAAACTGATAGCTAGAAAAGAAGTGACTATGAGAAACTTTATTGCAGATATATTTAAATCGTTGGGTTAGACAAGATAACATCATTTTAATGAGGTGTGTTGTAGTGCAAAATTTTGTATGCTTGGGTTGGGCAAGATACCATCAATTTAATGATGGATGTTGCACTTAAAAGTTTTGTGCAAAACCGCTGCATTATTCCAGTTTGTTTTGCTGAACCACAAATATAAACTGTTGGCCTTCAAAGTTGCTTTTGGTTATGCTTTGGTTATTTTGCAGGACGACGACCACAGTGCAACGCCCACTTCCCCATATTCTTATTTAGTTCTCACCCAATCAGAAATTTTTTCCATTTACGTGCAAAAGGAACGGGTAGTGGAAGATGTGCAAAGCACAAGGGAGGCGGTGGCAATGCTGCTCTCGACGTATTGGATATTTGATATCAGATATTCTAAAAGCCTAAAAAAGGCTCTTTTTTGAGCTGGCTTTTGGGACAACATTATGTGCTGCCTGTGTCTGTGAAAAGAATAGTTAACTGCTTGTAAAAGTCTTGCTTAAATTCGGGGTATGGTCTACACAAATTATATGTCAAAAATTTAGATAATTTATTTTAAATGCGTTGCGAAAAAGTTAGTTTATTTCAAATTTTTTTAGTACTATGACCTCGGATCATACCCTGGCTTTAAGTGGCCCATTTTGAATTTTGCGTTACTTTAATAAATGTTGATCGTAAGATTTATTAGTGACAAAATTTGATTAGTGACAAAATTTGAAGTACAGGTAAACCAAACGTTTTGCGGCAGACTTGCTGCTAATTGACGAAGGGAATTTCTTCAGATTATAGCTGGTGGTGATAAAATGACAAGCTTTTTATTTAAGCTGAAAAGCTGGTTATTATTCAAGCTGGAAAGCTGGTAATATCCATTTTTTGGGTTGGAATGAAAGTAGTAAAATCTACTTTTGAGTTGTGATTAGGTGGTAACATCCATTTTTGACGTTAGATTTAAAGTGTTAAAATCCACTTTTAAGTTGTGATTAGGGTGGCAATAAACCGTTTTGAGGTTGGAATAAAAGTGTTAAAATCCACTTTTAAGTTGTGATTGAGGTGGTAACGTCCAAATTTGGGGTTTTATTGAAAGTGGTAAAATTCACTTTTTGGTTGTGGTTAGGGTGGTAGGATCCATCTCAAATACAACCAAGGGTTGAGTAGGGTGGAGTTAGAATAGAGTTGAGGGACTACCTTAGGAGGTGGTAATTTGCATACTTTTTCATTTACAGTGCAAGTGGTTTGTTAAAGTCTAAAGTTTCGTGAAGCTTAATTGGGAACTGAAACGGCTAAGGTGGTTAAAGTTTAAAGTTTTGTAAGGTTTGCCTAAAAATTAAAACACCTACGGTGGTTCGATAAAGTCTAAAGTTTTGTAAGACTTGCGTAAAAACGAATCACCGCAGGTGATTTTACGAATATAAAAGTTGTAAGGTTTGCCTGGGAATTAAATTACCTTTGGTGGTTCAAGTCTAAAGTTTTGGTAGGCCTGCCTGAGAATCGAATCACCACCTTTCAAAGTAACTAATCTCTGTAACTATGCCAGTATGTTGCAACAAGTTCATTGCTATTCGAGCACCTCGATGGCGCTAGAGTTCGTAAAAGTTTATTTGTCAAAACTCGAGGTGAATAGCACCTCGGCTGAGAACCAAACCAACAAGCTGTAGTTTAGCATTTGGCTTGCTTGAGAGTCGAGCTTGATTGTTTGTCTTCAACTCAGTTGCACGAAAGGCGAACCAGTCGAACCAACACAAATCATTTTGTAAAGTTGGAAAGTTCATTGTGTTTTCAAAAAATTTAACTAGGTTCTTTGGAATTGCTTATTGCAGCATTGACGTCTTAGTGAATCGGTATAGAAAGGTGACTTTGAGTTAAAATATTATAACACTGCTAACTATTGCGACTTTGTTTCGGGAGAAGATTAGCGACATAGCTCGAGGCTACAGATTTAAACCTTACGTCATCTAACTTTGAACCAGCGGCCGACTATTTTTAATTCGTCTTTAAAAATAAACTTTACAATCATTTGCACCCGAATTAAAAGTTTCAAACGCTGTTTTATCTGAATGGCGCAATAGAGCCCAATTTGTTTGATACCATTTCGGTATCACAAGGCTAGCAAATTTGTTAGCCGCTGTTGATACTGGAGAGTTTTAAGGCGCTAGTCATTTTATCAAAATGAACGTCATCGTCAGAAAACCTTTACTTGAAATGGTGATTTACCACGTCTCAAAAGAGAAGTACATGAATAGGTTTTGAAAATTGAGTGCGAACAATGTAACAGATAATTTGAATGAAAACCAGACCCTGAAATGCCGGTTTCATGTTCTATTTCATTCTCCTCAGGAGAAATAAATTCATTTAGGCAAACTCCTTTAAAAAATTGCGAACAGCAAGCTTAAACAATCACGCAGTACCGGTTCAATGTCCAGAACAAGCGGTTCGATCCCCAGCAGAGCAACAGCCTCAAAACCCTCAACCGACCAAGATTAAAACTCTGGGTCACCTTTTCCAACATTAATAACATCGACTTCAAATATTTTCCTCGGCTGTAATTTGAAAAAGTCTGAAAGACGTATGCCCAGCTGAAACCTTTGAAATTTTATGGCATATTAGTAAGGCTTGTCGTAGGTTCTAATTTAATAAATAATCCTAGGCATGTTGTTTAGGTGAATTCGCAGACGCGGTTTATTGTAGTGTGACATATCTTTCTAAAACTTGTACAATCATTAAACCGACCTCAGTACGTGTAATCTTGTAAACGTTCGAACTTGTTTTAAGATGCTTGGGGCAGAATCCCCCATATCTTGATATTTTTCTTTTATTGCAAGCTGTGACATATATCTGTTTTACTTAAAAGGGTATTCAGATCGAAGATGTCTTTGCTCGGTTTTCTCTAAAAAAAAAACAAAAAAAAAAAAATCTGAAGAACAAAATCACCAAATTTGAGCTTTCTACAACCTTCCGTTCCCAAGGCAAGACAATTTAGATTTTCCCTCAGAAAGGTCTTTTTCCTTAGAAATTTTACCAGGGTTGCCAGCTACGAATAAAATTTCAAAAAGCTACAGCATGTTTGGAACTGTTAATTCGTGTTTTTGGCAGTGTTGTTGCCAAAACAAAGTAAAGAGTCAGAATTGTAAATTAGCTGCTTTCCAAGTAAATTCAAGCCAACTGTTCAAAAGTTAATCTTCTCTCACAATACTGGCAAAATGGCAACACTGAAATAAGTGAAAAATTGTTAACTTTGAACTTCAATATCTTGAAAACGGCAAAACGTAGAAAGTCCACGCTTATCTTAGTGCTTTAATCAACAGTGATAAACTTGAATTGAATATTCTTTTGTGGCTTTTGACACGTCCAAAGTAGAAATTTAGAGGAATCCCCAGATGCTGTTAGTTTCATTTTATTATGTGTCTATTTTGTTTAAATCTTCTCTAATCAATAAAGCACACTTTGAATTCTTAATCCTTGACACGCCCGAACTTGTTTACGAGTTTAAGGGAATCTCCAAATTAGCCACATATATGTATGTTCATTAAGCATTGCATATCTAAGGTGCATACCTGAAACGCCTCAGACATCTTCGATTTCACATTGAAGGAGTAAAAGTATTCGACCGAGGTTAGAAACTTATGTCACTGCAGGTGTCAACCATTTCATCTCGAAAGGGTAAATCTATCAAGATTAAATGAAAACTGCCATGCCCGCAGATGTTTTTAGTTTTAGAGGACTTAACGCATTGCAGACACCCTGAACTTTTACCCGAAAGATGAATCTTTTTAACCGAGATCTAAAGCTTGCATCGCCTAAGTATCTTTTAATTGTTTCCGAAGCAAAAAAAAATCTAATTTCTCAATTCAATCTAAAACTCTTATGAATTTCGTGGAGCTGTTCGACTCGAAGACCCCTCAAAGGTTACTTCACAGCTCCATTGCTTCCGAAGAAAAAAACTGAAGAAAAATAAAATGAAATTTCTCAATTGAATTTGAAATTCTTAATAATTTCCTGGAGCTGTTTGACTCGAAAACCCTTTAACGTTATTCACAGCTCCTTTGTTCCCAAAGAAAAAAACCTAAGATTGTTTTTACAAAAATTTGACCGATATGACTTTATGCCACTCCAAAAAGAAGTCCCTCGCTCTGACATAATGACTAAGTTTATGAAAAGTTCAAGTTGCAGAGAAGTTTTTGAATTATTTTTCGTTGTAATTTTCACTTACGACAAAGAAATTGTAAGTTTTCATTATATTTTATTGAATTTATCCCTAAAAATAAAATATGCAGCAAAAACTCCACTTGAGCGCCATGGCGCTCTATTTTTCAACCCTTCTCCTATAGTGCGTTCTATTAGAGTTTGTGTTCAATTGGAGAGTGGAGCTGTATTTTTCTACTATCTGGTCAAAATTTTGGGGAGGATAATTTTAATTAATGAAAAGAAAAAAACGTCTAACTCAGTTAATATCTACTGTAACATCTAACCAAGAAGAAAAAACATCTATCGTAACACAGTCACTGGTAAGTAATCAAAAATTCTCTGGTGAAAATCAAGTGACACGTCGCTGTTGTAGCCGTCCTCGACATTTTTTTGCTGGGGTTGATATGCCAGTAAACTATTATTGGGCAATTATTATTTCGTGATGCAGAAAACCATTTGATTAATGATTAGCATAACGAATTTAAAAGTGGTGTTCTATTAGAGGTGGTATTTAATTAGAAGGTGGCGCTCTATTTTTCAAACCTGCCCCTGCAGCGGTGTTGTATTAGAGATGGCGTTCAAATAACAGTGGCGCTGAAATAGATGTTTTACGGTGGTTATTAAAAACTACAGTTTAAGAAAGTGTTTTATGTTTTTAATAAAATTATTATTCAAGACAAAAAAATTGCAAAACTTGAAATCGTTTTTTGATCAAACTATTGTATAAAAACAAGAGAATCAATAAAAATTTGCAATTTTAGAGTACGCTTTTAAGGTACAAACAATATACAAGACATAGAAACACAACAATACTGAATATTCTGATCAAATTATCTTGATGCAAAGAAGAAAATTAAAGTTAATTAACTTTCAGGCATATGTTTCGATTATTGACGGTACAATTTTCAATCAAGGCAAAGAAATTACCAAGATTGATGAGATTTTGGTGAACTTTTATTCCTATGAAAACAATATTACGTTATAAAAAGCAAAAGTTTAGAAAAATTTTGATTAAAAGTTATCGAGTGATATTCACTTTTAGGTAAAATTATTGATTTAAACAAAAAAACTGTAAGGCTTTAACCATTTTTTCACAAAACTATCTGTATATGAACAAGATTATTTGAAAGCTTGTAAGGTTGTAAATGTTAAGTTTTTGTTTTTAGATGAAATTTTTATTCAAGGCGTAGAAATTGTGAGGTTTTTAATGCTTTTGACCGACTTTTTAAGGTCAAGCAATCTTCAAGATAAAGTAACGCTAGATTGTAAAAATTTTTTAAAATAGTTTTTTGTAAACAAAATATACTCCGAAAAAAGTTAAAATTTGATGTAAGCTGTCAATGTTTAAGATAAAATTACTTTTCAAGTCAAAGAAATTGTAAGATTTTGAATGTTTTTAAAGAAAGTATTTTTATGTCAACAAGGAACTTAAAAATTTTAAAGTTTTAAACTAATGCGTTTGATTTTTTCGTTACAGTTTTCGCTCAAAAAAGAAATTGTAGGGTTTTTGCGATCGTTGAATACTTGGCTAGAGTATAACTTTAATCTCTAGAATTGTCCACGTCGACTTAAATCAGAGAACGACTAAAATGTTAATTGACAAATCAAAAATGGCAGTTGTTATTTGCTTTAGCTTCTTGAATCGCAGAAATCAGCTCACCAATCTTAAATTAAGATTTCTATTAAAAACTGCAAACAAAACAAATCTCTACGAGCAAAATCGCTCCACCAAAACTTCTCACGATCGACCAATTCAGATCGTACCACCACTGCGATTACCAAATTCAGATCGCACCCTATACACTATCGCAATCAACCAATTTAGAGCGCACAATAAACGATTCGTTTTTAGTTTCGTTTTTAGGCAAATCTTGCAAAACTTTAGACTTTATCTAACCACCGTATTTTTTTTAGTTCCTTGGCAAGCCTTACAAAATTTTAAACTCTAACACCATAGCCGTTTCAGTTCCCAGGCAAGCTTTACAAAACTTTAGACTTTAACAAATCACCTGCGCTGGTTCGATTCTCAGACAAAAATACCAAAACTTTAGACTTTAATCACCATAGCTGGTGTAGTTTCCAGGTAAGCCTTACAAACTTCAATAAATCCCCTAAGGTGATTCTCAAGCAAATTTTACAAATTTTAAATGTCAGAATTGGTAGTAGTCTTTGTTAGTTCGGTTCTCGAGCATGACGCTCTTCTGGTTTTGACCGAGTTTCAGGGTTCGGTTCTTAGGTTAAAGACTTATGGTAAGAGCTAGGGTTAGAGCTAGGATTAAAGTTAAAACTAGGGTTAGGACCGCTGCAAACATAACCATTAATTTCCCGTAAACTCCGCATTTTGGAGACCCGTAAACCACCAAACCTCCAATCCGCAATCCCTATGGTTTTTACGCACTACATACTACTAAGAAGGCTTTGGAGACATCTGTCGCGTGCCCCCCTTCAAGACGTCCTCAATTGCCAAAACAGAAAAATTATAAATCATTAATTTTTTCTAAAAAGGCCAATTTTTTGAGGAAGCTTGTAAAAAAAGTATCAGGTACTCCAGGCATTTGAAAAATTCTAGTTATATTTAAATTCACCATACAGGTAATTTTTTAATAATCCTTCATGCAGCGTTTTTTGTGATACAATAGTTTGTTATTTCGGATTCTTAGCAGCGATTTCCACGCAGAAATTGTCCGATGGACGTGGTTTTGCCGCCCAGACCGCTCCAAGTGATTAGAGTTATTCCTATCTCAAAGTTGCGTATTTTCAAAACAAGGTGGCGTTCTCAACGAAATATACTTACAAAATTACAGTAATACAATAAGATGCCTTCCCTGGTAATACTGTATTATATTTCATTATTACACACATCCTTTCTTCTAAGTTCATATGCGGAATAGGCTCGGTCATGTTTTAGCATTAGCAACTCAAAATGGTTTGTCCGGACCCCGGATTACTTTTTATGGCTATGAATGGCATTACTGTAGTACTTTGCAGTTATTATCGCCTACACCGGAAGTATTAGCAGAAATAAAAACTACAATTTTCAACAATGCGTTTTGTCCCCTTATTCTCCGGTTAGAGCTTTCCCACAATGCCATTCAAATTAAGTTGTAGTATGGCTCGGCTTAGCTGGCTATTGTATTGTATTATTTTTCAAACAGAGAAAAGAATCAACGAATTGGCAGACAATCACATATGTTTTCTTTTGTTTTTGTTTTTTTTTCTTTTCTTTTTAATCAAACAAAATATAATGCTGTCCTCGAGACGAGGACAGGACATTTTCGAATCAGGACATTTTCGAATCAGGACAGGACATTTTCGACATTTTCAAACCGATCCGTGGTCGAGTGGATAGAGCGTCTGCTACTGAAACGGTAGACTCGGGTTCGATTCCTGGTCGGGTCATACCAAAGACTATAAAAATTGGTATTCACAGCTTCCCTGCTTGACGTTCAGCAATTAAAGGGACAGTATGAAGCCTCCACCGTGTGTGGTAGACAGGTGGGCAGGTGGCAGCTTGACTCGAAGACCGAAAGGTCCTTTCACTGTCTCCTGGCCAAGGCAACTTGGTGAATAAAATGTAATTACAATTACAATTACAATTACAATTTTCGAGGACTAGTAGGCTTCGAGGCCAAGGACTTGAGCTTCGAGGCCAAGGCCAAGGACTTGAAAATGTGTTTTAGAGGCCAAGGACGTCCTCGAGGACTTCACCTCTGTTAATCATAATAACTCCTAAATCAAATCAAAATCAAATCTTTCATTATACTTGCTGTATTACGCCAAAACGTTTCACATGTTTGCTGGGCCCATCTGCACGTCATTGCGCGTTGGCAACGCAGCTCCACTCGAAGAAATATTGCTGTGGTGGCAAGCCGTTGGCTGCACTTTGTCTGATTTGACCGGCCCGAGATATGAATCTCAGACCTTCCGCTCCAGACACGACCGCGTTACCGCTCGATCACTGAAAATTGAAATCTCTAAGGTAAGAAGAATTTGTAGCATCACGTTCAAAAAAGCAGCAATAAAATCCACAAATAAATCGTAATTTAAATTAACAGCGTGAAAAATTGATTAAAGAACTATAGCCCTGAAAATGGTGACTCTGGCTTTTTTTCAAACCCAGGGCTCCACGTGCCTCCCAGCGAAGAAATGTAGCCAGCATCACGCTACATTAAACAGCATCAAAAATCTACCACAAAGTGGAAGAGCTTTATGGCGTTTTTATTGATCTAACCACCATAGGTGGCAAACTGGGAAGGACAGGGGTGCCATACCCCCACTTTTTTCCGATGAGAAAGCTGGAAAAGGCTAATCTACAGTAACTGTTTGTTTTTAGAATAATACTTTTGGACATACGTGTTTGCAAATCCACAGACTGCAAAATCATGGAAGGGCCCAAACACACACTTTTGAACTAGGTCGGAAATCAATAAATCTAACTCTATGTACTAACTAAAACACTCACTAAGAATTAATTTCACGTATATGCCTAAAGTGGCGCAGCAAAAGACGGCTAAAGATGGACTAAGGGTCTAAAAGGGCTCTAGGCTTCTTATTAGCACAATCACGTAGAAAATTTAACCTAAATAAGCAACTTTTCAAACGTGGTTTGGACTTGACCAATAAGTAAGAGAATGTGGCAAAGTATAGAATGGCCGATTTAATTTCAATTTCTATCAATTTAGTTCGTTTAAATGGCCTTAAAATAGTGGAAAATGTTATCAAAATGACTGCATTATATTTTCAAAAAATTACAAAAATTGCCTAGCTGCTGAGGGCTTTACTCCCGCGCGATTGCGTAACCAAGAAGGTTATGAAAACTTTAGTCCCTTCCCCCCTTAGCCAAGATACTTAAAAAATACTTTGTATTACGAAAACTTTTGTTTCATTTTCCTTGGTTATACGTATGACCTATATATAAAAATAGCACAGGAAAAGTTTACAATTGAAGCATCTTTGTGCCCCAAGTTATTTTTATGCATATATTTCACTATTTAAAAGAAACCTTTAAACAGAAAAATGAACAAAAAAAATGCTTCAAAAAATCTCAAAAACCTTTAAATTACCACACTTGACTATAATGGCTGCTGAAAATTTTACCCCTGTTAAACCCCAAACCCACAGCAGCTGGAATTTTGCCCCTAGATCCTCGGCTATGGCGATTATCTTTACCCCATAACCATGTTTTCGAAAATTCTACCTTACGTCATTTTTTTAATAAAACGTTGTTGTGATGTCGTCACTTTTGACTTGAGCATTAATTTATTGTTGAGATAAAGTTTGCCGCTATTTTTAAATTTGCCTTGACACCACGTGTTATATAGTGCCATCAATGTAAAACTACATAATCTTTCTACAAAATATACAATATTTGTAGAAAAACGATTTTGGTTGTACAATTTGTAGGGCTAACCTTTTTGTTAAATTAGCAACATACAGCATGGTTGCACGTTTGACAAAAGGATAAAGATCCAATGCAACAATACCGATCAATTAATGTGAATGTGGAATTAAGTTTAAAGCTGCTACAGACAAAAACTGCGTAAAGTGTAATCGAAAGGATTTCTTTGCTTTTTTATAATATAAGTGCAAGGAAATGAAGCGAAGCGTTGAGAAGCGTAAGTGAAGTAATTACATCACTAAAAATTACACTGAAAACTTTACTTATCTTAATGAATTTTCACAGCAGTTTCATGTAAAACTATGACTTGCAAGTTGCAAACGCGATTGTTGCAAACGAGCGAGCATGCTGTTTATTGCTTTAAAGTCGAATTTAGGCATATAAATTAAACGCGTTAAAAATTTATGCCTTTCGAACGTAAGTATAAATACCAAAATTAAAAATATGTAATAAATATGCACATAAAATTTTTAAAAATATTGAACTTTAAACATGTCAAAATTGATTTAAACACTAAAATTTACACATGTTATTAAAATATATATTTATGTTTTCAAAAATACGTTTTTTAAGTGATCTAAACGTTTAATAAACACCAAAATTACACACTTGGCTGAGAGTGCAAAGAACAACAAGCAAATTTTAAACACTTATGCGAAAAAAAATGTGCAATATGTCAAATTCTTGTCGAAGGCAGAACAAAAATTTTTTCATCATCTTTAAAATAAAATTGAACTATTTATCAACAAGTGTTTTGCATTCAAAATAAAAGTTTTCACACGAATTGAAAAAAAGGAAAGCAACGGCAGCATGTCTACGTTGTTAAACGCAAATGGAAATTGAAAAAATATTTTAACACAAATTTCAAATTGTAACTAGCACGCGCATGCGGTTTTAACACCTTTCAGCTAACTTTCTATATCTTGCAGTATATTTTGTTTTGCATCTCGCGCTACACCGTTACACACCACACACATTTTTCAGTCTTTGATAAGATGAAGACACAAATCAATCAACTTATCCAAAAGTGGAGAGAAAAGAATTGGATTTATTGCGCTGTTGATTGGGAGCAGCAGAACAGCGCTGATTTGATAAGCGATGTCCGAGAATTCAACTCCGAGTCTCAAAAAGGCCATGACGCAAATGGGAATCCAACAACAAAAGTCGGTTGCAATGATGCGAGCGATGCGTTTTTGCATTGTTTTGGCTTGGTTGGCTTGATTATTGGCTCTGTTGGTTCCCAAATTAGCAGAAGATGAAGTAGAATGTTTGTAAATGATGTAATAAGAAACAGCAATAAAAACAAAGCTTAGGAAATTGAGTGTAATCATTGAAAGAGTGAATTCCCAAGAACTTTCACCATAAGCAACATAAAACCTGGGCATGCACACACTGGTTTCACCATAATAGCCAAATAGTTTCACAACTGCATCATTTGGAAAACTTTTTGCTAAAAACGTCTTAACTGACTGAAATTTATTGTCAGTAAATTTAATGGGTTTGTTTTTCAATGCTGAAAGCCTACAAGCAAATTGCTCTAGATTAGTGGCATACCAAGTGCCATTTTGGAATGGACTTGAATAAGAAAAGCTGTGAAGAAAATATTGAGATGTAAGGGGTAACATTGGAGCAATGCCGAGGAAGAAAGAAAATACCCACGCTACGACGATGCAAATTTTCCAAGGACGCAAGGAAGCAGTCAATGATTTTACAACCTGAGTGATGTTTTTCAGCCTAAAACCAGTTAAAACAACCATAAGAAAGCAAGATGCTTCGCTTGAAATAACCGCCAGACTTCCGATAACCGAGCACTTTAAACTCGACCTCCATTCACGATCCACCTCACCATAGAATCCAGAAAATGATCGATCATAAGAAGCGATTGTGATCAAATAAATTCCCATTATGAAATCGGCGATTGATATATTGAGTATGATGAAATGTTGGAAGCCGTTACCGTCGAAGGCTTGCCTTGTTTTAAAAAAAGACATTTTTGCGATGATGGCGAAAGAATTTCCTACCACGACCATAATCCCCGTTATCCAGAATGCAAACTTTATGCCTAGATTTGCTATCATTTCGGTGTCGGATGAAAAAATGCTATAAGTCTTTGTAGCAGTCGAGCAGTATTTTTCATCAGAGGTATCATTACAGTCTGGTTTTCCATCACAAACTTTTAGAATGTCTATGCTAACTTTGCCATTGGCGTTGCATTTGAAACGTTTCGGGCAAAATAGTTCATCAAATCCTCGAGGACAGTCAGACTTGTTGATGTATCGCCAAGCTGGGTCTTCAACTCCGTCACAATAACGATCGCCCATAGGAAAATAGAAGTGACAAGAGTCGTTGCAGAATTTTGGTGAGTTTGAACATTGGCATTCGTCACTGAAGTCTCTACACTCTGGTCTACCATCACATGTTGTAGCAAATATAGAATCATTCAACTTCGTTCTACATTTAACAAAACCGCTGTTAGATTTTTTTGTGATAGTAGAGGCATTATTGTTTAGAAAACTGTGCCATGAACTTCGAATTTCATGATCAAAACAGGGAAAATGATTGCTTTCAAACATATTCCTGCACATTTCATTATCAAAATAAGTATTACACAGACATTCATCAGACATATCAAAGCAATCACTCACGCCATCGCACACTTGTTGATTGAATATTAGTAAACGATTATCAAAACACTCAAAGAATTGTTTTGTAGGACCAAGATCGGTGTTGTCATCACAATGAGCTACATCGTCATACAAATTGTTTTGAGGCAAAACACATTTATTGCATTTAAAACCAGGTTGGTTTGTGAACTCATCACTGCCGTCAGAACAGTCTACAAATCCATCGCAAAATTGAGACAGAAAAATTGTACGATTATCAGAGCATTGGAAAATTTCCCGGCAGAGATCCTGATCACAGTATGAAGTACAAAGCACATGGGACTCATAACAGTTATCATAAACACACGTAGGAAAATTAGTGTGGTAACAAGTAAAATTGTCGCAACCAGGAAACCCGATAACATTGCATTGTGATACATTGTGTAATCTGTGTATGTGTATTCTAGTTTTTTGCTTGAATAGTATCCGTTTTTCAGGACAGCGAAGGAACCCATCCACAACTTCCGTTCTGTTTTTGCATCCGTCCATTGCAGTGCATGTCCCCTTTGGGATACAATCGCATGTGAACTCGTGATCCTCGCACTTACAGCCAATTTCATCAGATGCGTCGGTGCAGTGAGCAAGTCGATCACATTTTTCTGCAAATTTATGCAGTCGTTGAAAAGAATTATTTAGCTATCAAAATTTTAATTATTTTTTATCAATAATTTTCCATATTATACTGTAGCTGTGTAAATTTTACTCATTTTTGAGAAAACATTGATTAAATTTTTAAGTCAAAAGCTTGTTTTCTGTTGTATTATTTCAGAAGCCTAAGTTTATTTTAAAAATTTATAATTAAATTTTAATTTATAACCAAATGAATAGTTGAAAATGAAAACGTCCATAGTCCAAGAAAGTAGTTTTTGAGAAAATCAAACAAAACTTTCTGTTTTTTTTTGCATTTACTCTTATCCAAACAATGTTTTTCAAAACAAGCTGCTTACTTTGCGAGGTGTTTAATATATTTTATGTGATTTTGCAAAAATGCATTAATTGACATCATAATAAAGAAATTAAAAGAGTGGTTTCGGGTTGTTTTTCATTTAGTACACTTTTTTTATTTTTTAGAAATATTACACCACTTTCATGCCCAAACAAAACAAAGAATTTATTAAAAAGCAACCGGAATTAGTCATTTGCGTCCAACAAGTCTCCCAGAGCAATCACACAGTTCAAATTTGTTTATTTTAGGCAAATTAGTTATTGATCAATGTAGCCGTAGCTGCTACCAACCGCTTTGGTTTGGTAGAAATAAAAATTCAGCAAAAAAGCATTGTTTTTTGTTTAAAAGTGTTAATCCATAACATCTCTGACATTACCAGCATCGTTCCTACTTTTTTCTGGTATTGCGGATATAAACTCAATAGCATCTTCTCCAAGATACTTGAAAAGTGATCTCACATCTTCTAGCTTAGCTCTTTTGATAAAAATCAAGCCAAAGTACACAGGAATGCATGAAAAGCCTGGTTTTTCGTTCGCTTTAAGAAGTGAAAAAGCTGATTTGGTTTGGCCAGACATTGGCAATGATACCTTAATTATATGCTTGTGTGCTGCCGAAAAGATGAACGTCTTATAGTCACTAACAATTTTTTTTTTGTTTGCGGACACAGATTTCTTGAAGTACTCTTCAAAAGATTCTTTGCACTCAGAGATTATATTTCCTTTGACTTCAACACATTCATACTTTCTTTGGATCAAATCTTTCCACTCTTTGTAATGTTCACAGTGTCTTTCTTTCGCTTCATTCGCTTAATAATTACAAAACATCGATCGCATGAAAGAAAAGAGTGTCCTCAAACAGGCAGATGCAATGTGATCTTTTCAAAATTGCCTCTAAAAATAGGGTAAAAGAAACCTTGCCATTGGGTTGTTATGATTTTGTCCTCTGCAACCATCCCAAAACAGATCGAGATTTTTTACAACTCTGGGTATTTTGGTTTTGATGTAATGTTGCAAGCAGCTTATATCCTTGTTGCAACCATGTTTTGCAAAACATTCTGGCCAAGTGTACATCAGTGGCTTTGCAGAGGTGCATGAATGAATACGCAAGTAATAAAATCAGAGCTGTCTTTTGTAAAAAATTTTCCCTACTGGCAAATGCGGAAATGGTAAATTTTGCTGAAAATCAAAACAAAGTGTTTCTTTTTCATCATGTTCTTTGGATTCCTCGGTGCTACCAGTGCAAAAGCATTTAAACTTCGCGGCAATTTTTTCAAATTGAAAAGGAGTTTTTGAAATTAATGTCCGCTTAACTTATTTAAAAAAAAGTAAGGCTTTTTATACATTGAACGATTGTTATTAAAAACAATAGTTTAAAATACTAACTGAAAACAAAATTTGTATTTGGCAGATACAACAATTTAAATCGAATAATAGCCAAAATTCAAAAGGTTGGTTATTTTTCAACTCAAACAAATATTCAACCTGCTAAATCACAGGGCTGCTGAAGTGATTTCGAACATTTTTTACTCAGAAAGACACGCTTTGGTTTTACGAACAGTACACAATCTATCACTCAATTTTCTAAAAACCTGGATGTGGGACGTTTTCATTTTCAGGTATTCAATTTACATTTTCCTCAGTGACTGAAGTATTAATAAAGCTATTAACTCTCGCTGATTGTTATTGGTATTGAAGTTAATCACAGTTGTTGGGGCCGGATTTAGAGGAGCCCAAAAGGTCAACATCACTCATTATCAGAAGCCAGTATATTTGGGTGGTGTCTCCTACATGAAAATATTTTACGAATATTTTTCTCCTACCAAATAACTTGGTCAAATTTTTTTCTTCATTTCGTGACAGGTTAATTCTGGAATTTTGATGTAACAAAGGCATCGTTACTTCAAAGGAAAGAAGTGGTCGGCATGAAATAATTTTGTAATCAGTTTTAGGTAACAATCATAATGTTTTGCTGGTGATGTCGACGAATCAGTGGCACAACTAAAAGGCTAAAGGGCTTCATTTTCTTCTCTTTAGCCAATTAACTTGAAAATTTAACCAAAAACTATAGTTTAAGCATGTTTTTGACTTTACCTGTGAGTTGAAGGGATCAGCTTGATTGAGTCGAGCAATTTAATTTTTCAACTCCCTTTCAAACTTTCCTCACAGTTGTGAAAAAGTTAATGCTCCAAACCTATTACTTGACTTTTAAATTTTCAAAGCACATTCGAGAAAAGGAAAATTCATTCGTATGCGCGTTGACTGGCATTGTTTATAGCAATTTGCTATACAGGCAAGTAGGCTAATTTTGGGATCCTATACACCTTTCCGAAAAACACCTTCCAGAAATTACATGTCCCCGAAAAACACATGGCCGAAACTACATTATCCCGAATATACATTTGCCTGAACGTGCATTTTCCAGAAATCATATTTCCCTGAACGTGCACTTTCCAGAAATTAAACTTTCCTGAACATGCACTTTCCAGAAATTACGTTTTCCTGAACGTGCACTTACCAGAAATTACATTACCCCAAATGCTCATTTGGCAGAATTTACCCTTGCCAGAATGTACATTTGACCGAAATTACATTTCCGGAAGCTTATTTTCCAAAGATTACACTTGCCAAAATGTAAGTTTGGTCGAAATTACATTACCCCGAAAACTTATTTTCCAGAAACTACACTTGCCAGAATGTACATTTGGCCGAAATTAAATTTCCCCGAAAACTTATTTTCCAGAATTTACACTTGCCAGAATATAGATTTTATCAAAATTACATTTCCCCGAAAACCTATCTTCTAAAGACTACACTTGCCAGAATGTGCATTTGGCCGAAATTACATTTCTTCGAAAACTTATTTTCCAGAATTTACACTTGCCAGAATATAGATTTTATCGAAATTACATTTCCCCGAAAACCTATTTTCCAGAAACTACACTTGCCAGAATGTACATTTGGCCGAAATTACATTTCTTCGAAAACTGATTTTCAGAAACTACACTTGCCAGAATATAGATTTTATTGAAATTAAATTTCCCCGAAAACTTATTTTCTAGAATTTACACTTGCCAGAATCTACTTTTGGCCAAAATTACATTTCCCCGAAAACCTATTTTCCAGAATTTATACTAAACAAAATATACGTTTGGTCGAAAACACGTTCCCACCGAAAACTTATTTTTCAGAAATTACATTTCCTCAAAAATTCATTTTCTAGAAACTATTTTTCATACGAAAAATTATACTATGTTTAGGTTATTTATTTCTCATTAACAGAACAAACTTTCAGTTGAAATTAAGAAACGTTGCGATAACAGTTAGCTGACTGAATGAGAAATATTCAGTCAGTTAGCTGACTGAATGACTAAATAACGATAACAGTTAGCGATAACAGTTAGCTGACTGACTAAATAACCTAGCTTATTAGTCAATTTGCTATCATAAGTTGTGCTTCAAGCATAACGAAAATTAGCAATAAAAAATTGATGCAAGCATGTTCACAGAGGCAAAGAAAGCTTACTTTAACCCAGATTAAACTTTTTTAGAAGAACTAATAAAATTTAAATTGAGGCTGGCTTCTCTTAGTTTTTTGCCAATTCGCTGCTTCTTTGTTCTTAATATTAGTCCTTGAATTCTGAGAACATTCATGCCAATTTAAACGACCATGTTTTTAAAGTTATTTTTGTGTCTAAGTCCGAATGCTCTGTCAGCTTGAGCAAAGACTTTTTTGCTTTTTTTGCAGCATCGTAAAACTGCAAAAGCGAAAAAGTATGGAGTTTTTTTTTTGACTTGGAACATCCAAATATTTATGAGTTGCTTGCACAGTTTGAAGCAGCACACTGTAATTTTAGAATTGTTGCAATATTTTGCTTGCTAATACTGGAAAATTACAAAAATTTTGTCGTTTTGAATCAGCGCAGAATTTAGTTGCTTTTAAGATTTGAAATTTATTCTTTTTTGTTTCCAAACCTTTTATTACTAATGGAGGCTGGCATTTTTTTAGATTCTGAGCAACAATGAGCCTCGGGTTTTTATAAAATATTATTGTTATAAGAAAAAAAAGTGTAATTCGTTTTGCGTTCGCGACAAAACTAAATCTGCAGCTATGGTACGAAGCAGCCAAAATCTACATCAAATACAAGCCAGCAAAACAACACTTGTTACCAAGGATGGCAGTACGGTAAGGTACGGTACGTTGGTACGGTACGCTTTTTTTGGAATGGTACGGATACGGTACGTTAGTACGGTGCGCTTTGTTTGTAATGGTACGGGTACGGTACGTTGGTATGCTGTTTGAATTAAAAATCCCAGACTTTTCGTACATAGCACCGGATTTTTGTATGCAGAGGCAAAAGACAGCTGAATCCGACGCTAAATGTGTGAATTGAGATCGTTGATTTATAGACTAGTGATTTCAAAGTCAATTAAATTTGCGAGTAGTTGAAAGCAAGAATGGCAGTACGGTACAGTACGCTTCAATTTTTGCCAAGAGGTACGGTACGCTGGTACGGTACGTTTTTTTTGGAATGGTACGGGTACGGTACGTTGGTGCGGTACGCTTCAAAAATTGAACTGAAATACGGTACGCAGGTATGGTACGGTTCAAGGTGCGAGGTACGTAGTACGCAAATTCCAAACGTACCGTACGCATAGGTGGGCAAGTTAATGCAAAACGTTAGCTTCGTTAACCACTAGTCCGTTTACAAACTTCACACCAACGTTAACGTTAATCCGCTATTTTCAGCTTTAATTAACGGAAGTTAATGAAGTCCGTTAATTCGTTAACATTTTGCGTGTAATTTACATTTCTTTTTATTCACTCGCTTCTAGAACATGTATTGACGCTGTTGAGCTGATTGCAAGGAAATATTTATTGCTATGGTGGTCTTTTTGTGTTTTGGAAGTTACATTTTACAGTCCAATCTAATTTCAAGATAAAAATAAGTTCAAATGCATTAACGAAGCTGCAATCGGAAAATCTTTGGAAATTGTGAACAGCGATAATTCATAGACCTCTGAGGCTGCAGCTTATTATTTGACACAAAAAAGAGCGTCTTTCTTCACTCTCTTCCATAAAACTCGAGCTAATACGCAACAAGTGTTATCAGTACAAACTGGTTTGTACCGGTACGATGAATGAATGGTGCAAGATATTAACGATAAAAACCTTAACGGAAGTTAATAGAACTTAACGGAAGTTAATTTAGTCTGTTAACATGAAAAAACTTTTTAACGGATTAACGCGTTAATGAAAAAGTTAGCTTCGTTATTAACGGATTAACGATTAACGGACTTGTGCCCATCTATGACCGTACGGTACTACCAGCCTTGCTTGTTGCATTCCTCGGCAAAAGGGTTCTCGCTTTAGCTTACAAACACTCAAAAAAGCAGCAATGGCGTGTATTTTCGCAACCAGCTTTAAAGTTTTTAGTTAAAATCTACCGAGAAAGCCACTCCTACGGAATGCTCATTATGATGTCAATTCCCGCCATTCACATTTCATACAATTTAGAACATTTCGTTCGCAGTTCATGCGAAGATAGCAAGAAGATAAGTGATTCCTTCAGGTGACGTTACAATTAAAACCAACAAGCCTTGCTCTAGCAAAAACTAACCGCATAATGCAATGGAATAAACAACGTAGAATGAATGATCGTGTCGAGATTGTTGTTGGGGAAGTAGCTGGACTGCAACTGTATAGGATGAAAAATCGACTTTCCTGCTGTTAAGAATTCTCTGCTGTGCTTTTAACCAGAGAATTTTGAGTTAATATTTGTTTGCAACCAGGCTCCTGTCAATCTTTCGAATTGAACAATTTCACCAATTTACACATTGGTGTCCGTGAAACATCAATTTTTGCTTTAAATAAATTTCCCTCAAGGCGCGTTATGTATCTCAAATCAAAATGAACGTTCCGTACGGTGTTTTTTCTTTAATTCTTCAAATTTATTGATACGAATATTTCATTATATTATTGTATAATTAATGCGAGAAAGCGCTCACCTAACTAACTCCAATAAAGCAAGACGGTAGGCCAATGCTTCCCAATTTTTTCATCACCGTGACCCATTTTTAATTCGAAAATTTTCCATGGCCCACATCTAAATCACTAGCTTAATCGTAATTTTTCAATTTTCAGGTGATCTCCACAAAAAAAAAAGGGTATTCACGCCAAAAACCGCAAATTTTGTGCTAGCTCTCCAACGGGCCCCACAGCGCCAATGATCAAGACAGTTTTTCGAACGAACCTGCAATTACTCAAATAGCTCTGTAGCCCACCACAAAATGCTCCTATGGCCCACAGGTTGAAAACCATTGCTGTAGGCCATATGTAAGCGTAATGGTAGTGAAATTTTAGTTTTGTCTTTTCATACGTGTAAGTCTGCACTAAGGTGAGTAGCGTAGGCGGAGAAGTGATGAAGTGCCATCGCTACAGGAGGACCGTGCTCAAAATACTGTCTTTGGAACATCGCGCAACGATAAGACAATAGTCAATGATGGAAATATAGCAATAATAACTTTCAAACATAATTTTCCTTTGACGTTTTCAGATCTTTTGCCAAATTGCTGGCAATCAACTGGTGTACATAAATGTGACAGAATAACCCGCCTTTTTACTGTAACACGCCTTTACAAATGTGTCGCGGAAGAGAGATATAAGACTGCAGAATCGTTACCGATACTTTGTTAGTGATTATAACATGCACAATAGATGAAAACATTTTTTTCAAAGAGCAGCTGTTTTTGATCTTTGGAGCACACTCAACATTTTTAGGTCGCAGTCAGTGGAGCACTATTGTGAAGGTGCTTAGGCGCCCTTAGCCAAGTCACTTAGAAAGTTTAACTTTAAATACAAGCGTTTAAACGTATTTAGACTTGACCAGAAGTAAGGGGGGGAGGGCTAAAGGGGTTAAGCAATTTAATTGTTCTGAATTTTTTTGCTATTTAGTTATTAATGCGGCTTCAAAAAGTGCGAAAAGTGATTAAAATGTCGTTAAAATCGCTATTTTTGTGCTGTAAAATCACAAAATTGCCAATTGGTTGGGGGCTCCGCCCCCAGGCCCCAGTCTGTGACACGCTCGAGTTGCATCAGTTTGTTTAGCACAAGGCCTAAATTACACAATTTTTGTGCAAAAAAAATTGTTGTTTCACCCCTCTTTAGCAAAATCCTGGCTGCGCGTTTGGCAGCATTCACTGCTGCAGATAGAGTGTTCAAGCGATTACGGCAGGGCCGCAACTAAGGGGGGGAGGGGGGCCAGGAGGGGCGGCATCCCCCGAAAAAAATTTCGCCCGCCCAAACCCCTATGCGACAATAGGAGAAAATATTGGTAGGCCTAAGTAGCCGATTGTATTAAGGCTCTTGATTAATGACTTGAATTGAGGCGAAATATTGCGTTTCGCAAAACTTTTATAATCGGTACATTGATTGTGATGGCACCCGCTATGCATAAGCGTAATGCATAGTCGCAATCCTTGCTTGATTTAGCTGACAAGCTACAAATTGTTTAGGGAGTAACATCTTTGAAGAATATTGCAAAATTTTATGGTGACGCAATAGTAACTATTTTGCAATCAAAAAGTTGACGGTAGATGCGGTTGCATTAGAACCAGGTTAGCACGCTAGCATTAGCAATGAGTGCACGTGGTCGCTTCAACCTTGGCCAAAAAGTTGTTTAGTAACTGTTGTACACTGCGTTTTGTCTTATTTAGCAGTATTGGACAGGTTTGCCATGAGAAGTATTAGAGACCCTCTCCCCAGTTCGAATCCTACTTCTTCTGAAGCTACCGATACCACTTAATCATCTGCACATGCTTTTGGTGCCCCTGATTATCTTAACCTTCTTGCTCCTTCACGTCCAAACTTGAATTTATTCCCGAAAGGCAAAAATAACCGCTGCTTTTGTATCGAATGGTTTCGAACTCATACCCGCACCAACCAATAAATTGAATTTAGCTTCAGAGGTTGCTAAAAGCTTTCTTATTTCTAAAACAAACTGCCCAGCACATAGGTGTAGCCAGGGATCCCCCCCCCCCCCCCCCCGCCCCCAATTGAAATGTCACCAATCACAAAAATGCGACAAAAAACCCTCTTGTTTCTTCAGTTTCAGTTTCTTTTAGCATTTTTTACTTACAACAGTAATTAATAAGAATAATGATGATCAGGTCCCCCCAATTCAGTTTTTGCCAACCGATTTAAGTGTATATATAAACCAGGAGAAATGGAGAGTTTTGTTCTAAAAATTCCTATCTTAGGCCCTCATTTCCCTTTTTATGAACGTAATGCAATAACTAGGGCCGGATTTACTATAATATGGCACAGCACTAGCAACGGGTCCCGTGCTCAAATGGTGAGACTTTTTTTTGGTCTTCACCTATATTTAGTAGAAAGATGTTGCGAAAATCTTCAAAGTGCCAAGGGCCCCGCATAATATAAATCTGGCCAGGGCAATAACATGGTTAGTAGGCGTAACCGTCTATTGTACCATTTTTGAATAACATTCCACCTCCACCTCGCCAGTTTTTACGCAACAAAATACTAGTGAAAAAAAATTAGCTAGGGAAAATGTTCATTAAACAAACTATTAAATTTGAATTCAGAGGGCTTGTATCTCTTGGTTGTATATGTTTTTTGTGACAAAACAAATCCTGCAACTGGTTATTTTTATGGCAAAACAAAAATCTCTAAGGAAAGTCTTTGAGTGGATTATTATTTACTGCTAAAATATTGCAGTAGGCCAATGTACCTTGTTCTTCCCTGCCCGGGCCAAATCACTTACAAAATTTAGCACCAAAATGCAAGATTTTAAAATGTTTTGGACTTAACTTGTAAGTTAAAGTAGGATTGAACAATTTAATTTTTTCGATTGGCTTTCAAATGTTAAAAATCAAGTTTTTTCGAATGGCTCTAAACACGTGCAAATTGTACTCCAAGGGCTATAAAATAGCTAGTTTTCAAAAAAATCACAAAAAAATCGCCCAGCGGTTGGGGGCTTTGCTCTCAGACTCACGTCTGTAATACGTTTGAGTTACATCAGTTTGCTCAAAACGTCTCCCATTTTACTCTTTTTTGGGAGGTTTAAGCTCTCTCTCTTTACCAAAATGCTGGTTATATGCTAACACACTGGCCACGGCTTCTGATTTTCCAATCTACAATATCACTGTCCCACAAAAAGTTCTTTTTTCGAAAATTTCTTGTTAAGTCATTACAAGTTATTTGTGCCCCCCTCCTACTCAAAAATCTTGGATACACTTATGGCCCAGCATGCTCGTATTGTAGAACAAGACAGCAGGTTTTGGCCACCCCTGAAAGAAATTTTGTTCCATTGAACAACGCTATAGTTGCGGCACTGTATTAGGGGCCGCAGACGAAAACGAGATTAGAAACGTTGCCTGCCTTATAGGTATTTTTTTCAGACATGAATACAGCATTTTTAAATGCTGTATACATTTGTAGCTGTACAAGATGTGAAAATCGGTTTTAATATGCAAAAGTTTAATCTGTTTTAGTGCCCCCCACTTTCGGCTAGTGCCTATTCACTTCGTTTGCCCTGGCGACGGCACTGGCTACAGCTTTCTGAGACAGCAGTCTTTTGCACTGAAATGGATTCAAAAGTGATTTAAAGCATCTTTTGAAACAATTAGTTAGGGAAAACTGATTTGTCAGAAATAAATTACACAAATAAGTAAAAACTTTCAAAATCGCGAAAATAAGCAATCGCTTGCTAAAAAATGCTGAACATGGATATTCCTCAAAGAAAAATTAAAACTCAGAAATAGGTAAGAGCAGTACTTAAATCGTA